>VXBW01006778.1:24283-36566 GCA_013400375.1 Thinocorus orbignyianus
GGAGACCCCACACCCTCCCTGGGCAGCCTCTGCCACCCTCACCCCAAACAAGTTCCTCCTCGGCTTGAGATGGAACTTCCCACGTCCCAGTTTGTGCCAGTTACCCCTTGGCTTGTCACTGGGCGCCACTGGGAAGAGTCTGGCCCCCTCCTCTTGCCCCCCACCCTTTAGCTCAGCATCCATGAGACCCCCCCTCAGCCTTCTCTTCTCCAGCTCAACAGCCCCAGCTCCCTCAGCCTTTCCCTCATCATCCTCACAGCGTCCGCTGGACTCTCTCCAGTGGTTCCCAGTCCTTCTTGAACTCGGGGGAGCCCAGAACTGGTCCCAGTCTCCAGCTGGGGCCTCCCCGGGGCAGAGCATAGGTGGGGCATGACCTCCCTCCACCCTCTGGCCACCCCAGGAGACCATTGGCCTTCTTGGGCACACCTCACTGACCCATGGGCAGCTTGGTGGCACCCAGGACTCTCAGGGCTTGTGGGGCTGGATCCCCAAATCCCAGTCCTGGATCCCTGGGGCCAGATGAAGCCAGACGGGCTCTTTGTGTCCCCGTTGAGTGATGGACGTGGCCCCTCCATGGGGAGGACCGTTCCTCTGCCCTACTGGTGGAAACTGGGGGCCCCTGGTAGCCCGGGGGCCGCTGGCCCTTGGGGGCAGAGAAGCCACTTCTTAGAAAAACCTTCTTCTGTGCCCTGTGTGGGCAGAAACTTGCAATTTTCATACCAAAACCCCTAATGTTGGCTTGTCCGGGACATCTTCTCCCTGCCCCAGGGCCTTGTCTCTCCCTGCTTTTGTTTGTGCATTTCCCAGGGCTGGGAAAGGGGAGGGCAACAAAAATAAAGGAAGAGCAGAGCCCCCTGCCTTGCTTCCCTTATCTCCATGCTCAAACCCAGCGATTCCATCACTAAAACTGGGAGATCTGGGGGGTATTCGCTTGCAAATCCTGATTCCCCCCTTCCCGGGCGAGTCAAGGTCCTGGTGGGCTTTCCTGAGGAAAGCCAGGAATGGAGCCAGTTTCTCCAGGCAAGGAGGGCTCTGACTCCCTCACCCCCTCCCTTATTCATCTTCCTAAATCCATTTATTCATCGGGGAGGGGGAGGGAGAGGAAGGGCTCCGTGTTTACATCTCCCTTTCCAAAATAGCCTCTAATTGCACGCTACGTGCCGCTCGGCCCCGCAGCCTGGGAACATATTCCATAGATATATATGTACATATATATATATTCCCTAAAAACACTCATTTGATTCCTAGAAAAGCCAGTTATTTACTTTTTTTCCCTCAGCAGGAGGCTTCTTTTCTTTATTTTTTGTGGTTTTTTTCAAATAAGGCATGAAGTCGGCCACCCATTTCTCACTGTCACCCCCCAATTCCATCTTTTCCTTCCCAACACCTTCACTCGGATTTTCCAGCCTGGAAACTCCCCCAGGGCTTGGTTTTCTCTCTTTGTTTAAATGGTTGTGAATCCAGCGGGAAGCTTTGCCGGCTGATGGTGGAGCCACCAATAACTAGTTTTCCAAAGGAAAAATGCGGTTATTTCCCGAAAGCAGAGGAGAAGCAGCCCTTGATGGAGTATCTCAGCCCTGATTTCCTGCAGGATGATCATGGAATCATGGAATTGTCTGGGTTGGAAGGGACCTTTGAGATCATCGTGGCCAACCATCAACCCAACTCTGATAGAAACCATCCCTAACCCGTGGCACTGAGCACTGCACAGCTTGTCCTTTAGATACCTCCGGTGATGGGGCCTCAACCACCTCCCTGGGCAGCCCATTGCAAGGCTTAAGAACCCTTTCCATGGAAACATTTTCCCTAATATCCATCCTGAACTCATCTTCAGCCAATAGTTGACCAAAACCCCCGGGCAGCTCCAGCCACTCTTCTCCCAGCCTGGAGCATCCGTAGGGTTGGTGTGACCCAAAGGGAGGATCTAGCCCTTGGCCTTGTTGAACCTCAAACCGTTGGCCTCATCCCATGGATCCAGCCTGTCCAGATCCCTCCGCAAAGCCTTTCTACTCTCCGGCAGGTCAACGCTCCCACCCAACTCGGTGTCTTCTGTGAACTGACTGAGGGGGTGTCCTCCATCCCCTCCTCCAGATCATTGATGAAGACGTTAAAGAGAAACCATCCCCAATACCCAGCCCTGGAGGGGACACCACTCCTGATGGGTTGCCCACTGGAATTAACTCCATTCCCCACTACGGGCATGGCCTCCGGCCAGTTTTTAACCCAACGGAGAGTCTTCCCATCCAGACCATCTAGATGGTGGGTATGGCTCAGGGCGGCCCCGCTGAGAACCTCCCCAAACCAGGACAGGTTGGAGGTGACCTGCTGGAGAGCAGCGCTGAGGAACAAGGGAGTCCTGGTGGACACCAGGAAGCCCGTGAACCCCTAGAGATGATCTCCAGAGGTCCCTTCCAACCTCGTGTCCGTCTGTGATTCCATGATTCAAAACACCCCGCTGAAAGGGTTGAACCCCTGGGCTCTCTCCTTGCTCTGGATGTTCTGCTTTTCTGAGCCATCCAACAACACCCAACCCTGGAAGATTCACCCAACCAGGTCCAATGTGGTCTCCTTGAATGACCATCTGAGATGTTTCCAGCACCCTCTTAGGGATCTCTCTCCACCAGTTTGCCCTCTGGAGACCTGAATCTGCGCTTCCATTCCATCCCCATGCTTGGAGAACCCTTTCACGTGGTCAAAACGATGTGGACTTGACCCTAAACCAGGTTTTTCTCCACTCTCTCCAGGAGAAGCATGAAGAGGAAAGCCATCTTCACGTGTCCCTTCAACGGTGACTGCAAGATCACCAAGGACAACCGGCGGCACTGCCAGGCCTGCCGGCTGAAGCGCTGCGTGGACATTGGCATGATGAAAGAGTGTGAGTACGGCGGGGGAGGACCAGGGGGGTGGGATGTCCCTTTTGTCCTTCTCCATGGAGGAGCCTCCAAATCCCTGTGGAGCCCCGAGGATCCGCGGAGGGACACAGTGGGTAATGATTGTGAGGAGCTGTTGCCGTGGGGTTTGGCGAGTTGTTTTTAGCAGAAGAGAGAGTGGTTTTCCTGGCTTTTTTTGGGGGGGTCCAAGCAGGGAGAACCAAAGGAACTTCCCTGTGGGGTCAATCCTGCCGTTTCCTTCTGCCACCCATGTTTTGGGACCCTAATTTTCACCCCACCCCCACCCCCCTGGCTGCGTCCAGAGCAGAGCTTGGAGTAAACAGCAAAGTTGGGTTTTCAACCCGATCAAACCCACCCCGTGGCCTCCAAAGATTGATTTTTTTCCCCCTCTATTTATGGAGAAGCAGCTTTTTAAAAAGAAAATCTGTTTGCCCACCCACCCCTCCTCCTGCGGCCACCTGATTTCCACATCCCAAGTTTTTTTCGGGAGGGGGAGGCTGGTGCCTTCAAACCCAAATAACAGCCTTGGGCTGGGGGCACGGCGCGGGCGAGGGACGGTGCTGACAAGGGACGTGGCGGCCTCTGATTGATGGGCCCCAAATGTTTGGCAAAGGGAAGCGCCCGCTCCTTGCCCTACGTGGCAGGAGGAGGAGGAGGAACTGCCTCCCAGGTCCCAGGGTGCCACCAAGACCCCAGGGTGTCACCAAAATCCGAGGGTGCCAAGCAAGGGTGAACTGCCTCCCATGTCACAGAGTGCCACCAAGACCCCAGGGTGGCAAGGAGGGCATGCTGCCTCCCATGTCACAGGGTGCCACCAAGACCCCAGGGTGTCACCAAAATCCGAGGGTGCCAAGCAAGGGTGAACTGCCTCCCATGTCACAGGGTGCCACCGAGGCCTTAGGGTGCCACCAAAACCCCAGCGTGCCACCAGAACCCGAGGGTGGCAAGGAGGGTGGCAAGGAGGGCATGCTGCCTCCCATGTCACAGGGTGCCACCAAAACCCCATGGTGGCAAGCAGAAAAAAGCAGCTTCCCATGTCACAGGGTGGCACCAAGACCTTAGAGTGCCACCAAAATCCGAGGGTGCCACCAAAACCCCAGGGTGCCACCAAAATCCAAGGGTGGCAAGCAAGGGTGAACTGCCTCCCATGTCCCAGGGTGTCACCAAGACCCCAGGGTGGCAAGTGTGGGTGAACTGCCTCCCATGTCCCAGGGTGCCACCAAAACGCCAGGGTCTCCAGAAAAACAACCTGCAGGGGAAGAAAAATCCCTAATTATTCCAATTATCCCCAATATTGGGCAGATTCCTAATGAAGACAAGATCCTGAGATCTTCTTCTTTCAAACCTGCATCCATCTCCCCTGAAAAGGGAAACCCCCCCTAATCCCCTCCCGCCTGCCCACGTTGTGCTGGTTCCCAGAGATGTGCCAGGTCCAGGGATCTTCCAGCTCCCAGGGATCTTCCAGCTCCCAGGGACGTGCCAGGTCCCAAGGATGTTCCAGCTTCCAGGGATGTGCTGGTTCCCAGGGATGTTCTGGGTCCCAGGGATCTTCCAGCTGCCAGGGATGTACCAGGTCCCAGGGATGTTCCGGGTCCCAGGGATGTTCTGGGTCCCAGGGATCTTCCAGCTGCCAGGGATGTTCCAGGGTCCCAGGGATGTGCCAGGTCCCAGGGATGTTCTGGGTCCCAGGGATCTTCCAGATCCCAGGGATGTGCCAGGTCCCAGGGATATTCCAGCTCCCAGGGCTGCCCACCCTCTCCGCAAGAGTTAACTTGCAAACGCCCTGGTTAGGGAACTGTTGCTGCATTAACCAGACTCAGCCCCAGGAGACTAAAAATAGCCGCCCTGCGGACTTTGCTGCCGGTGAAATGAAGGGGAACGGGGTGTCCTGCTGGGATTTTTAGGTTCAAATCCAGGGATCTTGAGCTCTTTATGTCTTCCCCAGGCCGTGGGTGAGGGTGAGGAGGAGCCCCGTGGGCAAGGCTGGGCCACTTTGACCCCGTGGCCGGTGTGGGGTCGGAGTCAGAAGCAGAAATGAGGGAGTGAGATGGGGATAGAGAGGAGGAGGAGGAATTTAGGTACGGTTTGGATGGCTAAATTATTCCAGCCACCGTTTCCAGCCCCAAACCATGACCTGTATCCATGCTGAGGGTCCTTTTTCCCCCAGAGTGGGGCTCTCCCATGGGCCAGCCGCCACGGTGACAGCCTGGGGACACGAAACAAGGAAGGGAACCGCGTGTGTTGGAAACTCATCCAGAGCTCTTGATGCCACCAGTGTTTTCCAGGGAGCTGGGGACAGCCTTGGGACCACCACTGTCCCATAGGGAAGGGACTGAGGAGGTGGAGGCTGGAGGGAAGCCGAGGTTCTGGCCGTGGGGCAGGATTTACAGCCCCCACCCGGGCTCCCCCCACGCCGGCCGCAGCCAACGTTAGCAAATAGTTGTGGTTTTCCTGCCTGGGGCAGAAATCCACCTCCCAGCCTGGCTTGCTGGCATTTGGGAAGGTTCCTCTGGTGGTTTTCCTTCGGACAAGCCCCGAGGAGGGCAAATCTCCAGCCCGGGGTTTTGCCCCGAGGTGATGCTGGGTGTGAATGTCCTTCAAAGCCGGGCAAAAGGCTTTGGTTGGGGGACAACCCCGCCTGCTCTGGGTGGAAAAATGCTGGAGAGAGCCCTTCTGTCCCAAAAAATTGCCTTTTGCCAACTGCCTGGAGCTCAGGAAGGGACATCTTCTGTCCCTCAGGGACCAGGATGGACCAGCCTTTAGATGGAGCCGAGCTCCGCAGCCGCCCGGAACGTTTGGGGGTTCCTCTCAGCATCTCTGCGCCTTCTCCCCCAACCTTTGAGGGGTCTCCGGTGTTGGCAGCACATTCCCAAGGGACAGGGGACAGCTTGTCTGTCCTGCAGGATCCAAAGGTGTTGCTGCAAAGCACCCCCAGAATCCCAGGATGATCTGGGGTGGGAAGGGACCTCTGGAGATCATCTCCTCCAGCCCTCTGCCAGAGCAGCTCCACCCAGAGCAGGTCCCACAGGGATTTGTCCAGGTGGGTTTGAATGTCTCCAGAGATGGAGACTCCCCCACCTCTCTGGGCAGCCCCTTCCAGGGCTCTGCCACCCTCAAAGTGAAGAAGTTCATCCTCATGTTGAGATGGAACTTCTCATGTTCCAGTTTGTGTCCATCCCCTCTTGTCCTGTCACTGGGAACCACTGGAAAAAGCCTGGCCCCATCCTCCTGACTCCCCCATGGAAGTATTTCTGGGTGTTGATCAGATCCCCCTCAGCCTTCTCTGCTCCAAACTAAAAAGCCCCAAGTCCCTCAGTTTCTCCTCATCACGGAGATGTTCCAGGCCCTTCATCATCTTCATGGTCCTCTGCTGGACCCTCTCCAGCAGTTCCCTGTCCTTCTGGAACTGGGGAGCCCAGAACTGGTCCCAGTGCCCCAGCTGGGGCCTCCCCAGGGCAGAGCAGAGGGGCAGGATGAGCTCCCTCCACCTGCTGGCCATGCTCTTCCTGATGCCCCCCAGATGCCATTGGCCACCAGGGCCCATTGCTGGCTCCTGGGCATCCTGGTGTCCACCGGGACTCCCAGGTCTTGTTCCTCAGAGCTGCTCTCCAGCAGGTCCCCCCAGCCTGTCCTGGTGCAGGGGCTTATTCCTCCCCAGGTGCAGGACCAAAACTCCCTCCCTGGAGCCACAGCAAGGTCTAGGGCTTCCCTGGGGTCAGTGCCCCATGGATCTTCTCTCTTTTCCAAGGAGAAGGATCTGGTCATGGTCCCAAGCCACTGATGCTCAGCATCTTCCCCTAGGAGCGTTAATTTTTTTGTGATCTCAGCCCTGAAAATCCCCCAAAGGGGAGGAGTTCATAAAAAAAACCCAACAAGAAACCACAGCAAACCATCCTTTTGGAGCAGAAACTGGAAGGAGATGGCCCGGAGAGAAGGGAATTTCCCAAAGAGGTCAGGAGAAGAGCAGAGATGCTCAGGGGAGCCAGGCAGGGTGGGACTGTGGGAGAAGGATGAGGAGGGAGGTGGCCTTTCCAGTTCTCCCTCGCTTCTCCAAACAGGCAAGAAAGAATTCCCCAGCCCCAGGAGCCACTGCTCGGTGGTGCTGTGTGATGCCCACACTAGACAGTTGTCCAAGGAGTGGGGAAGAGCCATGGTCATCCTGGAAAACATGGCTTGGTGGCCACCAGCGTTGGCAAGGTGACTGGGAAGTGTCTCCACTCCCCGTGGGTTCCAAGCACAGGCTGTAAACATAATTAGACCTTGAAGATCATCGAGTTCCAGGTGGATCCTGGGATGTTTCAATAAGAACCGGGTCCAGGAGATGGTCCAAAATCCTCCTTCTCCTCCCCGAGCAGCAGCGCTGAGGTGGCCGCTGGTGGGGGTGACCTTTCTGTGGGTCGTTCCTCTCCACCTCCGAGATCTCCGAGTCCCCGCCAAGGTTGTGCAAGTTGGAAAATGTATTGGAAAAACGCCGTGGGCTAAAGGTGACAGCAGGGAGGGGGGTCCGGGGATGGTTCCTTGCCTCCAGCGCTGTGGCCGGTGGTTCCCGCTGCCCTTCGCCAATCTCTCGGCCCGAATTCCACCACGGCTGGAGCCTTCCTGCCACCTGAAGGTCGGCAGAAAGACGCCTTCTCATCAGATAAGGGGCTTCAAACGACCAGTGGAAGGGCTGAGAAGGTCTTGAGGAATGGGCTCTGCTATTTTTGGCTTTGCTGGTGCTGGGTGTGTGTTAACGAACGCGTGACCCCGTTAACGAGGCTGCCCCAGGAGGTCCCTGCAGCTCCTCGGTGCTTTCCTTCTACTCTTTCAACCCCCCTCCTTGAGGTCCTTCAGGTCTTCAAGCTTGGGTTCGAGCTCAAATTGCCTGGGGATGGTCCCCCCTCAACTGCTTTTGAGTCCAACCCTCGGCCTCTTTGGTCACCCCCAACACAAGTACCCAACCCTTGGAGTGCGGGTGTGGGGTGTTCCCCAGGGCTTGGGGTCTGGACAAGGGGATGGAGTCCACCTTTCCTTGGCAGAGGACACCAGGTTGGGTGGGATGTTGATCTCCTGGAGAGTGGGAAGGCTCTACGGAGGAGCCTGGGCAGGTTGGAGTGATGGGATGAGGCCAACGGCATGGAGTTCAACAGGCCAAGTGTCCCACCAGCTCCGTGGAGGCTTCAGGTTGGGGGAAGAGTGGCTGGAAAAGGACCTGGCGGGGGGAGTTGTTGGTCACCAACCGGCTTGAAGATGAGCCAACAGTGTGCCCAAGTGGCCAAGAAAGCCAACAGCATCCTGGCCTGCAGCAGGAAGAGTGTGGCCAGCGGGACTGGGGCAGTGATGGTCCTCCTGGACTGGTCCTTGTCACACCCAAGCACCCAAAAACGCTATAAATTGCCCTGATTTCATGGCATGAAGCCATGACCCAGCAGCTGAGGAGAAGAGAGGGGTGATGGGGATTCTTGTTTCTGAGGCTCTCCCTGTCCCCGCAGTCATCCTGACGGACGAGGAGGTCCAGAGGAAGCGGGAGATGATCCTGAAGCGCAAAGAGGAGGAGGCCCTCAAGGAGAGCCTGAAGCCCAAGCTCTCGGAGGAGCAGCAGAAGGTCATTGACGTCCTCCTGGAGGCTCATCACAAAACCTATGATCCCACCTACGCTGATTTCACCAAATTTCGGGTACGTCCGAGGCCGCGCCGTCCCCCCAGTGCCCACCCACCCACCTGGGACCCAGATCCAAATGGTTCTCCTTACCTCCTGCTCTCCTCCAGCCCCCCGTGAGGAGCAGCGCCGGCAGCAGGGAGGCAGCAAGGTCCTCCTCCATCCTCACCCAGGACTTGTCCTCAGAGGACTCCAGCGACCTCTTTGGCTCCGACACCTTCAGCACCTTCCCAGGTACCAGCCCCCACCCCTAGAAATGCCACAATTCCCAAAATCTGGCCCTTTAGACCCTTGTTTTACCTCTTCTGGGGAACTTCTTCAACTACCAGACGCTGGGGCAAGTTCTTACTCCTCTTCTGGGGGGTAAGTTCTTGGCTGGAGGGTGGTCCCCGCAGAGCCCTCCGTGTCTGAGCCCTCCGGGGTGGCCAAGAGGAGCAGGAAGGTGACACTGGGCTGTGTCACCACTGCTCTGGCGTCACCCCCCTCTTGTCTGACAACCCAGGTACCCTCTGACCATCTCCCCCCTCCCCAGAGTCCGTGGAGCCCCAGATGTTTTCGAACCTGGTCTTCTCCGAGGAGAATGAGGAGAGCTCCTCCATGAACATTGACTTCTCCCACCTCTCCATGCTCCCGCACTTGGCCGACCTGGTCAGCTACAGCATCCAGAAGGTGATCGGCTTTGCCAAAATGATCCCAGGGTTCAGGTGAGACCGTTTGCTCCCAGATCCCACGGCCGCAGTGGTTTCCCACCCTCAGGAATCCCGTCCTACCCTTCACAGCCAGGTCCTCCTTTTCCTCTCTTCCATCTTCACAGCTCTCCCTGGGGCTCTGCTCCCATCCCAGGTCTGTTCCTACTTTTGCCTTTCCTGCCTCCCCTCCTTCCTGGGGTTCCTCTTCTGCCTCTACCCCAGAATCCCAGAATCCCAGGATGATCTGGGGTGGGAAGGGACCTCTGGAGATCATCTCCTCCAAGCCCCTGCCAGAGCAGGGTCACCCACAGCAGGTCCCACAGGAACGTGCCCAGGTGGGTTTGAATGTCTCCAGAGATGGAGACTCTTCCACCTCTCTGGGCAGCCTCTGCCACCCTCAGAGTGAAGAAGTTCCTCCTCATGTTGAGATGGAACTTCTCATGTTCCAGTTTGTGCCTGTTTCCTCTTGTCCTGTCGCTGGGCACCAGCCTGGCCCCATCCTCCTGACACCCCTCCTTGAAGTATTCCCAGGTGTTGATCAGATCCCTCTCAGCCTTCTCTTCTCCAGACTCAACAGCCCCAAGTCCCTCAGCCTTTCCTCCCAAGAGAGATGCTCCAGGCCCCTCAGCATCTTCATGGTCCTCTGCTGTCCCCTCTCCAGCAGTTCCCTGTCCTTCTGGAACTGGGGAGCCCAGAACTGGTCCCAGTGCTCCAGCTGGGGCCTCCCCAGGGCAGAGCAGAGGGGCAGGATGACCTTGCTCTGGCTGGTGGCCACACTCTTCTTGATGCAGAGCGTGACCCCGATTCCCCCCAGACTCTGGTCAGCCAAACACTTGAGCTCCTGAGATGCTGGAGGCCACGGGAGTGGGTTGCTGGTGGAGAACCTCGCTGTTCCTTTGGCCCCACCTCACCCCACCTTCTCCCCTCCTTGGCCAGGGACCTGACAGCAGAGGACCAGATCGCCCTGCTGAAGTCCAGCGCCATCGAGGTGATCATGCTGCGCTCCAACCAGTCCTTCACCCTGGAGGACATGACCTGGACCTGTGGCAGCAACGACTTCAAGTACAGGGTCAGCGACGTCACCCAAGGTACAGGCGCTGGGGGGCCACCTCCTCCTTTCCGGGGGCTACCGCCTGAAATTCAGGAGTAGAACATGAAGTTCAACCAGGACAAGTGCTCCTGGGGAGGAATCACCCCCCCAAACCAGTACGGGTTGGGGGTGACCTGCTGGAAACCAGCTCTGAGAGAGGGAACTGGGAGTCCTGGTGGACCATGGCCCAGCAACGTGTGCCCAAGAAGGCCAATGGTCTCCTGGGTGGAAGGTCATCCCCCACCTCTGCTCCGCCCCAGCTGGAGACTGGGACCAGTTCTTGTCCCACCTTGTTCCAGAGGTCCCCCTTCTCTCCCCAGCTGGCCACAGCATGGACCTGCTGGAGCCGCTCGTCAAATTCCAGGTTGGCTTGAAGAAGCTGAACCTTCACGAAGAGGAGCACGTGCTCCTCATGGCCATCTGCATCCTGTCCCCAGGTAGGAGGACACTCGTCCCCCAGGGTCAAAACCTGATGGCTTTGGGCTACCAAATGCCCACATTAGCCCATGGCTACTGTGGTGGTTTCTGTGTCCCCCAAACCCTGCTGAGGCCAGGGCAGCCACCATGGCCTGGGGACCACCACAGGTGGGTCTCGTTTGGGCAGGGACACGAGAGAAGAAGTTCTTCTGGCTGGAAGAACCCATAAATATTTATTGCTGCTTGGATAATCATTCCATCACCCGGTTGCCCAGAGAAGCTGTGGCTGCCCCATCCCTGGAGGGGCTCAAGGCCAGGCTGGATGGGGCTTGGAGCCACCTGGGCTGGTGGGAAGAGGTGTCCCTGCCCAGGACAGGGGATGGCACTGAGGGTTGTTTCAAAGTCCCTTCCAACCCAAAATGTCCTGTGATTTTATGGATGACCCCACGTCCCTGGTGTCCCCCAGACCGCCCTGGCGTGCAGGATACCTCGCTGGTGGAATCCCTCCAGGATCGCCTCTCCGAGATCCTCCAGACCTACATCCGCTGCCGCCACCCTCCCCCGGGCAGCCGCCTCCTCTACGCCAAGATGATCCAGAAGTTGGCCGACCTGAGGAGCCTCAACGAGGAGCACTCCAAGCAGTACCGCTGCCTCTCCTTCCAGCCCGAGCACAGCATGCAGCTCACCCCGCTGGTCCTCGAGGTCTTCGGCAACGAGATCTCCTGACTCCCCTCCCCTCCCCAAATCCCACGGGGAGCACCCACCAGGAAAAACAGGGATACACCACCAGGATAAACCTCCTCCTGGAGGGAGAGACGTCACCCACCCCCCACAGGAGCTTTGGGACCTCAACCCTCTGGTTTCACACTACTTCTGGCTTTCTCAGCCCCGGCGGCCGAGGTGGGACAGACCCAAATCCTGGTGGTTTCCCCCCAAAATCCACCACTGCCTTTCCCCCCCTCCAGCCCCTCAGCCGGAGCGGACTTAGCCCTTTTTATGGATGTTCTTGGGGCCTGGCTGCCTCAAATCCCGACTTTCTTCACCCAAAAAATGGGGCTGCTTAGACAGAGAAAGTGGGGGTTGGGTTGGTTTTTGGGGGACACACACGGACTGGGGGCGTTCCTGAGCCCCCGCTTTTCTGCTCCCCTCTTAAAATCTCCAAAAATGGGATTTTTTCCCCCAGATCCCTGCCGGGAAACGCCGTGGAATGTGTCCCCCCAGTGTCCCCAGTTCAAACCCGTCCCACGGGACTGGGACACCCCATGTCCCACCCGAATTTGGGGCTGGAGGAGGAGTGGGGGGTGGCTCCGGGTTGTGTCCCCCCCCCACTCCGAACCTTCCTGTTCCCTGCAGTGTGGGGGAGGGGGCCCAGCTCGTCCGAATAAAGCTCTGGCTGGTCCTTGGGGGTGTCCATCTGTCTGTCCCCGGGGGGGTCCATGTCCGTCTGTCCATCCCTGCGGGGGCCTGTCCCTCTGTCCAGCCCTGGGAGAGGGGGTGGGAGGATGTCTGTCCCTGGGGGGGGACTGTGTCCCTCTGTCCCTGTGTCTGTCCCTGGCGG
>VXBW01006779.1:0-73018 GCA_013400375.1 Thinocorus orbignyianus
TTTCTCCCCATAGCAGAAAGACTGGAAAAAAAGAAAAAAGTCAATATTAAGTTGAATTTGCTGTTTCTTTGGGATACTATACAGGCAATCAGAATAATGACTTCAAGTCTGAACATGAAGAAAACAGCCTGCATTTTTTATCTAGTCTTGCTATAAATTCAGCTTACCACTCTAGAGCAATTTCACAAAATCACGGGATGGTTGAGGTTGGAAGGGAGCTCTGGAAGTCACCTAGTCCAACCATCTTGATGAAGTAAGGCCACCTATAGACAGTGGCCAAGGACCATATCCAGACAGCTTTTGAGTACTGCCAAGAAGGGACACTCCAGAACCTCTCTGGGCAACCTTTGCCAGTGCTCAGTCATCTTTGCAGTAAAAAAGTGTTTCCTGATATTCAGATATCAATAGTTCCACCCTCGTTTTTGTTCTTCATGAGCGTAAAGCAAGTTCCACTGTATAGAGGAAGTAGCACATAAAAAAATGTGGACTTGAACTAGCACGGAAACCAACACAATTGCCGTTTTGTTCATAGAGAATCTTAAAACTATTTGCTCCCTGCTTCCTGAACAAGTAAATCAGAAATCTACATTAATGGAAAGACACTTCATTTCCCAGTGGTAAGTGGACAGTGCTGCTGGATTACCGTCCTGCCAACCCTCTTCCCTCTACCTTGCCTACACATTCTTCTGCATATTTCTGGATTTATAAGATTTTACACTGAAAGCTGATATAGCAATGATGGTGGTAACACCACACAGAGTCAAATCACTTCAGAAACCTAAGGTTCGTTTGCCTTTGGTGGAATGCTAGTAACATATTACAGTTTGAAAAGGGACAAAAAGCCAAAGGAGCAACAAATGTTCAGGGTATTACTGGATTTTTCTCTCCAAAAATTTAAAGAACTGAAATGACATCCAGATCTTTTTGCTCCCCGTAAAAATACATTCTAAGGAGACATTTTACAAAGCCATCGATAGCTGGGCTCTCTTCACTGTGGAATCACCACACAGAGACTAATCCCTCAAAGCCCTGAAGTACTGTGCTACCACTGAAGAATTACCCAGCAATCAAATCAGACAACCTAACTACGGACAATGGCAAAAAAAAAGAACTTTCTTTCTCTTTTCTAAGTTGTTTACAATGCCAGGTTAAAAAACAGATGCTTTATTTTCAGTCATTGAAAGCACAGGAAAAAAATGACTAAACTGCTACAATGAAAACAAGTTTTATTTTAAAAAGAAGTTTATCAACTGCTAGTTATGGAAAGAGCATCAAGACCTTACAGTGAAACAGATTCTAAAGGAAGACTGGGAAGGGGCAGGAACAGAAATCATTTTTTTTTCTTTTAACAGGACAACAAAAATTCAACAAATTTCAAAAGAAAGAAATTAATTCAACAACCATTTTAAATGCATAGTAAATACCATAAAAATCAGAGATGCTCTGGTTCCATAAATGAGTGAAAACACCATAATGAAGAGGAATAAAAGGGTAGAAATTAAATCGTCAAACAGAATGAAGTAATTTTGACAGAATTCCCATAATAATAATGAAAGAAATTCTTTTTTTTTTTTAATTGCTCCATGAAGGAATATAGCAGTACTTTACTTTACTTTTTTATTAAGTAACAGACAGTTAAAGTGAGGGTATATAACAGAAGAATTTTAGAGGAAGCTAAGTGACCTTTAATTAAATCAACAAATCTGCAGAGTTCATGTAAATAAGTTGCTCCAGACAAGCACAGAAAGACCAGTTAAGTTGATCTAGAGGCCACATAAAGCATTTAGTTGAAAAATACTCCGGGTATGAGCATACTCACGTTGATTCATCTCAGAAAACTTTAAAAAAACCAAACAAACAACAAGAAAATCATCCCAAAAACCCTCATAGGCAGTTGTCATGGATTTGCCCTTTACTGAGAAGTTTCTCAAGGACCTATTCCTTATCAGCACATTTACTATTAATAAGAAAAGTTACCTTTGCTGATTAGCAGACTGGGAAACTAAAAAACAGAATTCAACTTCTCATCTGTCTCTTCACAGCAACTGAACGGTAAGCAAATTAAAAGACTAATGTCAGAGAAAAGACGAGGAGGTGATAAGCAATAAGCACTTACTATCTTTTAACAAGCCAATTAGGTACTCTCTGAAATATCTATACTATGCACAAACCAGTCTACGTACAAATTGAAAAATTCAAAGATTACAATGAAAAAGTTGCAAGCAAAGCAGTTACCAATCTTTAGAGTGGAAAAAGTTGTTGCTATTATTACCAAAGACATTGAAACATCTCCTAACTACCTGCCACAGATACAAGTTGCATTTCCTCCTTAAAATTCCATGTATTCTTCATGTTTTACCCACAAACCCAGCTACTCTTAGTCTTAAATCTCCAATGTGCAAACATGGTAGAACATGAACTGTGCCCAGATGTCCAAGGAGGTCAACAGCATCCTTGCCTGTATCAGGAACAGCGCGCGAGTAGGACTTGGGAGGGGATCATCACCCTCTCCTTGGTACTGGTGAGGTCCCATCTTGAGTACTGTGTACAGCTTTGGGCCCCATATGACNGACAAAAGAAGACACTGAGGTGCTGGAGCAGTTCCAGAGAAGGGCAAGAAAGCTGGCGAGAGATCTGAAGAGTAAGCCTTATGAGGACAGGTTGAGGGAGCTGGGGTTGTTCAGCCTAGAGAAAAGACGGCTGAGGGGGAGGACCTTCTCGCTCTCTACAGCTCTGTGAAAGGAAGTTGTAGCCAGGTGGGGGTCAGTCTCTTCTCCCAAAGAACAGGTGATGGGACAAGAGAAAATGGCTTCAAGTTGTGCCAGGAGAAGTTCAGATTGGATATCAGGAACAATTTTTACAGGGAAAGCGCTATCAAAAGCATTGGAAGGGGCTGTCCAGGGAGGTGGCTGAGGCACCATCCATGTAGGTATTCAAAAGACAGGATGACATAGTGCTTAGTGACGTGGTTTAGTAATGAGCTGTTTTTATCAGGCTTAGGTTGATGGTTGGACTAGCTGATCTGAAAGGTCCCTTCCCACCGAGACAATTCTACGATTCTATGAAAAGAAATAACCTCTACGTAAAATATCATTACAATTCTCAGTATACAAAAAAGATAACTCTTACAGCCACTAAGTCTGGAGTTACTGGGGTTAAAAAATAAACACAGATTTTCCACAAAAATATACTAGATTATTCATTTGCTAAAGAAAAAACTCCGATTTCAAGACCTAAAAAAGTCAAGAAGTAGTAACCTTCAATTCTGTAACACACACGGTGCAGATCACTGATTATTTAGTCTTTAGAGTTAAGGAAAACAGAAAGAATAGTTGTGGTTTTGAAATGTAGGGGGTTTAAAGAGAGAAGAAAGGTGGGGAAAGAAAAAGTTTGGCAATTTGTTTCTTGTGGTTGGTTTTAAGCAGTTTGTTGATGTAGAAAAAATGAAAAATATAAAAGGAGAAAGGAAGCATAACCATAAAAGTTGACGTTCCACAAACCTATCCTAGAGATGTGCTTTCAAAGCAATTAGAAATATAATTCTGCATAGCACTTTCCCTAATTATTTTTTTTTTCAGCTGTTCCTGATTACCTAAATGCACTAAGATACATTCTGAAGTCCTCTATAGATCCAAAGTCTACTACTCTAAGGCCACAACAGAGGCTGTACCAGCTCAGGCCAAAAGTTAGCCTAGTCCACATCCAACAGTGGACTCCTAGAAAACATTGTGGGAACTGAGCAAACATATTGCACATCCTAGCATATAACCTACCCACCCCTCACCATTTGCATCTCAGGGACATCCTGAGGTAGGAAACACTATCTTTGTATTTAAAATAACTCCACAAAGGATAAACACTGAAAAATTACCGAAGTCAAAGGCTGCATTATCTTTAAAAAACACATCCATTTGAATGTGAATAAAATTTATGCAGCTTCTTGTCTCACTTAGCAGCTAGCTGAAAAGATACACTACAGCTAATTCAACTTATTATCTCACATTTAAACATCCTGCATTTTAAATAGGCATTATTTAAGGTCACTATTAGGACACCAGTTAACCATGCCACCTTTCAGCAGCCCATTTCAAGTCCCATTCAACCCAAATTTTATAATCAGCATGAGGGGAAGAAATGTACCTCAGAAACCTTATTTTATAAGTTGAGGAATCTGTAGAAAGTTTCCCTACAAAAAACTGGCCTTT
Organism: Thinocorus orbignyianus; assembly: GCA_013400375.1. Lineage (NCBI taxonomy): Eukaryota > Metazoa > Chordata > Aves > Ciconiiformes > Thinocoridae > Thinocorus > Thinocorus orbignyianus. The sequence continues at coordinate 4,206 of VXBW01006779.1, forward strand.
ATGAGTGAGAAGGTCTTCAGAACTACATATTCTCCCCATGCAAGCCTAAGACAGTCACTTCCCAAGTTCCCCCAAAAGTCATTCGCCATGACAATGGACTAGCAAAGTTAGCTACCCAAGAGATCCACACGGAAAGTGAAAACAAATAATTTTAGTTAAAAGATGCATTGGCATTATTATTTTTTATATAATAGCACAACATTCTAAGCTAGAAGACTCATACCTTCCTATTAGAAGGAAAACCCAGAAAAACTGAAGCAGCAAATGACCAAAAAGCAGAGGACAGTTCTGGTCTATCCATTTGTTAATTGAACATTAGAAATACAAAGAGGACCTAAGAGTCAAGGTAAGTAACTAGTCAAAGATCAACTGAGAAAAACAAAGATCTTTGATAAGGTTACTTTACTGTAGGGAGCAGGAAGACAGCAAGAGGGTGATACTTTCCATTAACAGTAATTGTTATTGAGGGGAAGATTACAGAGGTCTAAAACCAACTGTAAAAATCTGACAAATAAATGCAAAGCTCATCAATACCTTTAGCAACAGAATTGGTGAATATCCATTGAACATGCAAGAATAAACAATAAATCACCTCATTACAAGGAAAAATGTCAATCAGGAACATTCACCCTGCTTGCACCACTTCTAATACAGTCAATTACGGAGATTTTCATCACTGAAAGTTCTTAGAGTCTTAAAAAGACACCAGAGAAAAAGTAGATACCGCTTACCAGCCCATTCCAGTTTTAGTCTGGCACAATTTATACTCCATGTTGTTCAAGGGAATCAGGGTTTCTTATTTCATGAACTAGGCACTAAAAAATACCTTTTCTACAGAACTGTACTATTCAAGGAGACAAAGTTTCCTTCCCCCTAGTTGGGAGGGGCATGAGAAGATCAATATTAGCATTATGTATGGGCACGTTCTTAAATAAAATTATCAGTTTACACAATTTATTTCCTCCTCCTCTCTATATTTAGGAGAAAACAATTATGGAAAAAAACTCTCATTCTGAAAAGACTAGCAATGGAATGCAAAGTAACAGGAATTACATTCAGATTTAGTAAATTCACTGCAGACACTTCAACTCCTCCCCACACATTTTCAGCAAAATAATACATCAGTGACCACAGGGAGGAGAAAGCATCACCAGAAATTAGATGCAATTACTGTCCTAATCCCTACAGACACAAAGACTGAGAAGACACTTTATCTCCATTTGACAGAAACCTATCCTTTTACAAGAACACCACATGATTTGCTATAAACTTTTAGGTCTGAATCACATTTAAAAATAAGTACATGAGGCATTACTTTCTAATTTACTTTCCCGGTACATAAGTACTTATCTCCCACTCCAAGAATGTAGTTCAGCTGAATTGAATTTACTCGGCAAAATAATATAATTCTAATAAGGAAAACATTTATAAATGTATAAAATCATGAAATGTATATAGGGCACAATAAACATTAAAAATAATGTAGTTAAATATTCTGCACTATATATACACACAGACTTACATATGCAGGACTGAAAATGGATGAATATTAATCAACCATACAAATGGGTTGCTTTAAACACACAATCCAAACAGCATTCTGACTGAAATCATCTGACTGCCTGACACATGTTTGGCTCACTGGTCTTGGCCAAACATCCAATAATTTAATATTTCGCAGTCCAAGGTGAGAAGAGACATTTAATATTTTTCTGAAAAAAATACAGCTTTGCCAAAAAACTATGCATACATATGGTTCAAAAGGCAAATAAGACAACAGAATGCAAGTATTTCAAAGCCCATAAAATAGAACAGGCAGGGCTTGTGGGCCAGATGGCTTTTTACCAGCTCTTTGTTAAAATGGGAGGGGGGGGGAAAGAGTAATGTGCAGCATGACTAAGTGCCTTGTATATGCACAGGTCTGTCTTCGGGATAAGTTACCAGAATCTGTAACATTAAAATAAAACTTCATATTTATACAAAACCACATACTCTGTTTGAGTATTTATATATATAAATACTTCAAGGGTGGGTGTCAAGAGGAAGGGGCCAGTCTTTTTTCAGTGATGCTCAGTGACAAAACAAGAGGTAACGGGTGCAAACTTGAACCTAAGAAGTTCCATCTACACATGAGAAGGAACTTCTCTACTTTGAGGGTGGCAGAGCCCTGGAACAGGTTGCCCAGATGTCTCTGGAGGCATTCAAAATACACCTGGACAAGCTCCTGTGCAACCTGCTCTAGGAGGACCTGCTTTGGCAGGGTGGTTGGACTAAACGATCTCCAGAGGTCCCTTCCAACTCCATATCATTCTGTGAGGCACATAACAGCTCTCAATTAAAAAAATACAGTTAAAGACAAGAGGAAAATTTATTCTCCTGCAACTTCTAAATGGCATTTGAACAGACTGGCAGGAAGAAGTAACAAAATGCCAATAAAGCAGCATCCAGACAATTAAAACTTCAAATTTCAAGCAACACAAGACATTTCAAGAAAGGGTATATTAAAAAAATAAATAAAAAAAAAATCAATGCAAACAGCTATGTAGCAGAGGCAAGCCAATGCTTTCACTGAGACCATGGATTTTAAAGGAAAGTTGTGCCGGAAAGAATCCAGTTCCAGAATCAATTGTAGTAACCACTCAGAGAAACTCCATTACCTGCTGATCTTTCCTCACAGTCCATACACACCTTTTAAACTGCAGAACAATATATTTCTTCTTCTCCAATATTAAAATAATAAAGAATTCACACAATAGACTACATTGTCCAGGGTACGAGCATAATATTATTGGTTTTCTTTATGCTTTTAACTTTGTGCAAGGAATTATTATTTAATTATTGTTGGTGTTTATATAATTAGAGCACCAAGAATTTCTAGTCAAGGGGCAGAAATTGATTGTGCAAGGTGCTAGAGAAGCACAGAAGAGGCAGTTCTCGTTTCCAGGAACTTGGCATCTACGAATCTGGGAAAACAAAGTAGATGTCTTTTGCTTATTTATGTACCTAGAATACAAGAGACCAACAATGACCATGGGTTAACATAGGCCAAAGTTACTTCACCACATCTATTTTCTAAGGACCATGAAGGTTCTAAAAACTTGAAAACAGACCTAAAGAGGGATTTAAAAGAACAGGAGCCTTCACAATGCTTTGTGAGGTGCCGCTTCCGTAGGAAATTATTAGTAAATTTCACTCAGAGATACAGGTTCTTAAGCTTTCAATGAATGGATAACAAAGACACTGGTGGATAATGCAGAGTAGGAAGTTGGTTAAAAAAAAAAATGCGTATGCACAAAATAAGTAAAATAAGTTCTGAAACTTTTGTTTACTATCCATATTTGCTGAAGAAAACAGTAAGTCATTTGTCACAAAAATTAAAGGACTGGAGCTAGAACACAAACAGAAGACAGATGTGGTAAGTAAAATGCTGTCATTTCTGTAAGTTTTCAAAGCAGCCATTGCTTTAATATTCATTAACTGTAGAGACCCTTTATTTTATCCCTGAAGCCCTAATTATTGTGAACCCACACTGTCATCTACATTTTTTTTGCAAGAATGCATCCTCTCCCTTTTTAGAAAACTTAATTAAATCTTTAATAAGCCAGTATAAATGTAAAGGATGTGGAACACAAAATATCACCTTATGCATATTTATTAAATTTCTGCAAACCCTAAAGCATTTCTCCCCAGATTAATGGTATGGAAAAAATTCATTTCAGTTTACCTGCCAATATCTTGTCTTGTAATAATTCCATCTCCTAGCTCTCATGACAGGGACCTTCCCACTAAATACTGCCTGGGTATCATCTCCAGAACTTGGTATCATCTCTACAGCCTAAACCACAGCTGATCATTTCCTCAGGTAATTGATTAAAACAATGCTGTTCTAATCATGGTGTGAAATTAAGCATGAAATCTACACACCCTCAGCAAGTGGACAGCCTTGTTTACATATTCTTGCTCAAACACCAGCATATAAAGTAGTCCAAGATCATCAAGGAAGTTACCACTAATATTCAAGTGGTGTTACCACGACACAGATATGAGATCTCGTATATGGTGATAGCATAAGCATACTTTCTAAAACTACTTAATCCAATGTATTTATTCCAGGTAATTCGATAGACCTCTTTTGACAAGCAGAGATGGTAAGATAGACATGACAGATCAGTGAACTGAATACTGATGGTTGTGCATATGCAAGTAATCTTGTCCCAAGAGCAAGTGTTCCTTTCACATAATAATAGCATATTCAGGGGACAGAGGAGGAAGGACGAGAGAGGACAAAACAATCTTGAAATGTTCTGCACTGGGTTTGAAGAAATTACATTAACTTTAAAAAAAAAAAGAAAAAAAAACAAAAAAAAACACCACAAGCCTATCATACACCCCTAACTCTGAGGCTTGTGATGAAAACCCTATAAATGAATTGACTGATTAGACAAAGTTGATTTCCTCAGGTTGTGGAAAATTCAAAAGCTATGAAAGCCTGACTTGCATTATTCATCTGACATCAAGACCTACAAATGGCATTTAGAATGTCAGCACTTAATTTCCATGCTGAGTACTCTGATAAAAATGTTCAGCTAATATTCTAACAAACTGTATTCAAACAACTTTCAAACACCCAAATCCCAATGGTTAACAGGACAGCAGCACATCTAGTTTGTCACTGCAATGCAGTTATGCTCTGTTGATACAAGTATGTGGCAGGCAAAAAGACAACACAGCATACAAAATGTGCTGGTTATAGGTAGCTTTCATAGTTTAAACCAAAAAGAAGCACTATTATCACTAAATTTAAACAACAAAAACCAGAAAGTAAATTAAATCCCCGAGTAAATTAACTAGAAGTTGACAAAGTACCTTACAACATAAAATTTAGACCTAATCTCTTACCTCAATTTGCCAAAGTTTCAGCTTTCACTTGTCAAACCAAATACATTTTCTGACAGGTGAGAGACGCCTTTCTTAACAGATCTTTCTTCTTCTAAGTAGTTTGAGATCGTGGTCAAGGCCATCCTTAATGTTTGGTTTTAGCCAAGGACTGAATTCAAGCCTTCCCCTTCCAGGCATATTACAAACATTTGTTGCAATTCTTTCCTAAATACTTCATTATTTGTCAAACACATTCTTCAGCACTGGCATCAGAACTGGCTATAATACCCTATGAAAGGTCCCATCCGCACCATTACTATGTGCATATGCAAACATATCACCAGCTAATTATTTTCTCAATTGTTTATTCAGAAATCACACTCACCCTCTTCCACCAAAGCTTAGAAACTTGTATTTGCTTTCAGATGGCTGTCATACTTCCCACCACTTCCATGATCACAGGCTTCTAGGATCATGTTGTAAAAGTCACCTTCACACCTCCCAGTCACACAGAACAATCTGGTGGATGAGTTTAACGTATAAGAACTACTACTGTCTTATCAGTTTGTGATCACAGGAGATAACCCACGTCATGTATAAACTTACATGTCTCTCTCCAAATGGCTGATGGAAGATGACCAATATACTAGACTGAAAAAAAGACTTCTAGAATCATCTCATTGAAAACAGTCGTGTGAAATTAGCATTTCTTATTCTTAGCTACTACAACATTTAATGCCTTGGGGAGCCTACCACTCACCACAGGACCAGCCTCTTCTATTAAGATGCCATGTAGATATGACTACAACGCTTTTCAAGAAATTCTATGTTTGTGATACTTATTGCTTCTACAGTTTTAATCACAAGTGCCCTGAACTTTGAGTTGGACTTCGTGTTTGCACTGCTCTTCATGTTTCATTTGATCTGTCATCAAGGTGGAGATTTTACATCTGGGATGGTATTTTGTGTTCTGTGCCTCTGATAGCCTGCAACTTTCCTCTCAAGGTATAACACGTATTCCATATGTGGGTTTTTTTCTACTCCAAGCTTTCATAGAATCATAGAATGGTTAGAGTTGGAAGGGACCTTAGAGATCACCAAGTTCCAACCCCCCTGCCATGGGCAGGGACACCTCTCCCTAGAGCAGGTTACTCAAAGCCCCATCCAATCTGGCCTTAAACACTTCCAGGGATGGGGCATCAACAACTTCCCTGGGCAAACTGTTCCAGTGCCTCACCACCCTCACAGGAAAGAACTTCTTCCTAATATCTAATCTAAATCTCCCCTCTTCCAATTTAAAACAATTACCCCTTGTCTTGTCATCTTTAATAAAAATATGATATAGCTCTCTATTTCTTCAAAATAATGAAATTTCACTTTTGTTACTAAGGCAGGTTCAGATTTAAATTATGATTTGGGAACCAGGACAAGATTCTCCTATTTCAAACATAAAACTGTGTTTTGTGTTGTTAATATAATCTACTGTGATATGATCATGGGCTTAGTTCAATTTTTCAAGACAAACTGTTAATGTACTTCAAAAGCAGTCAGGTTTTATACTGGGTTGATCTCCACCACAAGTTTATTCCACATCTGAAGAACTACCATTTAAAGTACTATCTCATGCACTCACACAGGCCATCCTAAACACTAAAATGAACTGTCACTTCTTTCAAACCCAGAAACTTTGGCATGCAATAAATAGAGGCAAAACAAAGATCATCTTGCTGCTTGTTCAAATAAGTGGTTTGGGTTTCTTTGGTTGGTTGTGTGGTTGTTTTTTTTTAAATAAAGCTTCAGAACAGATGGCAGGTGATTACCTCTCGTTACCAATTGACCATATTAGGCTTATATTTTTTCCCCCCATATATTGAAATAGCTCCTGTCAGGCACCTTCTCCTACAGTTCACTCATGGTAACCCATTGCAATATGCAGTAATGCACCTAAGAGCTGACATTTCTCAAAAAGTGTTTTGTCCTGGAAATTGGTTCCAGGTAGATTGAGGAACTTTCACATTTATTTACATTTTGGGCATTTCAGGGCTACTACCAGGAATCCCAGATACACCCATTGTGCATACACGGCCCCAATTATCTGTTCACTTATCCATCACATATATGTGAGTACAGAATTTCTAATGAATAGCTGTGACACTCTATCTGTAAAGTACTCTTTTACAGAGTTATAAAAATGTGCTCTTCTCAGTTTACAAGCAAATGAAAAGTCCGTGTAAAATTAAGAAGTGTATTGCAGCTAATCTGTTCTGGAAATGCAGTCATTAGGATTTTCATCATTAGATCACATCTGCTAATTAGATTTAAACCTAATTTAGTTGGAGTAGTAATATTCTGATGGATACAAACTACAGTGTTCTACAGACATACAATTAACAGGACTATAAATTACCAAATACTACATCCTGTCTCCTTATAATCTTATTGTCTCTGACTATTTTTCCACCATAGCCACAGTAATCCAGGACAATCTTACAAAAGTCTTAAAAAAGATGCACAAGAGCCATGCAAGTAGAAATGGTCAATTTAGAACCAACTTTTCATACATAGTCCAAAAATCTTTATTATCTAAGCAGTCAAAATAATTTCTTTTTAAAATGTCATACTTGCTACAGAACACCTTGAACTTAAAAGAAATAAGACTCAGAGGTGTAGCTGATAAACCAGATGATTGTGCTGCCCATCAGAAGAACATTGACAGGTTGGAGAAATGGGCTGACAGAAATCTCAAGATCAACAACAGGAAATGCATGCTTCTACATCTGGTAAGGAAAATCCTGTGCACCAACCAGAACACCACAGGAGAGCATCAGCCAGAAAGAAAAGGTGCTGGTGAACAACAAATTGAACACTGAGCCAGCAACGAGCTCTTGTGGCAAACCAAGCTTCCTGTCCTGCAGTAGGAACAGCATTGCAAAGCAGGCTGAGGTGTGACATTACTCCTGCAAAGAAAGTCAATATATTAGTATTTAATATATCTGAACATGCTTTTCAAATGCAAAATTTTTTTCCCCATTATTCTCATTAAAACTTTCTGTAGTAAGTAATGACTTTCATTTAAGTGAAATGTGAGAATAATTAATTTTAGTCATCTAGTTGCAATGTTGAAAAATAAAACCTATCTTATCTTTAATACCTCTAAAACAAAAATCTTCCTCTTTGCATAAAGTACTCATTATTGAAAATGTCTTAAGTAGCTCAATCTTTCCTTAAGAACCAAGATTATCCTACTTATTATATAATATTATGGTTAAAAATGTAATAGTATGAAGGGATCTCCAGAGGTTACCCTGTTCAACCTCCTCCTCAAATCACGGCTAAATCATGGCCAACTTCAGGAGTTACAAGAGGCTGCTGAGGGCCTTGTCCAGTAGAGTTTTGAAAAGTTCCAAAGATGGAGATCCTGCAACCTCTCTGGGCATCCTCTTCATTATGCATATTGGTTTGTTCCTTCAGTATCCAGTGAAAATTTCCTTCTTGCTGCATCTTGTAGCCCTCACAGCTTGTCCTTTCATTATGTAAACTACCAGATTATGGGATTACATACCCATACCTCATGTTTCATGGGAAAAAGTTGAGAAAAAAATCCCAAATTAACAGTTCTAATGATCACAAATTTACTACCAGCTCAATCTTACTTTCAGACCCAGAACGCTGAAATACTTTGTTCACAAGTCTAAGAACATAAAAGGTCCAAATATCAATCAAATTATCCTGAAAGAAATATGTCCTTCACCAAGAGAATGGGCTTTCTGCATTTTAAGTAGAGGCCAGTATTTTGGTAGAGTCTTGTTGCAGTGTATAGTGGAAAAAGAAGAACCTTCCTCTTAACAATGCTGACCTTCTGTGAATAACATATTTTCTGTGAAGAATACACTTCCACGCAACACTGATTAAGATGTGACAGCAAGTATTCTAAAGATGTGAACAAATTCTCTCAACAGAGGTGGTAAAGTCATCGCTGCAATCAAATTTATGCATGGTAAAACATAAGTTTGAGCCTAGCCTGATATAGCAGTTTCACTTCATTCAGTATTCAAGGATAAGAGAGAGAAAGAGAGAGAAAGAAAAAAAGAAAAAAAAAGTATCTACTTCCTGCCAGAACAGGTTCTTGTAAAAGAAAAAAATAGCTACGCACCAAAGTAGCTCTAAGGTGTTTTGAAGAGTAACTGTATTCAGTAAATTAAGAGGGATGGTTAACAATCTTTCCCTAGATGGTAGGAGCAAAGAGAAGCACTCGATTTCTTTGACGCCAAAATACTTGGCAAAGACAAAGAGCAGTAAAATGACAAGGTGTGAGCTCTAAGACTTGCCTGAGCTCCTCAGCCAAACTGGTGGGATTTGAAATTCAGTTTCCTTTTGTTCGCATCTGAGAAGATGCTGAATGAACATAAAAACTACACAAATTATTTCATGTATAGTTTTACCAATCTCTGGATTAAGAAGAGCACATGCCTGCAACAGAAGGCAACCGACAGCAGAGTTTACATCTGATAAACTAGTCTCAGCTTGGGGTCAGTTCGATCCTCTCCAGATACATTACTAACTACAGATCTAGATTCCTTAACAGCCTCATTCTGTAAAGCATAGAAAGAGAGGTGCAAGGTCTAGGACTGCTGAATTAATCACAACCAAAAGCATTCCTCAGAGAGATCCATTAGTAGTAAACACTAGATTCAAGGAAACCAGAGCTGAAAACAGCTGAAGGGTGGGAGATTATGGGCTTGGAAGGAGGTAACACTTACCCTCCCTAGGGAATCATTTGCAAATGCTATTTGAGGAAGGAAAAAAACATTATCAGAAATAGGTGAACTCCGCCTGAATGAGTTAAGCCATTCTTACTCATCTTATATTATGATCCTAGCTGATTTAATGTTATAAAAGATTCAAAGCACACGGTAGTTTTTCACCATTGCTCAGGAAGGACAGGAAAAAAAAGAAAAATATTTCTTCTGATTATCACAATATGGCACACAATTTGCTGTTCTGGAAAGAGATATCATCTGAATCATTTTCACTCAACAGACCACAGCAACAGGACAAAAATCACTTCCATGAGGGCTCCTGTCAATAAATGGATAACATGAGAGGCAATGATTAGAGCTAAATGAATGAGAATCATCCCTTTTATAGATTAGCACTGAGAGTGATCATGATGAGACCAGAATCCATTACTAGCCTTGTGCATATCAGGGAATTGCAACGAGGACTAGAGAAGGGGAAAGAAAAAACCATATCTAACCAAGATCACGCTTGTTTTGATAGCATTTCACACCATGTCATCCCAGTTACCTTTCTTTCCCAAGTGTAGCAAAGAAAAAAAGTTTATAGAGCTAATTCACACAGTCAGTTTTGAATTTCCAAGCAAGAAATAAGAACTCAAGACCCGTGACTTACAACGAAGACCTTCAAGCCAAAACCAAAGAACCCAATAAATCTCAAAGAAAAGAGGAGGTCACACAGAAACAGAATTGTTCTGAATCTCTGAGAACGTCTTCATTTTATGTCACAATTAGAAAAGACAGGTCCAATAGAATTAATAAAACATTTTATGTTTCAGATTAACAATCTATATAGAGTATCTGTAAAATTAAAAGTCCTTTAGTTTATTACAGTTAGAAACAGTAACAGCTGTACTTGAAAGATTTATCCTTGTTCTTACTTTACAGTGGCTGGAAGCACCAGAAGAGCACATGACACAAATACATACTGACAATCAGACCAGTATTACGAGGAATTTTCAAAGAGAAAACCCGAATCACACCAGGTATCAACTGGAAAGCAAATTCTGAATACTTCTTTCCGCAGGGTAAGCCACATGCTAGCTTCCTAAGACAATGACTTGATCAACTTAGAAGCAAACAGATGTTTGGATTTTAGGGAAAGTTGACTCCTTAAAAGCCTAGAAACAAGACAAAAAAAAACCTTTACATTTTGAAGAAAAGCCGATGTGAGGCAGCAACAAGTAACTGAAGTAAGAATCAACACAACATTCTGTGTCAACTCAGCAATGGGGAGGAAGTCAAATAGTGGTTGACATCCACTGACAGAAACCAGGAGGAAGAATGACATAACACGAGCTGCTCCATCTTGAATGCTATAAACTGAGCCTGTCTGGCTCCTGACTGGCAGGATATGTTTGCATAAATACCAGCACTAATTCGTGCATGGTCTCTGATTTTAGAACAGATCATGCAAATCAGAGGGTGAGAAAAAAGAGGAGATGAGTACCAAATAACGAACTCAAACCCTTGATTCCTTCCCACATTTATCTCTGGTTACCATAATGATTTACAAACACGTCCTCCTCCACCCCAAATAAATGCAGAGGGATGATACTGACATTTTGGGGGAAAGAAAAAAAGAAAAAATTCAAAACAATATTCCTCACATACATCAAAATTTGACTCATCCTACCTTGTCATTTCATTCAGTTCTCTCCTTAAAGGAGAGCAGATGTGACAATTTCTCTCAGAACAACAGATCTAAAACAGATCGTGGGAACAACTTTTAAAATTCATCTGTACATACCAAGAAAAGAATATCAAGAAGGATAAAAGAAAAAAGAACAAAATTCTTGAGAAAATGTTGAAACTATTTCAGAAAGACAGGGGAAAGATGAAATGAAAGGCTGTAAGGAAAATATCTAGATAATAACAAAAATGTGACACTAAGCAAGGGGTACGATAGTAAAAAACATAAAAAGGAAAAACATCATATGACGAAAAAGTAGAACTGTTGGGAGTTGCAACATGAAGAAACAGAATGGGAAAAAAATAATACACTAACAATAAAGGGAAAAGAAATACAACATAACACAGGAAGTCTGAAATTTGACTTTGAACAGACCTAGAGAACAATTTTTGGCAGAAAATACATCAATAACTTTCCCCAGTGCAGCCACAAACGTTCCAGGATGGATTTTGTTGAACCAGCATCAAACAGCCATCAAGTATGAGAATATTCCATTTCTAGACAAAACAAAAAAACTAGGATAATAATAAAATAAAATAATAATAAAAAAACCACTAAAAGACAGAGGAACTGGATGGTAAGAAGCAATCCAGATAAAAAAAAAAATCCCAAACCAGTTGGGATACAGGAGGGATATAAGTGGACTTTCTGGTTAAGCAGAATATGAAGGTAGTCACAGGAAGGAAAAAAAAAAGAAAAAAAAAGAAAAAAATGAACTTTGTCTGTGATGACTTGAGACTGCAGCTGGTGACTCTGCATTTTATAAACTCAGAGGGTTTGGAAGACAAGTTATGCCTTGAAAAATAAAAGAAAAAAAATGGGGGAAAAAGACAATGGAAGAGTTGAAGAGTACTGGAAGAACGAAAAACCTGCAAAACTCCTATCAGGGGGAAAGAGATTATAACAGACTGACCTACTAATACGCTTTTTCTTTATTTACTGGTTTAATATACAGATATTGAAAGACAATGTGGATGCCAAACTGCTCCCCAAGAGAATTACACAGAAAGGGTTAACAAATAACAAAGGAAGACAACCAATAAAAACAGACTCAATAATGAAAAGAATAAGCATCCAATAACTGTGACTATGCAAAGACGTGCAACAAGTAAGAAAATCAGACCAAAAAAAACCTTGAAACCCCCACACCCATTTTACTCAGACTCCCTTGTGAACCCTCATTAGAAAGTGTGGTTTCTTGCTGCCTGTTTGTATGGTGCCTTTAAAAATAAGGCAACACCTTTTCTCCCTATCAAACATGTAGAGTTATCTGGGTAACCTTATCTTTCTGGAAGACACACAGACTGATTACTGAATATTACTGAGCAATATTCTCGATGGTCTAAGTTTACCCTTTCTACAAAATAATTAAAAAATACAGGAGAACTCTTAGTAAAACTGCTCACCCTTTTTGAAAAGTTAACCTAAGAGAAAATGGTTAAGCTAAAACATTTAGTTTTAACAGGAGATAACTAGAGAGACTAAAGCAAGGAAAGGTCAAGAATATATCCTGAATACAAAAGAAGTCGACCTGAAATACGAGGGAGAGATGGTAATTGGTTTATTTCCATTTCACATTTACCTTACAAAAGATTTGTGAAAAACGTGAAGTATAATGCAGTTGACCACACTTAAGATGGGACATATTCTGTGAGATAACAAGCTGGAGAGGCCAAAAAGAATATTTCTTTTAATTCAGACAGTTGTTCTCAGAAGTCCAAATTAAAGCACAGGATGAACTTTCCTTAAAAAGAAGATTCTTTGCATAAAACAGGAATAGCACACAAGTTTTTGTCATCCATTATTGAAGGAACATTATAATACACTGTTTCAGGTGGGTATATACCTACTGAGCACACCTAAAATTTAATTTTTGAGTATATGACAATAATGCATTATTGTTTTATGCTATATAATTTGCTAAGATTTTTTGTAAACAGCAAGTTTAGGCAAAATCATTTCAAGTATTTGCTATGTAATCCAGTATACCTTTTGTGTACCAACATATGCATTTCAGCAGTACAAAGGCATCTGTCTGCAGTACAGCACAGTCACAGGAACTGCAAGAAAGGCCAGGAGCGACAGCACCAACGGAACCACATGGACTCTTTGAACAGACCAAGTCTGGGATGCAAGAAACGGAATGTCTCACTCTCTCCACATCACCAAGAGACTACTTCAGCAGCCGCCAGCTTGAATGTAAAAGTGATGCTACTTTTCCCTAAGAAACTCCTAATAACACAAAAAGGTAGCCCGCATAACTGTATGATACCTTACATCCATTCACATTGCATTGTTTTGACAACTTTACATTCACCAAAATGAATGGAGTATTGGAGGCAATGATCCGGACCTACTCGTTTAATGTATAACTTCAGACAATTAAATAAGTAGATATAATATGTAGCATCCTGTTAATAATACTTACAGCTATACATACTGTCATTAGTTTTACAATGCATTCCAGCAAAAATGGTTTAATTATGACTTTTTGAAAAGCTTCAAAATTTTCCTATGAGAGTTCAGAAGTGATCTGCTAGTGTACTTTACGGTCTCACAATTTTTAAAGAATTAGAAGCCTTCACCTACATTATCAAAGTGTACAAAAATAAATAATTTTTTTAAATTGCATTATAATTTTACTTTCCTCATACTGCTACAGCAACAATTTGCCCATCAGTTTAAGTGTGCAAGACTTAAATTTCTCAGGTGAAATAAACGTAGACCATGCACTCACACAGCTGAACCTGGAAGAAACAATTCTCTAATCTTGGTGCATGTACTACCTAAATGGTCTTTTAAAATATTGGCCATAGTTTTATGGACAAAAAACCAGCCAAACAAACAATCAAAGTAGGAATTACTTCCACTGCAGCTGAGTATAAACGGGTTTAGCAAGGGCAGCTGCAAGACAAACAGACGCTGCTGCTCAGTACATGAAGTTCCCATGGAAAGAGGTAAATCTACAACCAGGAACACCCAATGGGTAAATTAAATAATACACACTTGGGACGTATCCAAAAAAACAACCAGGAAGGTATTGGAAATGCAGAGGAAAAGGAACCAACAGCAACCCTTGACCTGACACAACAGTAAAATACATAGCAGCATAAAATGAGGATTGAGAGGTTGGGAGAATTTTTCATCCTATTTCAGAAACAGATTGCTGAAATTGTCAGCCAACGCAATCCAGCTATGAATACCAAAACATTCACAAAGGGAAATTTGAAAGAGCCTTCTGCTCACCTTCTCACACCATAAACTCAAAGGTGCACTTTTGTTTTAGATGGAATGCACTGAACATCCTTCTGAGAATTTTTTTTTGGTGTAATATTAACTCACAGCTGTCCACCCTCCATCCATAGTTTTTGGGACAGGATGGTAATAGGCACATTCTCCAAAATTTGGATCAGTGAAGCACAGACTACCTTATGACTTCTGGAGCTATGCTACATACAGCCGTTACTTGTATTGACACAAGACTTGACAACTATCCCAAAGTTGAAAATAATGGATACAAGGAAAAAAAAAACAAGCAAGATGAAATTGAAGAGCCCACACACCTTTCTGCTCATCAGCTTTTATAAGAATCTGTGTAAACAGAAGGACACAAAAAATTACTGTTATTCATTTAAATAAGGATTCAGTACTGCAGTGCAGCAATATTTCTTACTGAAGAAGAAATTCAAAAAAATCTACACCTGCAGGGGAATTAGAGCAAAGTTATTCCTGGCATTACATCAAGCTTTTGAAGAATGCTGAGACATGCTTATTCTAATATGTGTATTCTATAACACGATGAATAATAATACCTATATTAACCTTTAAGTAAAAAATCAGTTACAGTAATTACTCATGTAATCAGAAAATATGATGCCACTGACCAAGTAGAAATGAGTCTGACTGTTACTGTATCTTCATTTTCTAAAACACTACTCATGGATATCTGGATTTAAGTGGCTGCTGATGTAAAAGTCTGCCTTATAGCAGGACAAGCGTGGTTTACTTTCCATTGATACTGGTATGTAAAGAAGAAGAAAATGTATCTTACTTTGACAATGGAAATTTACGCAAATGAGACAGTTGCCATTTTGGCCATCACTCAAATTCACAATTAAAAGATCATAGAATCATAAAATGGTTTGAGTTGGAAGGGACCTTAAAGATCATCCAGTCCCAACCCCCCTGCCATGGGCAGGGACAACTCCCACCAGACCAGGTGCTCAAAACCCCATTCAGCCTGGCCTTGAACACCTCCAGAGATGGGGCAGCCACAACGTCTCTGGGCAACCTGTTCCAGTGCCTCACCACCCTCACAGGAAAGAACTTCTTCCTAACATCTCCCCTATTTCAGTTTAAAACCATTAACCCTCGTCCTATCGCTCCGCTACTTGATAAAGAGTGCCTCCCCATCTCTCCTGTAGACTTTTTGCTAATCAGGCAGTTCTAATCTTGAAACCTGTTGTATATCCAATGATCTGCCTACCTAAATCTCCTTTGGCATGAGGTCCTCCATGGGTTGTAGGTGGGTATTTTGTCCACCATGGACCTCTATGAGCTGTAGGGCATCAGTGGACCTCACAAGCCTTCTCCATAGGCTGCAGGGGAATCTCTGCTACAACATCTGCAGCACCTCCTCCCCTTCCTTACTGACCTCGCTCGGTGTCTGCAAAGTTCTCACCTATTGTCACTTCTCCCTCTCTTGACTGCTGCTGATGTTGCTCAGCAACTTTCCCCTTCTTAACTATTGTACCCTAGAGGTGCTACCACCACCACTGATGGGCTCAGCCATGCCTAGCAGCAAGTCCATCTTAGAGCCTGCTGCACTGGCTCTATTGGACATAAGAGAAACTTCTAGCAGCTTATCACAAAAGCACCCCTATAGCCCCTGGCTACCAAAACCTTGCCTTACAAACCCAATACAGCTAGAAATAACAAACTGTAGTACTGAAGGGTTCAGATGACACAGCTACCTAATTGCAAAAGTTTGGATACAAGTTCAGACTGTTTATTTTTCCTACCTTCCTTTCATCAAATGCAAAGCAATCCTCTTCTTTCTTATTCTTTCAGTAAAATACTTCAGTAAAAAGATTCCACAAGCAATTAAAACAAAGTTATAAACACTAGGCAATAAAGTAAGTTTTGAAAGCATCAAAATTAATTGAGTGTAAGCTCCACTTTTAAAAATTAGGCAATTTGTATATTGTACCCATTTTCCCTATGTTAATGTATGTTTCAGCAGGGCAGTATGCCTCCTCATACTTTTTTCAAACTTCTTTTGATCATGACTAATGATCCCACTGTGAGAGAATTCTTCATCAATCCTCGCTTTATTTCACTGTCATTTTATTACTAATAGTTACTCATACATTCTTTGCCATCTCTGACATTTATTCTCCATAGTTTTACTTTATTATGCCATCCTTTTATTGGTCACTTTATGTCAGAATTTCCTAGCGATTTCTGCTTCTCAGGAGGAAAAAAAATACACAAAATGACAAAACTATTAAATCCAGTATTCTTCTTCTCTGTGACAAGTACTTCAACAGAACTGTGTTTTCAAAAAACAAAACCTTTTATAAAGCTTTCTTTTTAGTTGTCAACCATCCAGATGAAGTTTTAGCCTACTTGAAATCACCCATCCATTAAGGGACAGAAGTATCACACAGTTCCTTAAGCAGGAGTCCCTTTCATGGGAATATCTTCCCTGGTAAATCATTTGATTAGAAGACAAAGGACATAGCATGGTGCTAAATTAATGAATGGGTTCTGTGGTTCAGGAGGAACCAGACAATCTCTGGGAACAGATAAAGCCCTTAATCCTTTTTAAGTAAAATAATTACTTTGTAGTTTCAGATCTATTTCCGAAGAGTTTAAGGGAAGAGCATTCGTAGATACCAGCACATAATTTTGATCTAAATAAAAAAGTGCAATTAGGGAGACTGAAGTAGAAGCTCATAGTTCAATGTTAAATCAGGACTGTACAAATGGTCAGGAAGCTTAAATGCAAAACCTAATTGTTTAAACATGTTAAGAAACAGCTGTTTAAACACCAAATATCAGGAACTTTCTAACGGATAACTCAAGAACTTGCACTGGGAAAACTGGAAATGGAATTACTATCTACATCAGAATAGCAAAAATTTCATGTGACTGTTTACCAAAATAATGTTGCTTTCTCATAAAAACATGGACATGTCACGAAGTCTAAATCCCGTCCTTCTGAAATTAACTTCCAAAATTAATCTGCAATCAAATTTCTCAAGGTCTATGTTTCATTCTTAGAAATATCGAGACAAAATGACAAAAACCAGCTGAAATTACTTACTTAAACTAATTTTTAAAGCCTACTCTTTTAACTCTTTGTACACTGAAGATTCACTGTAAAGACTTAAGTAAAAATATGTTTCCCCCAGAACATTTTTCCTATCAAAACAGCTCATTAAATTAAGGAAAAGTTCCATTTTCATTTCTTGGGAGAAGTACAGACTTCAAATTACTTTGTAAAACAAAGCTGCTGTATCAGCTAATGAACTTGTAATTTTCTCTCACAGCCAAGCAAGCACGAGTTCTGCATGAGAGCACAACACATTCATTGCTCAAAAAACCTGATGTTGCTATAACTCAACAGCTTCAGTTAGACTTTTGAATCACTTAAGATATACAACAACAGACAATTACACTAACACAACAGTCATTTTATCACTTGAACATGCTGGGACAAGAAAAAAGCAATTAAAGATGAAAGTTCTACCTCTACGAGACCATGCATTATTTGAATGTGTAATATACACCTGGACTTACAATCTCACCGACACAGAGCACTTGAAACTCTTTTAAAATGAACATGGCTAAGGCGTCAGCATATTTGTCCTAAATTTATGAAGGGGCTGAGGATGGAAATATCATTCAGTTCTTGCATAGGTGGATTTGTCTATATCAATACCACGGTCAATGGTACCAAAGCTGCTAAACCTCCAGTAACAATATCTCAACTGAAGCCTAGAGTGGGGTGAATTCAGGCCTTGTTGTTTTCTAGTATATATCTCTAGTAAGTTTTCTACTTACTAATATGTTTTCTACAGTATAAAGCATTTTGCAGTAAAATAAGCTTATCAGCTTGAGTGCCACTTCCCCATCTAGCATTCCATCAGAACCAAACTGAATCCAGGGTTACCAAGCGTTGGAATGGGCTGTCCAGGGAGGTGGCTGGGGCACCATCCACAGTTATTCAAAAGACAGGCTGACATAGTGCTTAGCGACACAGTTTAGTAATGAGTTGGTTTTTCATCAGTTAGGCTGATGGTTGAACTAGTTGATTTTAAAGGTCCCTTCCAATCTAGACAATTCTATGATATTTGACCACCTATAAACGAAATCAAACACCACTCTAATCTTGTGCTATACTCTCTTTTGCTTGGTGTCTGGAGAGGTAATGCAGTACTTAGTTCCTGTTTCCTGTAGATCCAAATTCCTCTGTTATCTGCTTCTGTGCAGGTTAATTAAACTGAGACCAGATATAGCAATTCAAGATCTGAAGAGGCTTCTCCTGCCTGCCACCAGGTAACTACAGCCCAGATTTTGTGTAGTCTTCCCCTACTACATATTCTTGTAATATCCACACAACCTAGAACAAGAAAAGAAAAAGGCTGATTTGAGCACCTTCATGTTCCCAGCAAGGTCCCCATTACTTCTAAATATTCAGGGGCTGTCACAGCGCACTCTACACTTGCTTCCCTCAGTCACTCCCACCAATAGTTAAAACTAAGACGACGATAGCAGTTTAAAAAGAGAAAGTGAACATACCTCACTCTCACTACTTAAAAGTAACCTTGATTTCTTTCCCTGCCCTCTGCGTGGTCCCTATCTTAAACGTTTGGCAGGCAACACTCATGTCCAGATGGTAGACAAGTAAATCTACTTGAACAGATTGTATTACAATGTTTTACACTAAACAGTTATTGGATTAAACATATAAATAGTTGTGGGAACCTGGGACTTCCCTCTTCCAAACAATCATCATTCAGCTAGAAAATTATCTTCCCTCTTGTCACTCCTCTGTGGCCCAGTGAGTCCTACAATCTTCTCTGAAGCTCTGTTCCTGCATGAGAGGACAGCCATGAGATCGCTACCAGCGAGCAGTGCAATAAGAACACATACATCTACAGAAGAAAATAGCTGGTAACAAAACCTTAATACCCACCCTCCTGCTGGATTCTGCTTCAAACTAAATTCTAAACCCAGGACCAAATGTGCGTTAGCAATTGGAGTGCATTACCTGCATTTCTGGAGAACAGACTCCAGTTCACACACTCAAGAGACCATTTCAGAGAGCAAACAATGCACTGCAGGGGGAAAACAACTGATCCACTTCAGAGCAGCAGCGTGCTTTTTGAAATAAAACAATAATGTAGACCGCCTTAAGAGGATCCAAGCACTCACAGCAGCAGACAGGCAAGTCTTCAGGGTACTTTATGTGAAGTAAGATGTCATTTCCCAGAAATCAAATTAATATCAACTGCTCCCACTATTTCAGTTTCCCAGACATACTCTATCCACTGTATAAAAGGTTGTGATGTCACATTTCATTGACAAATTAAATCCTACTGTGAATGTTACAAGTTCATAGCAAACAGTGGCTTAATGCCCACTTTCTGCACACAGAAACAAGAGAAAAGGAAGCTCAGGCAGGAGAGATCTCACTACTCTCCACAACTACCTGAAAAGAGGTTGTAGCCAGGTAGGGGGTCAGCCTCCTCTCCTAAGTAATAAGCAACACAACAAGAGGAAATGGTCTCAGGTTGTGCCAGGAGAGGTTTAGAATGGATATTAGGAAAAATTCTTTCACTGAAAGGGGTGTCAAGTACTGGAACAGGCTGCCAAGGGAAGTGGTGGAGCCATCATCTCTTAAGGTATTTTTAAAAAAGGGCAGACATGGTGCTGAGGGTCCTGGCTTTTTGTCCCTCTTAACTTGGCAGTGTTAGGTTAAAGGTAGGAGTCAATGATCCCAAAGGTCTTTCCCAACCTAAACAATTCTACGATGCTACGATTCCATCAATGGGATAAAATACCAGATACCAGATCAGATGAGGTTTGTCCTCCGTATAGGCAAAAGCAGAAATTCAGGTGTCTATCAATCTCCAGAACCAATCCACAGTTAGACAAAAGCATTTTAGATGAAATTTTTCCTCTGAAAGTTATATTACCTATGAGGTCTGATTAAAGTACTTAAATCATTTACAAGATCTAGGTTTAAGGTTATAGGATGACAAAAGCTCACAGCTGACAACACAAAAGTATATGCTATTTCATACAGACCAGGGCAAACCAGTCTGTGTACACACACGTGCGTGCAGGTGTGTACAAATAAAAATATAAATATATAAAAAAAATAATCTGTATTGATTGATTTACCTACCTTAGAGGAAACAAACAGAAAAATGAGAATGCCTACTGAGCATTTTAAGTAGAAAATGATTAGCAGTGGCCCAAACCAAAAAAAGCATAACGGAAATGAAAAACAAAGATAGTATCTCCTGTCTGTCCAGTGGTTATTAATAATGTTTTATCTTAGTTTCTAAACAAATTGCCCACTAAAGAAGTTAATGCACTGCTATCAATAAAGAGAGATTTGAAGAAAACTTGTCAATATAGTCAAGAACTTCTACCCATATCTAGCTTAGAAGAGAAAGTGTCTCACAACAGGAGAAAAATATTTACACAGTAACTTCATTTCAGCATTAATACGCACCATTCCTGTCGATTTCTGTCTCATCCACTCAAAGCACTGTCACATTGTCAATAAATGAATCCACCTGCTGTGTGTCAAGGGATATTCAGACTGGACATTAGGAAAATTTTTACACTGAAAGGGCTATCAAGCATTGGAATGGGTTGCCCAGGGAAGGGACTGAGACTCCACCCCTGGAGGTATTTAAAAGATAGGTAGACATAATGCTTACAGACATGGTTTAGTGATGCTTTTTACCATGAACCAGATGATCTTAAAGGTCCCTTCCAACCTGGCCAATTCTACGATTCTACGACAAATGAGAGGCATAACAGTACATATCCTGAATTTGGATTAAGCTTCCTAGGACTGATGTCCGCCTTGAAACTCCAATGAAATTCCTGCCATTCATACTCTGCTTCATTTGGAAGGTTTGGTAGAAATCAGGCATAGAAATGAAGGATGAAAAAGCTTCCATTAAAGATGAGCCATCATAAGTTTACCAAGAGTACAAACTATGACTAAAATAATACAGAATTCAGACAACTTAGTACTATCAGTTTCTACACTCTAAGAGATTTCTAAAAGATTTAAGGATCCTTACTTCTGAATACATTTGATCACTGCACTTGGCTTCCCTTAAATCCTAATAGTTAAACCTTTTTAACAGCTTAATAGTTAAACCTTTTTACTATTTTAAGGCAACATCATGTCATCTTTCCTTAAAGAATACCATTAGAATGATTTTTAATATCTTTACATGCAATTTGTGCAGCATCATATCTCAGGCATTTTGCTGAAAATTCAGATTAACTAACTGCTAATAGAAAAGAAAGCTGAACAAATTCAACACTCCTCCTGATCAGACCACTCACTTGGTAAGTCACATTTCAGCCTGAGATAAGTTACAAGAATCTAGGACTTGTTGACAGAACATGCAGGAAGAATCTGGCTACTAATGAAGTTTTCTGTGCCGTTAACATATGCCTGGTAGCTGATAAGAAGAAATATTATCAACTTCAGTCATCCATCACCAGAAAGATTGATCCACCTCGAACTGATTTCTGCAACACTCAACTACGTGATTCATAGATAGCCTGAAAGCCTTCTTACAGTGTAATGACAACATAAATGCTTGATGAAAATCTGAAGAGGTGTTGTTTGGTTGGTTTTTTTTTGAAAATGAAGTCAGAAAGGCACAAGCATAAGGGCAAATAAAAAGTTTCACTTCTTCATGCTCTTACAGTCGAGTATTATATTTAGTCACATTTTAACCTATGTATATATCCCCTTAGTTCTGCTAGTATAGTTATTGTAGTAAAGAGATAACTTCTAGGACTATTTCAAAAAAGTAAGGCAAGGTAGCATCTCAAATAAATTGCTGAACACAATATAGCTGGAATAAAGATAAATTCCTGGCAATTTATGCCTTTTACATTTCAGGATAGCTTTGAATAGTTTTTATTTTCCCATATGCACTTTTTGTATCCCTCAGACCAATAATAATAAAAAGACCCACCAGCTTTTGCAAAGAAGTTAACTTCAGCAAGTTGTCTTTGCTTTCTAAAACACACTGCTCAGGGAAACGTGACAAGACTTCCATTTAAGTCACCAGCATGTATAATGTTACACTGGACACAAGGTTTGCATGTTCAGTTAATCTGGCTAGATCCGTGGACAGAAGGTAATGAGGTTCATTAACCACACGCATCTGCAACTTGTAGTAATTTTACTTCAAATCGAACCACCAATTTGTTTAACCTACATGTAAAAAAAAAGAAAAATCTCATAAGCGGCAGTAGAGGAGAAGAAAGAAGTCTTAAAGCTGTCTAGGCATCTGAGCACGCCCCACGCTCGAACATGCCAGACTTTGCAGTGAAATCAAGTCTTATGGCCCTACTAAAACAACTGATAGAGTAGGTAGCAAGCACATTAATTCGTGTAGCCATCTGATCTTAAGCACAATCTGAAAATATCTAATTAATCCCCAAAAATCATCTCACTAAAAGGCATCAGGGGATTTACTTTAAAAGTATGCTTGAAAATAAAACCCACTTGTTACTGTGTGCATTTGTGCACTCTAAAATTTAGAGTGTTTGGTCAAGCAAGGAGAAGTGGATTCAATGGGGTGTTCATCAACTTGGAAGCATTCAAGTTCCCTCTCAGGGGAAATCCTTGACACTATATCCCACAAACCACAGGCATGCTTGTGCCACCTTACACGGTCCAAACAGAAACCAAAATATATATCACCTTCACCATAAATACATCAACCATGTGGAGAACGAAATAAAAGGAAAGCATTACTCTAATCAAGTGATTACTTTACTTTTTCATTTTTATCCTTTTTAAGGACCACATACGTAGTCTTCACTGAAGAATTAGTATACAATTATCATCACTATCTCCTCCTGTAGCAACACTTTACCAAGACATCTTCTACATTAGGATATTACAGCAAATTACGGATAGCACTGCCATACAGTTCTGACTTCCACACCCAAGATCTTGAGAAGGACAACAATTCAGAAACATCCTTTTACACTTCTTATTCCTTAGTTCAAGATCACCGACTATGCAGAGTGCCGGTACCACAACCTGATGAGATGCCCCGCTCCTTCCATTACTAAGTTGCTCTGCAATTGTCTCACCTAATTGAAGCGTGAATTGCTCTCTTTGAACACCTAAACACATATTGGTACATTCCTTGACTGTATATAGCCCAAGCACTGCAACTTTTAGGGTATCTGGAAAAATATACATTACATCTGTCAGTCAAAACAGATTTCTACTTGTGTTCAAATATCTTCTTTATACTATTAGATAACCTTGAAAAAAAATGAGTAGAGAAAGGAATTGTATTTCAAAGCATCCTGTCTGCTCAGTTTTATCATCCCTTACAGGATCTGAGTCTCTAGTGAGGCCCTCTATAGAAAGCTGAAGATTCATATTAAAATATTTTAATAGGATTAAAAATAAAAATTATTTCACATTTCATATTTTTAGTATATCAGTACTGTGGATTAAATGTAATTTAGATTTCTTTCTGATTTTCTACTAAAAGTAGAGAAGGGTCATAAGGAGTTGATGATAAGTAAGAGAAGGGAAAAGAACAATATTTTAAGCAATAATTTGAATGACTGCAGTAAACAAAGACAAAGCAGCTACAATTACAAAGAAAAGTTTAAACAGCACCAGACAAAATAAATACTTCCCATAATTTATTTTTAAAACAGCCATATTCTTCAGCATAGTGAAGAAAAAATACTGCAATACAAATATAGCGGTTCAGTATCCTAAAAAACCAGACTCTTGGAGAATAGTGCAGTTTTCAGTTAAAGTCTTAACTTTAGATTCAGACACTGACAACATCTAAGAAATAAAATACATTGAGAAGCCTGAAGGTGTGGTCAGCAGGACCTGATAATATCTTGTACTAAGGGAATTAACTAATTAATTAGCTGAACACTGTCAATTACTTTCATAAGTCATGAAAAACAGCCTAAGTATCAAAGGACTTCATAAAATAATTGATCTTACAAAAATGTTTAGCAAGTCATAAAATAAAACCCAGAAATGACCCTTATACTTACACTTTCACTTTACTCCTTCACCTGCACTTTTGCTCTACGAACTCAAAACCCTCCATTGAAGAGGCATTCACATGGCTCAGACAAGAACACATACAAAGATACAACATATACATATAAAATATAACACATACACAAATATAGAAAAGTTAAACAGAAATGTAAATATGAAAAATTCAGGATTAGACCCTGTCTTACTTAGCCTATGTACGAAAACAGAAAGCAAGTAACTGAACATGCTAACTTTGTAATTGAAGAGCAGACAGCAATAGTGATATGGAATTATTAAAAAGCTACACTAAAATCAGAGCAGAAAATAGCTTTTATCTTTCAAGCAGCAGATGCTATAGCCTATAACCTTGAGCAACTCTGTGAGCTCAAAATGTCATTCCACAAAGGGACTGCACAACTTTAATTACCACTTATGTTATAAACCTAATACACAGACTTTTTTATGCAACAGCCAAACTCTGCTAAGCTCAACCATCTGAAACTCAAAACCAGGTTGTTTTAGATTCTGAAGAAAAGAACAAGAAAAAGTAACGAAATGGCATAATGAGGCTAAAGGACTGCAACTGCTTAAGAAGATGATGAAGAACTGGGTATTCCAAAAGGGTATTAGATACAATCATCAGAAGAAAATAAAATTCTAACAGCAAATCCTATTAGGTGGGAGAACGGTCTCCTCAGAGAAATGATAAAAGTCCTGTCACCATTTTAGCAATCATAAGGAGTGTGCTGGGGGAAAGAAGCCGGCGCTGTCAAGGGGGCAAATCTTTTCCATCTCAAAATTCTGAAATTATTTTCTGTTACCAAAATATCTCCAGGTTTTTCTTTAATTCTGTCATGAGAGAAGCCATTCAATTTCCAATTTGCTTCTTGTAATAACAGCATACAAAAATACGGATTCCTCTGCCTGAAATGAAGCTCTGAGGATCACTATAAATTATCTTTTAATTTATTTCATTGCAACCCCTCATTATTGGAAGTTCTAACAAAAAACCAAAAAGAACAGTTATTACATTTAATATACACACCAAACACTAAAGTAGATATTTCTATATATATTATATCTCATTGGATAAGATGAAAAGATAACAATACTTTTTTACTATGCCTGCTTTCAGATTTATGAGAACGAGACGACGCCTAGAACAAATACCAGGCAAAGCTCCTTTTTTAGTTCTGATTATTAGCTTAGCCAACAAAAGGCAACCTTCAAAATACTTTTAAAAATGAAGAGAATAAATCTGAAGATCCAATAACAAAAAAAAACAACCCAAAATCAAACCCAACTCTTTCCCACTCTAATTGAACTGACTGATTTTTCCAGAGTACTTCAAACTCAAGCAGATACAATCTGTATTTTCCATGTGGTTGCACAGGATGTGCTGGATAAATGTTCTATAAGAACAGAACAGGGGAAAGATCAATTACGCCACTGATCTGTCTTATGACAGCAAGGATGCCAAATGGAGACATCTGGGACAGAGAAGTTTCAGTAATCCAATTACAAAATGCCATCAGGCTGCTGTAAGCATCCTTTTATTTCACTTATTGTATGCAATCACTGAAGAAATCAAGGCTTTCTATACAGATTTGTTAAAACAAGAAATGTTAGATAATTTTATTAAGTTTCTCCAGAACTTTAGTTAATTAGGAATAAAAAAGGAATAGATATAGAGATCTTTGCATCTTGTAAAATTCAGCAGCAAATAAAGAATTCCTGCAAACACTTTTTTCCATTCTTTTTAGGACAGAGTAGAGAAAAACATTTAGAATTGCATTTAAAGAATTTTACCTTTTCAGGCATGACCTATTGCTGTTACTTCACTTCTAACTCAGGACAGTTATTTTAAAGCTTTAAGCACTGATTGAAAAAAACCTTTTCTCTCTCTACTACAATAATAAATAAAATGGCAAATTACAGAAATGTATATAGACCTTCCACTTAAAAATACATCTTTATAATTGCTTGAAGCTGAATCTATAATCAGGACTGAGTTTCCCTTCAAAGGGTCAACCTTTGTCACATCTCAAATTTTAATACAGTTTTTAAAGAGAAGTCTATACTTGGTGCAAATTCCAAGTATTTCCTTGCATGGTGCTGTAAAAACCAAAAAGTGCAACCAAATCAAAAATTTTAATGATTAAGAAACCAAAAAGGCTTTATATTCAAGTTTAGTGTTAAACAAAATTTCAAGAGACAAATAGGGGAGGTTTAGATCAGATATTAGGAAGAAATCCTTTCCTGTGAGGGTGGTGAGGCACAGGAACAGGTTGCCCAGAGAAGCTGTGGATGCCCCATCCCTGGAGGTGTTCAAGGCCAGGCTGGGTGGGGCTTTGATCAACCTGGTCTGGTAGGAGGTGTCCCTGCCCATGGCAGGGGGTTGGAACTCGATGATCTTTAAGGACCCTTCCAACTCTAACCATTCTAGGAATGCTACAGATCATTGAAAACACAAGGAGATAGAGGAAGAAACTAAGTAACATCCTTTCTGTCTTGGAGCAAAAGACAGCAAGGACAGAAGATTTTGCTGCCAATTTTGCTGGCCCTAGAACTCTGCAAAGGTAAGAACTGCTACATTTACCATAACACCACCAAGAATTAGGCTAGGAAGGAATTTTAAAGCAGAAAGTATCATCCTGGTTACAAGGGAAGGGACACTGTAATAATTATCAATAACCTTGAATACAGAAGACAGGCTTAATACGTAAACCCAAAGGAAAACAATAATCCATGGCGCAAAAACAAGAGCATCCTGCCAATCTATTCGTTAATTTCATATACAACAGAGGAAAGTATGTTGAAGACTAAAGATTCTCTCAGGAACACTATCATATTTAATATTCACAGCCTTCAAAAAAAACAAACAACCTCGACACAAATGAATATATTTATAAGAAAAAGAAAAAAAAAAAACAGAAAAAAAAACCCTCACCTGGAAAAACTGTACAATACTACCTTTATTCGCTATCTAGAATATGAAGACTATGCATCAAAGAATAATCTGTTCTTTATGGTCATAATGAGTACACACACACACACACAAAAAAAAAAATGCTTAAAAATTTGGGGCTTGAACACAGAAATCTAGGTTAGATCTTTGGTTAAAAAAAAGCCTTTTAATAGTAAGACACAGTAATAGGTTGTTGTAGAGGAAGCTGTAGAGTCACCACCACTAAAGGCTTCTAAGGCCACATCAGATAAATATGTGTCAGGAAAAGCAAAAGCACAGCTGAGCTCTGGGATAAAGGATCAACTAGATTGTCCTTCCAACACTGTCTTCTACAATTTCTCACAGTTGCAGTAGCTTCTACACTCAGAAGGGGGAAAGGGCAAGAGACACAGGGAGGAAAAGGTAAAGAGTGATAGGGATATCAGTCTTGAAATCTTCAAAATTACTTGGACAAACTAGGACATTACAGAATAGCGATGTTGTTGTTGTTATGTCATCTGCATCTTTTTGAGTAGACTGAAGCTTAACAAGATACTTCCATTTGAACGAAGCTGATATGTTTAAAAATATGTTTCGTTTTTGGTATGTTTAAAAACAAACAAACAGAACATTGTTTTCGTCAAGGAGACCTTCCCTGCTTAAGATCCAATTCCAACATCTGAAGTTCTTCTCATTTTTAAGTACTTCACTGTCAAGTACTTTTCAAATACTTAAAGTTTTCAAAAAAACTCGATTAGGAAAGATGTTTCCTTTCTCTAATCCTTAACCTCTCTCTCCACACAACCACCAATGACACAGACAAAGCAAGCAGTAAAGAGCAAACAGATGCTACTTTTTATCTCATGAGATAAACATTTTAACCCTACTACATTAACTTCCCTCTTGCAGTGTTCATTTTGAAACAATTCACTGTAAGTTCAATCATTTTCCCAACTTCCATAAAAGCTATGGCAACCTTATCAGTCTTTGTACCAAAAAAATTAAGTTCATTTTACACATTTAACCTCCATCATCTTTGCCCCAGATGTTTTTCCCCCATATACACTGGGCAAACTACTACAGTTTTCAACATGAGGTTAGTAGGACAAGAAAAGGAGCCAGACCTTAGCAGTAACATATACAACACAGACACATCACCCATACAACATATAAAACCCTGAAAACAACTTAATTACACATTCCTATAAGCTTGTGTTTAAAGTCAAGCCAACACTTACAACACTGCACTAGTTTCTGTAAAGATGCACTTATAGAGAGTATGTCTACATAAAAGCAATGTTTTTTTTTCTATGAGCCCACTGCATTAAGAGTAAAATAATAAAAAGGAAGGAAAAATGGGGGTAGAGACACAGAAAACTGAAAACTCTTAGACCATAAATTAAATTAGTTAAAAAGGAAAACAAATGAATAACAAGATTTACAGAGAAGAAATACCAGCTTGAACTGTAATACCAAATGGCTAGGCAAAAAAATATTCATTTCAATCCTCTTAAGTATCACCACTGCAACAGGATCGTGAAACTTTACAGAAAGTAACTGTAGGTGTGCATTTTAATTTGCCATTATTTACTTGTTAGGAAAGGATTCAATTTAAAGAGAAATAAAGATTATTTCAGCTATCTTGGTAGCACAGCTGGCACGTCACATGAAAGTGTCAGCAAAAGTTGCCAATGCCAGCACATCACAACAAGTGAGAATCAAGAGTGTCAAACATTAAATACATTAAAAAAAAAAAACCTGCAAAGTTTTGAAAAGAAGTTAATTATAGCAGCAGAACAGCAACACTGTACTGCCTATGTTTTCCAGAAAGAGGGGAAAAAGAGAATGCCCAGAGGGAAGATGTTAATTTTTTACATTTGATACCCAAGGGATATCTCAACAATCAGATTATTATTTAACTTGGTAAGAACACAAAGACAGATCACTATTTAGATACTGAAATAAGGATTCCACATACTAATTTTGGCCTTTTAAAATCATAGAATATCCTGAGTTGGAAGGGACCCATGAGAATCATCAATTCCACCCAGGGCAACCTAGAAGTTAAACCACAGACCTAAGAGCATTCTTCTAACAATTCTTGAATACTGACAGGCTTGAGGCCATGACCACTTCCTTCCCTGCGGAGCTTGTTCCAGTGCTTGACTATCTCTTCAGTGATGAACTTTTTTCTGAATATCTAATCTCAACTTCCCTCGAGGCAGTTCAAAGCCATTCCTTTGAGTCCTGTCACTGGACACCAGAGGGAAGACATCAGCACCTCCCCCATCATTTTACTTCTTTGACCTATAAGCCTTAGTAAGGGTGTATATACATATAAGAAAATCAAAACATAGAGTCCAGAGACGATCTGTTCTCAAAATTTTTTCTCTCTCTCCTTGCCTTCATCACCACAAACCACAAGTCTTCTGGCAAGGCTAAAAGAAAGCAGATGATGAAATAAATAACTAGAGCAATCTGCTCTAGTGGGAGGGGTTGGAACTCGATGATCTTTAAGGTGCCTTCCAACTAGCCATTCTATGATGCTACGATAAATAAAAAAAAATCCACAGATTGGAAAAAAAAGTTATGCTCTCCCCTAAACGAAGTTCTGGAGAAGCTGTAAAGAGACTCTACTGGTGGGCTTTGCACTACATATGAGAGAACCCATCATGGGATGAAAGGTAAACTAGAAGGAGGGAAGCATGGTAAGTTTTTAGTAGCATCAAAACCCCCAAAAGGCCAATACTTACCCTACTCATAACCCCTCCTTTTTGGCATGTGTCTGTACTTACATACAGAACTTGCCTAAGGCAGACTGCTTCTACCGAAAGGGAATTAAAGCCTCCTCCCTCCAAGTCCCCCTTTACCCAGGCGACCCAAACAACTCCCTGCGCCATGGGACACCTGCTGCCAGGGCTCCCCTGTCCACCCTCCGACCCTGGTAGCACTACAAACCCGGCGTTCAACCCCCTCCCTCCCCAGCTGAAGCACCAGGGCGCCGGCCAGGCCTTGGCTTTTAATTCCCTCGACCACCAGGGAGTTCCAAGGCCCCAGGACGGCCCAGGGCAACCCGGCCCGGGATGGCATCACCACCCCGGTTGCCCTGGAGACATCGCAGGCCATCTTCGGTGGGAGCTGAGAGGAGCCCAGCCTCCTGAGGGCCGGGGAGGCCGAAGGGCCTGCGGGGGCCGCGGGGCGCTGAGGAGAGGGCATCCCCAGCCCCCCCTCAGCGGGGCGCGATGGTTAAAGAAGCCAAGGTGTCTACCTCCTTCTTTTTCTGTCCTCCCCCGAGCTGGCCGCAGAGGAGGAGGAGGAGCAGCAGGAGGAGGAGAAGGCAGCTCCCGGCCGGTGGGTGCAGGTGAACCAGCAGCCGCCGCGATGCCCGCGGACCCAGCGCCATCTTCGCCCCCCCAAACCGCGCGCCCGCCGCCGGCCGGCACCTGCGGCGCCACTGCTCGCCTCCCCCCTCCCACCCCGGGATTGGGCCCCGGCCCTGGCCAATCGCAGCGCGATCCTCCACCCCGCCTAGGCAGCGGTGGCTGCTGGGAAATGTAGTTCTTTCTGGCGCTTGCTGAGGGGTTTCGGCGCCATTTTGCAGGTGGGGCCTCGGTGCTGGGCCTGTGGCGGGCGGCAGTATGGTTAACCTTATGGGCTACTCATAATGTATCATAGAATGGTCAGAGTTTGAAGGGACCTTAAAGATCATCCAGTTCCAACCCCCCTGCCGTGGACAGGGACACCTCCCACCAGACCAGGTTGCTCAAAGCCCCATCCATCCTGGCCTTCAACACCTCCAGGGATGGGGCAGCCACAGCTTCTCTGAGCAACCAGTGTCTCACCACCCTCACAGTAAAGAATTTCTTCTTCATATATAATCTACATCTCCCTTCTTCCAATTTAAAACTGTTATCCCTTTTCCTATCACTACACAAATTGATGGAGGCTGGCTGTCAGCTTTATCAGAAGGGCAGTAGGTGGTGACAACAGCTGTGGCCCCAGAAGCAGTGGTGGTCCACCAGTGCGGTGGTTGGTAATTCGGGACCTGAGCAGCTTTACTTGCTGTTCCAAATTGCCTGCCATAGGTACCTACAGCTCCAGATGCCATCATAAATCATGACCATCATGAATGAACACCAAAGATCCTTCTTTTCTAGACGTTTGCACACATATGCCT
Source organism: Thinocorus orbignyianus (assembly GCA_013400375.1). NCBI lineage: Eukaryota > Metazoa > Chordata > Aves > Ciconiiformes > Thinocoridae > Thinocorus > Thinocorus orbignyianus. Next base: position 36,009 of record VXBW01006779.1, read on the forward strand.
TTCAGATTTCACTTATCACACAGAAAGCATTTTTTGCTGAAAATTATATTCACGTAATACACTAGTACAATTAATTTGAATTTAATTCCCAGAGCATTAACCGAGCAGCTTCAATTTTATATTCTCATTCATGATACTGTCTTCAAATCAGTGATCGCATATTTTTTTGCCATGAAAGTACACCCTAAAGAGCATGGGCAAGGTAGTGTTAGATTAATGAGCATATACTTAATTTCTTCATCATTTTTTTCCCTAGAATTCCAAGTACTCGACTTATGCTACAGTAGTTATTTACACACATCTGTGCTCAAGACTCCAAAGACAGAACTAGTAATTTGTTCAGACATTTTCCTTTATTGCCCAAAAATTTTATGAGTTTTGTAATCAAAGCACCATAATAAAATGGAAGGCTGCGGCACTGAGAGAGTATTCAAAAGTATCTTTATTTTGGGCACAGAATGTTTAGATGGTATTTTGTGATGGTATAAGTGAAAGTAAAATATGCCTTCCTTCTTTCCTCAGGGAATGACAAAAGAATGTAAGCCTGGAGAAGCAATGCAGCGCTGGAGAAGGGTGGATTAATGGAAAGGATTACATGAAATTTGACTGGTTTACTTTTGTTGTGTTACCGTTCTTGAGAGTTGGCTCTGTTGGTTTAGTTCTGTCATAAAATTATAAAGAGAATTGTATTTGTAATAGCATGCATATATCTAGCTCAAATAACTGTGTACATGTGCCTGAGATGAGTGTCCTGACCTTAGAAAAGAGAACATAGACCCTGGGATGACAATTTTGCAGTTTTGGGTTATAGTCTTCTTAAGTTTTAAGGGAGAGAAAAAGTGATACATGCTTTTCGTATAAACTTAAACTTTCCTGCAAGAATGTCTAAAAGCCTACTGTGAGCTGGAAGACTGCCCTTTCTTGGTATCATGAGCCCTCCTAGGAGGTGATAGAATAAGCAGAGAGCAGAGCTGTGGGAGTTGGCTGGAGTGCATTATCAGAGCGAAAAAATAGTGGCATGAGGCTCAGGTAGTGGAGATGGGACAAGCGCAGGAGCAGGCGGTGGAGACAGTCACAAATGGAAAGAGGGAATGGAGCAAGCAGCTGCCCAGCATGTGGCTCTGGAGACATGGGGTGCAGTGAAGCTTGGCTGGGGAGAGCAAAACGAGGAGTAGCTAACATGAACATGGCAAGCCAACAGATCAGATTAGCTCAAATCAGACTTTGCAGTACAGAGAAACTTGAAAAACTTTAAAGGGCTAGCCAAGATTATTGCATGAGGGGAAAACAGTAGCCTAGCAGTTTCCTGGGAGAAAAAACCAAACCGGTTAAAAGTATTTTAGTAACGCTTTAAGAATTAGTTATTCTTACCTTGCATACCTACTTTATTACATTTTTCTTTTCTTGTAATAAGAATATTCATTGCATACTATTTAATTTGTACTTATGGGTGAGGAAAATCAGCTCTCACAGAACCAGAAAGTTTAATATAATTATCCAAAGGCTTCTAGGTGGAACTCAAGCCAGTGTTTTTTTTCTTTTTAAGTAATCCCCTTAAATTTAAACCTCACCGTTGTTACAGGGAGCCAAGTCCTGACAGAATGCTTGTACAAGTTAGACAGCCATATCCAGCCATACGAAAAAAGAAGTTACTGCTCTGGTTGTCAGGTATTGTCTGCTACTTCTTTGAGTCACCATTAGTTTTTTGTTGGATTTTTAAATTTTTTTTAATGTGAAACAAATTCCACAATCCCCCAACATTTTCTGCAGGAGTACAGCATTGCATCCTATAAAACTACACACCCATTCAGCAGTACAGGGTTATTTTTTAACAAGCCTATCACTGGAACATTCAGTTACGATAGCAGCCTGAGGCGCTGAGGGAAATGTCACATGAGGCTTATGTGCTGCAACTTCATGGAAATACGAATTGCATCTGTTAAGCACAACTTAATATTGAACTGACCCGAAATGAAGCAGTGTGGTCATTTTATTAAGCTATGATGAAACATCTCAGCTCTGGGAATGCTTAAGTGTTCCCTTAAAACTAAGGATGCTAGAATATTTTGACGTTTCTTAATTAAAATGTCAAGGCTACAAAAAAAAAAAAAAAAAAAAAAAGGGGAATTTCATTGTGATTAGGGGTCAAAAGATGTAACATGTTAGAACTTTCTGCAAGAAAGTTCAGGGTTCTGTTCTAATTCCAATATCTGGAACCTATAAAGGTAATAAATTTGTAAAGTGATCCACGTTAGTGTAATCCCATTCCTTACAAGATGAGTATGATGTGTTGGTTATGATACAGACAAGGTGTCAAAAGCAGCAGCAAGGGCTGCTTCCAAGAGAAAAGGTTATAAACTTCTGGACAAACACAGTTTCATAAGAACAATCTTTTACTACTTTTATACGGTCATTTAATAGTCACAGGTCAGAAGCTTCAAACTTTAATGCTGAAAGATGGATTTACTCCTACAGTCAAATGGAAAGATATCTTCTCTTCTGGCTTTCAGCCGTCAGCCTTCAGAGAGCTCTTTTTCATTCATGCCCCATTGATCTCTGTCTAACCAATGAGCCACATCACATCCAAGTCAGGTCTGAAGGGTAGTGTACCGAGTTATATTTTTTTCTTTCTCCTATTAAAGATGAAGACTGCAAAACAAAACTTAAGAATTGCTGGGAGATGCTGCCTCCCAGAGAGGAGGGAAGTTCCTATTAATCAATTCCTGTCATTAATAGGACTATTGCCTCTCACAGATGTGCTTTTCAAGATACTGGGGCTCTTGGATTTTAACATTGCACAGGTCCTAAAAATCCTACTCATGGTGTATGGCTGGTAGTAGTGTAGCAGTTGCCAGTTCCTCATCTGGACTTTGTTTACTCTGGGTAAAGAAGATAAAACTACCTAGCTACCTGTAAGCAGTCCAAGCTCACCACTTTAAGAAGTGGACTATAACATCTTTTTTTTTTTTTTTTCTTTTACGTTTGTTTCTCTATTTGGTTTTGTTTGTTGGATTTTTTTTTTGTTTGTTTGTTGGGATTTTTGCTCATTTGCTTGGGTTTTTTCCCCTAAAAAAAATAAAGGCAACAGTGTGCCAGGCTGATAATACTGAAAATGCCTTCTTAAATTGAAACCACACTCACAATTTTTTCACAAATTTCTCCTTCCTGAACAAGGCACTGATCCTTTCCCCAGGAATACAGCTGTAGCACTTACAGCAAAGCCTGCTGTGTTCACTGTTGCACATAAGATAAGTGCTATGAAACCAGGTTGACTACAAAACATCATACCGTCTTCACTTTAGCATTTTCCCTTACATTTAATCTTAGTAAAGCTTGTATTTATGTATACAGTTTAAGTGATGTAAATTTTTCTATCATTGTCCTATTTCACCAACTTCAGAAGCTGGTGACAAAGGAGCACCATTCACAGAAATACGATCAAGAAATTTAATACTTTGGGTGAAAGAACGGAAAATGGTCTGCATTTTGAAGTCATAACAATTAGGTTCTTGAGAACCCTGAATCTTGCATTTCCTAATGGTTGCCTACAACAGGAGCTTTATCTTGTCACACAAAGCCTGGCTTTTGATTTCTGGAGATACAAACAATAAATATATAGGTGGTATAGGGCCTATGAGGAAGGCAGGAATATATGGAGGGACAAATCACACAAAACTTCCGAGAATCTATAGTATTGAAAAATTATAGTCCCAGTTTTAATCACTGTCTTGATAGCTGTCATGGTGACTGCTAATTTAGGGATGTGGTGCAACACACTAAGCTCAGAGGTAATTTTTTAGTACGTTTTGAGGATCATTAAAATTAAGGTCTTGTAAAATAGTTAGTAGTCTTAGGCATGAGAATTTCATTAACAAACAAAAAGAAAGGAGTATGGAAAAACCCTATGCCAAGCAGCACAGGTGGTTATTTCTGTGACAATCTTTTACATGTCTCCCTGTGGAAAGTTTGAAATAAAAATGACACCTTTGGGAATGCTAGTTATTTCTTCTCTAGGAAAGTTAAGACAAATGTACATCATTTCCTCATCAATAATGAGTCTTTTTATTGCACAGAATAGGGGTTTAATCTGTTCCAATAATAATTGAAATAGAGTATTGAAATGCTGTTTTACTCGAAGATACTGAATATCTCTGTTAAATACCAGTTCAGATTGTTTACTTTTCATGAAAGAACAAATTAATGTTTAATTAGTCAAAAGAATGTAATTTAAGGACCACTGAATACTGTTTACATTATTGCGATAGTCAAAACAATTTTTAATTGGTAAAGGTGATAAGAATATCAGACAAAACTAAAAAATAAGTGTTTAGTCTCTTTAAATAAGCCATTACAGAGCTAGTCAGCTGCAATAGCAACATTTTGGTTATAAATTATCTTTTAAGGAATGATGTTAAGAGAGAATTAATGTACAATCACCTAAGCATACTCTTAAGTGAATGCTGACGGCACACAAAATTTTAATTGCCCCTTTTTAGTGCTCATCACTTTCAGACTATTTTCTGTGAGTATGAAAGGTCAAATTTTCTCTAGAGAATATGCCATGAATGAAAATATGTTTAAGGGCCCTAGACAAAGTTTGTGAGAGATGGCTAGACCATGGGTGGATAGGCAATGTGTAAGTCTTTTTAAGATCCTAGAGAAAAAAGTATTCAAAGAGGAAGCAGGATCCTGCTCTGTAAGAAACTCCTCTGTGCTGTTTATTCTTTTAACCAAAACAATAAATTTAATTAAAACCATAAGTATCGTCTTTCAGTAGCTGTCCCTATGATCTAGCAAAATCAAATGGTTCTAACAAGACAAAAAGAAAACATGGTAACTTGGCAGTAAGGTGCATCCCTCCAGCATAACAAAAATAGACATGTGTAATGAAGCTTTTTTGCATATGGCATTTTCAGAGGAAAAGGATTTTGTAAGTTTAACCATTTTAAATATTTTACTTAGTAAAGTGAGCAACAACATAAATATGTAAATTATTATATTCATCAAACATATGAGGATAATTTTAAACGTCTGATATTAAGCGAAGGTAATGGAAACATTTTAACAACCTATAATAATCAGAGTAAACTATTATAATTTTCTTAATGATTTCATTTGCATCCCTGTGGATATTTATTCCTTCCAGAAAGCAATTCTAACTTAGTGTGGATAGAAAATGACACTGAATTTCCTAAGCTTCTAGCTATTATTACTTTTAATACTAATGTTCCTGAAAGGCCACATACTTCAAACTACTGGTATGTCTCCTACTTTGTATTTAATATTATGGGAGATATTCTTGCTGATAACCTATTTATTTCCTAAAAACCTCATCAATTTCACTGGAGACAGGCCTTAATCACCCTCTTGAAAGTCTTTAGGAGAGATTCTCCGAGTGAGAAGACTAGTAGATCCTGCTGTTGGTATGGCAGCTCTGTTTATATGCTCTGAATTTCTCATGGTAGCACTTCATTTTCATCATTCTGAAATCATTTCAGCATTCTTTGAATGTTTAAAGCTGTTTAATGCTCATACTAAGAAAAAGAGCTTTTCTCTACTGAACAAGTCTTTCAAGCTATCACCAGGCAGTCTTCTCCCCTACATATTAATAATTTTTTCACATTTCATTTACATGTATTTCATATGCAGTATCAGAAGCCTTGTGGGCAGCGAGAAGTCTCCTTACCCTGCTTCCCATGGTAGCCTGTGAAGACATGGGACTAATAACTCATTCACTACATACTTCTGTTACCCTAATTTAGGTTGGGATGATATCTTAAAGAATAAAAATGATAGTACCCATCTCAAGAACTGCCAACTTGCACTTGTGAACTTGGTAAGATTGATCAGTGCTGCCCTCCCTAACATGAGGACTAACATATATCCATAAACTGTGTATCCTGAGAGGTTCAGGAGCCACTGTTGTCAGTCACACATCATCTCTTGCACTCAGCTGGTAAAGAGAATCTTGCACTTCACCCTTTCCCCATCCAGCTTTAATACACTCTCTGACTTCTTAAACCATCCGTCTTGAACAGCTTATTATAAACATCATGCACACATCCTACATAATAATTCAGCTGTTATCTGTGGTGTGGTGGCCCAGTACCTGGTTCTGTTATGGTAAGACCATTGCCAAAGCAGGATTAAAATGTATGCATGGTTAAGCACAGTCTGCCAGATGTGGTATTTAATAGGCTGTTAGTTTTGTGAGCTTTGTTACAGATAGTGCCACTAATAGAATCAGCTTCACAACCTGGGAGGAAATCCTCCTTTTGAAGCTTCATTCTGCATAATCTTGCATTTAAAAAAAAACCCTACCATTTACATTAATTTACTAAACTTGGGTAACACATTCTAATAACAGTAAATTAAAACCAAAACATGAGAACAAATTTAGAGAACAGTTACAGGACAGAAAACAGCAATTAGATGTGACGTAGGCATTGTGTTAGTAGTTTATATATGACCTCTTGTTGCCATGAAGTAGTCATGTGGTGATTCTCTAATACAATTCTTCCATGCGTAAGCAAAGAGGTATAAAATTGAATTAGGAGACCGTTACTGCTTTTCTATAGCAACTAGTGAGACTAAAATTGGAACATTATATCTACATATAGTACCTACACTTCATGAAATACAGTTGTAACTAGAATAATGTATAAAGGCTAATTATTCATGAGATTAATGTGAGCTCTAGTTTATTTTACAGTAAAGACTGAGGAAGTTCAAACTATTCAATTCCAAAGAAGAGTACAGCATAACATGATTGCAGTCCACAGGTGTATGTATAGACAGAAGACATATCAAAATAGGTCTTCAACATACCTGAAAATGTCATTAACAAGAATCAGTGATTCTAAACAGAAGTTAGATTCATTCAGGCAAAGTAAGGTGCAAAATGCCAACAGTGTTAGCAGTGTGCTGTTTAAAAGGCTTCTCTAGATACTCTTTATCACTTGAAATCAAGATTGAATGGCATTCTTACGGATATATTGTAGTCTGAAGGTACAGCTTGTTTCTGGACTGATAAGTGAAAGTCACTGGCCTCTTTCAGATAAATGAAAGCAAATTTATGAGTACTTTGCATTTATAATATGTGTGATGTTTTAATACAGTGAGTTACCTTGAGTTTTGCTTTGTTTCAGTAATGGATATTTTAAGTTTTATTTTCAAATCTCTTAACCTTCAAACACTGAAAAAATCTGCAGCTTTTTAAGAGAAAGTCAACAGTAAAGAAGCTGAAAGAATGTCTTTCAGCTCAAGGGCACTTATGGAAAGTAAAATTACTTGCTTTATTTTATTTGTGTAAACTGAAATATTATGTCAAAACAAATTATTCTTGATACAAATGTAATAAGAAATATGTAAAAAATGGTTGATTAAGCAAGAGATGTTGCTCTTGTTTTGTTTCATTCAGAATATAGTCATAATTTCCTAAAAAATTGCCTCAGTCTACAGTATTTCTTGGACATGTTTGCTCATTATTAAACTTTCTTACCAAGCAATTGAAGTTTGTTGTGGTATAGGTGAAATCTAGAGGACAGAATCCATGATGAAACAAATTTCATTCAGATGATCTAGAACAAAAAGAACTGCAGGAAGGAACAACTTCTGGTCCTTCATTTTCCAAAACTCGGGCAATAGAAAGACTTGCTGGGATTTGGGTGTGGTCACCAGTCCTACAGAATCAATATGCTTAAGTTCCTGAGTTCTCTATTCATGAAAAACATTAGCACAGACAAAAGAAGTAATGTGTTCCAGATTTACCATTTACACTATGATGGTTGTTTAATTGATACTTGAATGAAACAATTATGCCCAGGAACTTATGCCTGGTACGAAAATAAGTATATTCTTTATTTCTGTCTATATATGAATTAGTATATGATTTCCATATTTAACATCAAAAGAGAGTATAAGAAGGAAATACTAGCTGTGCTAAAAAGAAGTGCTGGGATTAAAACCCAAAAAAGACATTATACTTTAAGTGTTTGTAATCTTCAATTCAGCTTTTAAATCTAAGGTTTTAGAAGTGGATTGAAATTATTAAAATTTAATCAGTATTCTCACAATCTAGTGTCCTCCATCACTCTTTAAAAATTTAATTAAAAGATGGGCAATGAATCTTATGTCAGCAGATGAGTGTACCATACACTGCGAAACAAATTAATCAGCGAAAACATAGCACTGTAATAACCTTTTCCTTTATAAGCAAGGACTTAGACTCAATTTTTAAACAAACAACTAACTATTCATTTCTTGACTGAACTTAAGGTAACTGTCATGTCATGCATGTGTTATCATTATCATGGCAAATGAAAAAAAATTACTCTTTACTCAGCACTTCAATGGCAATCCCAGATTGAATCATCTCTCCCAATTAGAGGCTATTCAAAAGATATGAAATGCGAGTACTCCTCAGCTCTGTATTAGTATGATGGCTTAGTCACACTTTAGGATTATATAAGCATGAAAAGGACAGAAGCTCTTGAAAAATGAATCCCAGCAGTCTAATTAATCTAATCACCACAAATTATATTCTCCTTCAGCAATATATAAAAAGCATAATTTATAGATAATCCAGTAAACTAATTTGCTCTCTGTGTTACTCTACAGTTACTACCACCAGTATCATGAGTTGTGTTAGTATTCGTTGACCTTTTGGGTCATTTTTCTTTGAAAAAGACACTTGTCAGAGCCAAGGCAGTATTGTAGGGAAAGACCATATCAACACTGCAAGTGTGTGTAAAACATCCAAATGCCATATCCAGATATGTGTCCACTCTGCAGTCAATACAACAAAGTTGAATAAAAACCCCAAACCCCAAACATGAATGTACTAAGTGGAAAAAATAAGTTCAGGACTTGTGATGGTGAGGGCAAAAGGGAATGTTTGTATGAATGTCTTTGTAGTAGTTGTATAGAAAGAGGCATTTCTTTCCCTCCAGGTAAGCGTGATGGAAGAAAGGTTTGTTCAGACCATTATGTTCCTTAGAAAAGAACAGTGTTTCTTCTGGTACCACTTACAGTTTGATTTATGAAGAGTCACAATTTGGGAGTGTTACAAGGCACGACCTCTGCCTCCACTGCTCTGTTACTGCCCGCGCTTAACTAATTGCTAGATTGGGTTTATATTTGACAGGCCAGCCCATATGGCTGTTTGCAACCTCAGCTAAAAATGAACATTAAAGAATGATAATTTTCCATAAAAACATATATAAATGAGATAAATACCCAGGGAAACTGAAGCATCCTAGGGGAAACAAAAGAAGGAAACTTAAAAAATTTCATGGCAATCTCACAAACTACCCATGCTGTTATAATTTCATTAAGTAATGGGCATCAAAGGGAATGTGGGCCAGCTTTTCTGTGTAGTAGTCCGCCTAGCACTTGAACATAATAAACTTCATGTTAGGTCATGACCTAAGTTGTTATTTTTTTCAAGGAGCCTGCCAAATATTCCACAAACAGCCTCACTGTTTTGCTGCAGTGCAAGGAGACTTGAGCTAATAGTTTCTCTTGAAAGGTAATTCTCCCTAAATAGTTCTGTATGATACTGGCTTCCAGTTGGCCTTTCGAGCCTTGAGAAGCTGTTGTGGAATATCTGACCTTGCACTGGGCATGTGAAGGTAGAGCAGCCTCACCATTTAGACCTCCCACTTCCTAGGGAATGAAATTCCTGTGACTTGGCAGCTCCCCCAAAATCACTGACAGTATCTGGAATAATCTGGTGTAAAAGCTAAGTAAGCTTATAGCAAAAAGCCAAACTCATGGGAATTTGTAAATATAATATTTAGAAAGAGATACAGTAAAGTAAAACATGACATACATGATAAGTTTGATTTCTGGTTTCCTTTCTTCAGTTATCAGACTCTGATGCTGGACCAGCTCCCAAGAATATTCCTCCAGCCCATCAGAGCTGGGTTATAATCACATAGATGTTGCATGCACCCAAGTTTGCCTTCACAAAGACAGAATCATAGAATCATCTAGATTGGAAGGGACCTTTAATATCATTGAGTCCAACCACCAACCTAACAGTGCCAAAACCACTACTAAACCATTGTCCCTCAGCACCACGTCTACTTGTCTTTTAAATACCTCCAACAATGGTAATTCCACCACTTCCCTGGGCAGCCTGTTCCGATCCTTGATGGCCCTTATTGATGACTGGGCTGTTACTGTACTCAGTAAGATTTCTATTGCGTATAAAATACTTTAAAGGCTTATGGTAACTTCTAGCCCTGGTGACCAACCCAACCTCTTCAACTTTATGTCCTGTGCCATAGTGTTCTGCCTGACATGGGCTCATACTTATCTCATGAAGATACCTTTGAACGTAAGTTCCAGATAAGTGGAGTTCACTTAGTCTTGATACATTTGTTTACAGTTATTTAAATTTATGTTTTTATACTATGTACCTTAGAATCATTCATTACATAAATTTACTAGTGGGGTATAGTGACTGTTTAATAGCTCTTATTAGAAATTAAATGTCTGTAAGTGCCTGTTTGCAAAGCCGCACTGCTATGTTCAAAATCCATCAATCTGAGAGCTATGGAATTAGGGACATTTCTTATATTTGGTTACAACAGCTTTACAACAGTTTGGTTCTCTGGCCATTTTGCAGTCTTTGCTACACTAGAAATGAAAAGAACAGAATTGAAGGGGTGCTCTAAAAGGTCAGAACGGAACTTTCAGCTGAAAGTTAAAAAGTTTTAACTGAAATTAAGAGCATGGCAATCTCAATGAAACCAGAAACACCATTTGTAGTCCACTTTTATACTCTTCCCTGGTCACCTACTACTGCTCACTGGGAGTTACGCTGCCAGGATTCTCAGAAACAAAGTAGACTTATGGAAAAATGGATTTTGTCTGGCTTTTAAGATTGATATAGTCCTTGCAGTGTTCCTAATACAACAGATATCCAGTTGTCAGAGTCACTGGGGAGGGCAAGTTAGGAGATGGAAATCCTGGAGACCTTTGGGCACTGCTGGTTTAACCACACAAGGTAGAGATGCTTTAGCTTGTAAGTGCCTGTTTGCAAACCACATAATCTCAGTGGGCACATGCAGCGGTCACATCCCTTTTTCTGGGTGCATGAATGGCTACAATACAAGGAAGGCACCAGGTCTGTGCCTCCTGAGCACCCCAGGGAAAGGAAGGTTGAGACAAGTCCATCCCTACTTACCTTACAGTTTTGTGTCTAGAGTTGCAAAAGTCAGATAGAGAATGGTCCGTAATTTTGCTGTAATCCTTTAGCAAGCTCTAAAGCAAGCTTCTCAAAAGTATTATGCTAGAATTAGAACTGAGCATTAGTTTTAAAAATCATAAACATATGGTTTGTCTGTTCCTGGATGAAAAAATAAATTGAAAAAAAAATCATATTTTATTTGAAAGATAGCTAAACATCAGTGTATATAAAATGTCTTCAATCTGTGTTAAATTCTATGGGGAGGATCCTTCAGCTAATTATTTAAAAAATACGTATCCATACAAAAGTAAGTACTCAGAGCAAAGAGATTCAGCTGTGGATTAGGGAATGCAAATCAGCTCCAGGAGTAGAAGCAGCAAAGCTAACAAGAGATTAGCATAGAAGCTACAAAGCTAACAAGGGATTCACTTTCAGAAGAGCTTACTAGTTTATCGTTATGAACAAAAAATATAACATAAAAAAGGGAGATGAGAACAAAAATAACTATGAAGGAAAGGATACAAGGTAAAACTGTAGATGCAGTGAACACGTTGCACTGTATTTCTAAGCACAGGCATGAACATACACTTCACACCAAACTGGGTGCAAGCTCAAGGTAAGACAAGGGGCTTTAAATTAATTTCAGAGCCTCAACCACGTTATTCAGCAGTTGACCTTCAAGCCTGCTTCTGCCCAGGGTTAGATGGAGTCCCACCATAAATAGATAAAATGGGTCAGCCTTAGAAATCATACAATAGTTGGGCACAGATGTTGACTATTTGGCTGACGCTACTGATATTCACAACACCACACACACTTGTATATGAAAGTACAAACCTGGATAACCCATCAGTCAAAAGAAGATTGTCATCTATTTACCATACAGTTGGGAGGTGTTATGGACAAGAAATTACAAGGTTTGTACAAATAATACATCATGTAATTAAAATGTTAAAATAGTGATGTCCTAGTGAACGCTGGAAATGATACCAGGTCAATTAAAAACCATCCTGAAATTTTGGAAATTGGCACCCAAAGTTTATTGTGTAGAAATGCATTGATTCGTATTTCACATACACATTTTAAATTTCATTTTTATATGTTTATGGTATAATTATATCTCACTTTAAATAACTCAAGCCCAATATGCTGAACTATACTATATACCTGCATGTGAAGTTTGAAAAGACTGAGAAAGCTAAATTCAGTTCAGAGAAGGACTCACCCTAAATCATTAGTGAGATTTCTATTGTAAGCTGAATATTTCAGCTCCATGTTCTGCTTGAATGGGAAGGAGCATTTGCTTTTCTCTACCTCTGCTCTGTACTGAAAGTAGCAGATGCCTTCCTGATAAAAAGCTTGAAAAAGATTGTTCTGGTGATTATCAGATATACCCAACCTAACTCTCATACTCTGCACTGCTTTACTTTCAAAATATTTGTTTAACTTGCTTTTTAAAGTTTTAGCTGTCAACAATTACATACTGGTTTCTGTTCCAGATGAAATAGGAAAGTTATAACACATAAGGGATCTGAAATTTAATTTCAGTGAACTTGAAGTCATTTCCCAGCAGGCAGCAAAACCACAGTCCCTTAGACAGTTAAACGTTGAAAGAAACAACCTCCTGGTAGAGGATTTAGGAAAACTTCCCTTGGTAGAACTGGGAGTATAGGTAAAATATAATAAAAAATTACAGAAGTCTCAGCTTGCTACAGCCTGCCACAATCATAGTGGATACATATGAAACATTATATATATTCATTTCTGTTCATCTAAAACAACTATGTAAGTTGACATACTTGATGCTCATTTTACTCCTAATGAAAGGCACTTAAGGTTTTAAAAATTTTAAATTTTTAAATTTCAAGGTCTTATCCCAGTCTTGTCCTTAGATTGTAGACAATTCAAGTTGATTACAATGCTGTATCACGTTCACTAAACTTCAGGTACTTCAGATGATCTGGAGTATACTCACTCAGAAACATTTGCTCTTCACAAATATTTTGACAAGTCAGACCTTTCACAGGTGAATGACCAGCATCCCAATAGGATACTTAAATAAATCTGTGTACCTAATTCTCCACTGACAGCACCTTGCAAAGATCTTTAAAACATCCCTTTTTAGTAGGCTGTTACGTTGCCCTTGGACAGGTGTAAATTAAAATTATTCACACAAATTTAGTTGGGATGCTAGATTAATTACATTTTCCAATTTCATTTCACTGACATAGTATCTGTGGCAGGCATACTGCACTTTATTCCACTTTTGGGTCAGCCAGTCTCAAACCGTTCATTCTTGAAATCCCACCATTATTATGCTGGCATTAAACTGAAGAGTGTATTTGTGATGGTGTCACACCTGAATGGTGCAGGCTTAGGAGGACGTGGTACTGTTTGCTGATCTATCTTCCCTCTGTTGGTATAGATAACTAACCTTCAAGACAAATGTGCCTGCATATTTGACTCAGATTTCTGTGCTTGTTATTACTGAAACAGAGAATAACATCTGAAAATTTGAACTGCAGCACCTTTAAAATTTAAAAATTTAAGCTTTAAGTTAAAAGCAATTATGTGGAGCTTCCTGTGGAACCTGTAGAAGTAAATGTCCTGTCCTCATGGCAGTTCTGTGGGATGCAAGAATCTTAATCTTGCAAGATTTACTGGCAGTCCCCTAAGAGTCTGGGAAAACAATTTCAGGCTGACAGCACTTAAACCTCCAATACTGAGATCACCTGTTTCTATTTAACTGCAGTGTAACTGCTACAGTTATAGCCCTCTAACACAACAGTCGCAGAATATGGTATCAGGCAATAACAGAAAACAGCAGAGTTACTTAAAAGAAATACAAAGACATGGCTTTTTAATTCCCTTAACATATGGTAAGTGAAGAATTCAGGGTCTATTTTCAGAGTCTGATGTCTCCTCTGTGTTGCTGGATAGTCTTGGCTTAAATAAAGCCAAGGATATTTTGCATGTTATGCTCTGTTAAGTGTTCAAATTCATCTTCCTCCTACCTTTTCTCTTCCCTTCCATGTCCCTCCTGAAAGGTAGAGCAAATAATACCAGCCATTGTACGTTCTGGGAAATCCTTCCACCTACCCAGTATTCGTACTGTGCTCACATTGCTTGTTTCATTGGTAAAAGAGTCTTCTCTTCTATTCTTTGTTGTCAGTTACATTGGAAAGACTTTATATATGGTTTTTTGCTTGAAACTTAGGCTTCAGCTGGGTGCTTCCAACTGATTCTCAGGAAAGAAGGATGGCACCTAATATCTTACTGCTTTTGACAATTCACTTTGATATATTGTTTACTAAGTCTCAGTGACTTACTGCAACACACATAGTTGGATGGCCAGATTCAGCAACAGCTGAGAGTCTCGCTACTCCTTAAACCGATGGTTGACTAAAAACTGTGGTGATACAGGTGCATGCATGTTACAATCACTCATTGGTTTTGTTTGTAAGTTTTTTCCCCCTTTTATTTACTTCTGGCTGTTGAAATTCTGTGTGTTAAATATTTCAATACATGGCATAATACAAGAGAAACAAAGCAACATTGTGTGTTTTTACTAGACTCAGAAACTGTAGATGAGAGAGTATGAAGAAAGAAAAAAATAGTCAATTTTCATCCCAAACTTCACATAAAAAAAATTGGAATGACAACCATAAAATCGTAAACGTCCTAGTGAAATTGAGGCAGGTGGCAATGACAGCTGTTTCAAAATTCATCAAAATCTTTGGAGTTTTTGAATTATTTGGGATATAATATATCCACATAGACTCTATCCAGCTTTTGATGAGACTACAGTTTTAGAGAATAAAGGTAGCTGTAAATCTAATAAACTTTTGTCAGGTTTTTTATGTAAAACAACATGTTTTTTAACAACATTAAGTAGCTTCAATAAAGTAGATCTAGAACAGCTACTTGTTGTATCAGAATATTTGTTAATAAAAAGTATCATCAAATCCAGGTGCTTCTAGCAGGGCTCCGCTGTTTCTAGAAAAAGGAAAATGTCCTTAGTCATGCTGCTGACAAAACCTGGATTCTGGTGATGATTAAAAAAAATAGTCTTGTTGGATCACTTGGAGCACATAGCAGGCTGAAGATGCTCAAGAAAAAAGTGTTTTATGCATTTATAAAGAGGAATTGAGGTCCTTGGTCACGGGCAGGGGAATCCTGAAAGGGATTTGCAGGGGAAAACCAGTTCACAGTAGCCTCAGTGTGATCTGATCCTTGGCTGTAAACAAATAAATGGGGACTTAGTCTCTCAGGGTGATGCTGCTGACTGCAGGGTTGGAATACTACATATTCTACTGCTGTTCACATTTAGCAAATTGGAAGAGGCAGAGGAAAGAACCAAAAATCACCAAGTGCTGAGAAAATGCCTTAGAGGAAGAGACTTAAAAACTTAATCTGTTTAGCATGTCAAAAAGAAGATTGAAAGGTGACTTGACACAATGCGCAAGTATTTCCTTGAGGAGCAAATACCTGGCATTAAATGTCTTTCTATCTCAGCAAAGAAAGGTTTTAATAAACCATAATAACTAGAAGCCAGACAGTCAGGGTAGGAAGAGGACATGCATTTTTAAAAAGAAGGCTGTTTGTGCACTGATTCAAACTGAGAGAAAGAGACAGTCTAACTGTTGATCTTCAGTACAAGACCAAATGTCTTTTTATAAATTAAGCTGTTGACATCAACTGGCTGAAATTCAGTGGCAGATATACATATGGTCAGAGTAGCTGATCTAATGCTCCCTCCTGGCTGTAAGCACAAATAAAAAATGTCTTCCTCAAATCCTTATGAATTTTAAGTGTCAGAACTACAAAGCTAAATGATATTTGCGTTGCCTAATGTGCTTCAGGGTAGATGCTAATAATTAGTTTCATTAGTAGACACTGATAACATGTGTCTACTTCTCTGAGTGTTGAACTCTACAATCAGAAATCTGAGTAGAAGATTGTGGCAAACAAAGCTACTTAACTCATGTAATATAATCAACTCTAACAGTGGTATATAAATTCAGTTATATTCTTGATGTGGTGTGGAAAGAGGTCTGAGTGGCTATAGCCTAGTGCATAAGATATAGTTCTGCTTCTGTATCAATAAGAGCAAGCCACTTTTATCCTTCATTAAGTTAGCAAGCAGATAATCAGTAGCTGAGTTTTCACCACACATATTATGTTGTCTAGCAGTATGATTGTTCCTGCTCCTTATGCAGATTCCCCCTGCTAGAGCACAAAATATTTTTTTTTTAACAGAGGAATCTAGTGCTTGTAAAGGGCCAATTCCTTTCCAAAGGAGCTTGATAGAGCTAATGAAGAGCCCAGGAATACGTCGCAGATCTTGAGTGACTACACTACCATGTACACACATCTTCTGCATCAGTGATGCATGAGCAATGTCTGACTCCCACCTAACCTACCATCTACTCTCCCACCACATAACAGCATGCCGAACTAATCAATGAATCAATGTCAATCAGTCAAAACTATCCAAAACTTTGGGTCAAAGGCTATAGGTTAATTTCAGTCATTCTTCTTCCTTAGATTAGTTAACTCTCTGCTGTTCTTTTGCCTCTGGTTGTCATTTGTGTATTAAAACATAAGAATTACTTGGGTGATTTAGCCATATCAAACAGAAGAAAATCAAGACTCTTAACAAAAACCTTTTTTAAGTAGACAATAAAAGCTTAGCTGGGTAGCTTTTCTTCTACTATCCTATAATGCTAGTACAGTTAGTACTAAAAAAGAATAGAAATAAGAAAATTGAGAAGGTTTTAATTTCAATTGTAATTCATGAAAAAATGATCTTCACCTCATTTAGATATTTTCTTACAGATTGGAAGTTAATTCTATGAATGGACAAATGCACTAGAGTTTTGCAGAGAAAAGAATGAATGCAACAAATCAGCAAAAAGGCAAAATTGATGTGGTAATGTTTGTCTCTATGGCCAAATCAAAACATGAGTACTAATAAGTTCTAATATCTAGAAAAAGCTGTTTCATTTCTCTGATTTAAACATGAAACTTCCAGGCACAAAATAATAGCTTGATAGTGGTTGCAATACAGTTTAAACACTGTGAAATCAACAGGAAATTTTTTGGCAACTATTTATTGCTACATCAGAGTTATTCTGAATGAAGAACAGAACTGGTAACAGTCTCATTAAGAACAAGTCCTTTGCAGAAAAAGAAAATTTTAAAAATTGCAGCGTTAGTATCTCCAAAACACAACATGAATGCCAGACCTTATTATTCCTCATTAGGATTGTATTTTACATAATGTCTGGATAGGAATTAAGTTTCTTTTAATGACTTTTGAAACATTTCCTTTTATTGTGTCTGAGTTTAAAGTACAAGCAGACATTTTTAGAGAAATTAACTAAAAGTACAATAAAAGGTTATTCCGATGTTTATATAGGGAAGTCCAGAACATCTCAATTTTGGAAGTGAGGGCAAAGCTTCATAGGCAGATTTTTATAAGCAACTCTATGACTGGAATTAAATTGTTCATAATCAATATCTAAATTGTATGTTAATGACTAAGCCTAAAAACTTCACAGTTCAAAAACTGATTCAGGGAATTTGCCCTTGGGAATAAGTTGAGACATTGCTTAGTTTGTTTCTAGAGGTAATTACTATTAACTTAGGGTTTTTCTCAGTAATGCCTCAAGGGCAAATGAGTAAATCAAGTGTGTTTTGATAATTTGCATATAAGGTGCCTTCTTAATTGTATTTAGACGTAAAGCCAAGTCACTTGAAGGCTGCTTGGGTAATTGATCTCTGAAGTGCGTCACCTATGTTCTCTCCTCTACATATTTCAAGTTGACACAGATGGCTTAGAAGAAGCATTCTTATTCTCCCACTTCCCTTCTGTGGAGTCTCAAACTCCTAGAAACTTAGTGAGGGAGAAATCCCTGTGCTCCACAAAGTCCAAAGGCTACAATCCTGCAATGTCCTTATGTAAGCTTCTCAGGCTCTGGATAAAGCCTTCTCTCTCTGCATACATCTGCATAATTTCTGGGAAAAGTATGGCCCCTTGTGAGGTAATATACACCTGTTTTGCAAGAAAGCCATCCTTCCTGGCTTAGCAGCATCTTTGAAGGTACTTGCCAGTGGCAAAAAGGAGTTGTAGCCCTTCAAGAATGATCACAATGATCGCTTCAATTACCAATGAGTGTGCTGGAGTACTGGAAAGATTGATCTTTTCTGAATTGTCAAGCCTTCACTGTAAAGCCGTATAAACCCTATTTTTACATTAACACACATACTACTGACTCAGGACTCTACAACATCTTTGCCAGTGAAATGAAGCACACAGGCTGTCACAGTTCAATTATTGTCCTGTTATAAGTCAAAATGGGAATCACTTGTGCCTTATTTCTTCCCCTAGAGCCAGTGGATTGACTTCTTTGAATGCACCTTCCAAAAGGCACATATGAAATGCAGCCAGATCAAGAAAAAAACAACTCAGCTCCATAACCTATCCCCAAAGATGTGTGAAAAATGCAGCTTTTGCTTTAGAGCTGTTAGATGCTGTCCTCCTTCTAGTACTTACTTAGTACTATATTGAATTTTCCCTTTATGGAGATGTAGTAGAAATAATAGTTTACATTTTGAGGTAATTCTAGCTTAATAAAAATGTAATAGTCTGTATGTAATTGAGTAAGTCTTTGTATAGCTCCTTTCTTTTATGTTTACTATGGAAGATACTGTAATTGGGTCATGATGCAAAGAAAAATACCCATCTTTCTTACAAAGATCAGTAGTAGCGAAAGTAGTGTTTTTAATGGCTTACTATTCATACAACTACTTTACTGATTTTCTAAAACAACCCTTACTAAAGAGAAAAGATAAAAGTTTGGTTAGTTTACATCTCCAGATATGACCATGGCGACTCTTTTCAGATTTATCTGAAGTTAATTTCAAGTAGTTTACATTGTGAGTTTATAGTTCCTGCAGCTAAAGCATTATTAGTTCCTAGCCTGAATACTATGAACTTTTACTGAAAGCAAAATGTATGCTGAAGTCAGATATATGTCATAAGATGAACTAAAGAACTCACCTGAGCGATGTACACCTAGAGTACTAAGGCCACAAGGAATTAGCTCATGTCTAGGTGAAGTGTAGTTTACTAATCTGTAGCACTAAAACCAAAAACTAACAAAACGAACCCAGCCATTGCATCCAGAGAAGTTGTGGATGTCCCATGCCTGGAGGTGGGACTTTTAGCAACCTGTCTAGTGGGAGGTGTGCCTGCCCATGGCAGGGGGGTTGGAACTCAGTGATCGTTAAGGTCCCTTCCAACCTGAACCTTTCTATGATCCAGAGATGAGCCTTTCAACTTGACTGTCTCTATTCCCTTACACTTCTGTTTTGGAGGTAGTATAGACAAAGATGTCTGCCTTCACCTGCTGACTTGTACACCTGGGGCAGGGAAACTAAAAGCTAACAAAGCCTGTGAGCAATTAATACTGATAAGCGCCGACATGTGGAAGCAGTATCAAGTAGCAAACGCTGTAAATCACAGCCATGAATGCTGTGTGCTAATACCCACTTGCAGACAAGCTTAAACTCGTGGTTTAATAAAACTGCTATGGTGAAAATTTGTTGAACCTCTATGTTGTTTAAGATGTCTTTCCACAAGAGTCTGCACAGGCTACAACTGTTAGTGACAAGATACAAAAGAACACAAAGATCTCCCTGTTTGTCCATAGAGTAACGTCTTTGGTAACTCAAAGAGAGCCCTGAGTGTGGAAAGCTCTTACAAGGGTACAGGGTAGCTTGCCATCTGCTAAGCACTTTCTTCTGTTACATGCCATTACCCAATAAACCCTTTATATTCTTAAAACAACATAAGAGCTTCCCTGTAAATGAGAAAGTTTCAGTCCCAAGAAGTTGTTTATCTGCTTCACCTAACTTTTATAGTAAGTTTCAACTCTCTTCCAGTGACAAGTGATTCCTCCTACGATTGAGTCCTGTCTTAGTTTCTGAATTTTTCAATAAGCATTAAGACAGAGGTTTCTCTACACTCTAGGTTTTGATTTGGTCCTACAGTAGTGGTGCTACAAAGAAGAGGTTTCTGTATATGAGATCTTGCTTCCATCACAGAAATGTAAACTCTGGCCATTTCATGCCAACAACTCTAGAAACACAGTTCCCTGGGTATCTAATCATATCAATTATATAATTTTGAACTGGAACTGTAATACAACTTCATTTCAACTTTAAATTGATGACTATATTTTTAAAAAATCAAATACTTTTGTGGTGTTGGTTTTTTTAAGCCATTCACAGTGCTGTTCCTATTCAGTGCTGCTGTTGTCATGGTTTCGCTAACTCTGGTGTTAGATGTTAACCCCAGTAGGCAGCTCAACCCCACGCAGCCACTTGCTCACCCACCCCAGTGGGATAGCAGAGGGAACTGGAAGGGTAGAAGTGAGAAAACTCGTGGGCTGAGCCTGAGACAGTTTAATAAGTGAAGCAAAAGCTGTGCGCATGAGAAAAGGAAAATAAGGAATTCATTCACTACTTTCCATAGGCAGGCAGATGTTTATCCATTTCAAGGAAAGTAGTGTTTCATCACACATCACAGTGACTTGGGAAGACAAATGCCATAACTCCACGTCTCTTCTTCGTACTTCTTCCCCCAACTTTTATTGCTGAGCACAGTGTCGTATGGTGTGAGATATTCCTTTGTCAGCTGGGCTCCACTTCTTCTGCACCCCCAGCCTATGCAGTGACAGGGCAACATAGAATCATAGAATGGTTAGAGTTGGAAGGGACCTTAAAGATGAAGATATGAGAAGCAGAAAAGACCTTGATGTTGTGCAACCACTGTTTGGCAATAGATACAATATTTATGTGTTATCAAAACTGATTTTGGTCACAAATCCAAAACACTGCACCACACCAGTAACTATGAAGAAAATTAGATCTATCCCAGCCAAAACCAATGCAATCTCCACCCCTTCCACACCATTTAAATCATGCTCAGGTTCCGTATTATCCAATATGTTTTTGTTAGCCACCCATCACCTTTCCCTCCTCTGATTTAGGTAGATATCATTCCCTTAGTCTGTGGGCCACCCCTGTAAAATGTCCACTCGGTTCATTTAGTCCATGATGTGGAGTCTCTCTGTTATGGTGGCCACACAGGACTGGAGAGGTGGTGTGTTACGTGGAGTTATTGGGCACCAAAGCCAGCTCTGGTCAGGTCACTGCTGCACTTGCACTACTTCTTGTTGGGTGGCTCCTGCTACAGTACAAAGCATCCACTGCTCCACTGCAAGTCGTAGTACATATCTTGAACTTGTCTACAATGTCTGTGTCAATGATCTGGCTTAAATTTCTAAGCAAGTTTTAAAAACTGGGCGAATGTCTGGATCCCATGGGTAATGAGAAAATGCCAAACATAGTTCCTTTCATTTCCACAAAACTGGAAACAGTAGCCTTGTGGTGAGCGTTACAAATAGATAATTGTTCTCATTAAGAACTTTGGACCAGGCACAAATGCTCCATACAAGCCAGATAAGAAATCAGCATGTGCTGTGAATGCAAATGAAATGAATGAAATAAATATACTTCCCTTTTTTTTTTTTTTTGGTGAAGAAACATAAATGGAAAACTATAGAATGTCTTGATCAGTAGCAGTGAGCATTTCCAACAATGCTTAAGCAGTCCATGTGGTTCCTCTGTACCAGGCATTATGGGAATTAAGAAAGAAAAGGAAAAAGGAAAAAAAGCCAGCAAATGTTGCATTACTATGTTTTGTTGAAAACAGGGATTTAAAAAAATCTTTATTTGGTAGCACTATGTGGAATGCCAGTGATATTGCTAAACTGTATCTTCATCACATCTACATTTTTTAAGTAAAATGCTTATAAATCTTTTGCAACACCTTTTTAAGGCACAGTTAAGCTCTATTCTTTATGATATGCATCAATATTTTTTCAGCTCTTAGATAGGCACCTTCATGTGACCAGCAGCAAAACTTCTGATTAATCAAATAATCCGTGGTATTAAACCAGAAATTTTGTTCACAGTATAATGACTTCTTAACTGGCCATGTATTCTATAATGGAGTAATTAATCAATTAAATAATGGCTGATCTCTTCTTAAATATATTCTTACTTTTACCAGTTATGAACAAGATGACTCATAGTGCTAAACTTTAAGCCCCAAAACATGTCTGAAATAAGTTTCAGTTTGTTAAGATATTGCATTTCCACCTCTAGAAATGCAGCTTCAGTCTAAAAAAAAAAAAAAAAACCAACAAAAAAAGACATTAAATAAAATCAGATTTCTAGAAAAATATAACATACCTTTAGCACAAAAAAGTCCACCTTTAATGTCTTCTACTTTCTGCGGGCAGGGCTGCTATAAACTTTAACATCTTTGGAGCTGCACAGCTTGAGAAAGTACTTATTCTCTGTGAAGGTATAAAGCCAAGATGGTTTCTGGGCATGATCTACAGCTTATGTCATTTATATTTAAGGACTTACAACTTTCAGGAAAAAAAAAAAAGAATTCAGCAACAGATCAGGATAAGCAACACTGGAATTGAGGCAGAAGTAGCGTATCCTGGATGTAAATAATGGGCTGAAAACTGCTTGATATCTCAGCAAAAAAGCTGAACAAGGAGCAGGTCTAGAGGAACTAAGCTGCTGGTAAAATAATTTTATTTATCCTCCTTAGAACTGTCACAGAAGGCTTCAGCTGTTGTTCAGCCTTCATAAGACGGAAAGCTTTTCTAGGTAGCAAGTGTTTGCTGCTTCATCTGCAAAGCCTTGAGCAACAGCTGTAAGAATGCGGAGCAAAATACAAAGCTTATGGACATTTGAGCAGATCAATACATGCAAATTAGGCCTTGTTATCAGACAAATATCTACTGCATCCTTTACTATAATCTGGATTCTTGGCAGCTCTATATAAAACTAGAAAATGACTACACACAATCACCTTTCCTCGCCTAATTTAGAATGAGAATTGCACACTATATGTGAAAGGCTGTAAAAGAAATCATATGCTGATCTGCACTTGATGTGAACTGGGAAGCAGCGGGGTTATCCAAGGGAAAGCTATCAGTTTAAATCTGCTCAAACAAGTTAAAGCAACCTTTACAGCTAACTAAAGCCCAGCCTGCAAGAACTGCAACTGTATCAGCAGAAGTTTAGAAATAAGAGCTGCAGAGGCTTCCTCTGAAAGAGGGTTAATGCAGACACATAACTGTAGCTGTCAGATGATTGTATATAAGTAATGAAACTTTCTTCCTGATTCTTTGGAAAAATCTAGTCTTCTAAATAGCCACTCTAACAGATAGAAGCCGCAATTTGAAGTTGCAGGGTTTGTGGAAATAGTATGGCTGAAGGAGTTCCTGCCTTGGCAAGCTGTCACAGCCCACCATCCCCTTCTTTCAGGTGTTTGCTGGATTCCCCTCTGGACTGAGAGTGGCTTAAAACATAGAGAAAAAGGAAGGTATGAAGAAAGACCAGTATTTATAGAGAGTATTTTTATCCAGCTTGAACATGGCTACGCAGTCATTTGGCTTGACACAGCTCACAGCCTGGCAAGTTGCAGGAATGATAATAAGAGCAGGAATGTGAGGGATCAAAGGCTGATGGGAACTCCCGAAATCAACATTGCCACTGGAGACCTTCATCCAAAAAGTGGAAGCATCACTTTCCTGTTACAAAGCTGTTCTAAGAAGTAAATGGCAAAATGAAAATCAAATTGCATGTCTCAACAGAAAATCTTCCCACCACTTAAAGGTAAGAGAAGAAGGAAAGAGTAAAACTGCATGAACAGCATTTGATTTTAAAAGTTAAGCAAAATAAAAGTAACTTGATCTTGGCATTCAAAATCAGCCATGCTCCAGTTACAAAACTGACAATTAAAAGTTCAAGAAGGAAATGCTGCTTTTACCTGAATGTGTTATTAATCCATTGTAGAATCTATGTATCTTTTTATAAATGTCTGGATTCTACAAGCAAGTTCAGAATTCACCATAAAATATTCCACAGTTACATTAGGGAAAATGAAAAGAGTCTGCTGACATTTTCATGCTTCAGGACATGTGCAACCACCAACTGGAGGGGATTGAAAAGAAACTTCTAAAAGTAGGTTACCACATTGTTCTTGCATTTTTCTCTGACTTACACTGGTCATGGCCAGGCAGTATATATTGGATTACAGTGATCAATGTTCTCATCTGCAGCATATCTGTGATTTCTACTGAACAGAAACAGACTTGCCTGATTTTGCGTTATGGGTACAACGTTGCTTATGAGTAACAGTGCTTCTCCTAGTCGAAGTGATAAAAGACTGAGCATTATAGCAGCAGGCATAGAAATTTATCTCCCTTGTCACACAACACTTGACATGCTGTGGTATGCAATTTGAGAATGTTTTGGTTGTCTTCAGGGGCTCAGTTCAGGTCCAGATGAAGTTGATGTTCCTTTTCAAGGAATTCAGCATAAGTTAATAGTCATAAACTGCTCTAAACCAACCCATAGGTTTTATTTTATTATTTTTTTTTACAATGATTTTGTGTACAACTTCCTCTATTACTTTTATTTCGGTTGTAACACATACAGATCTACTTCTCTCTAGTTTAAAGTACATCTAAAGGAACTATTTAAAAGTGCATGAAAAGTCTGTCAGACTGTGGCCCATTTTATGGATCAAGTAGAGGAAAACAGATACTATAATGGTTGGAGCAAAAGTCTGTATAATGGCATTTTCCTATAGGTTTTCCCAAGAACGAGGAAACTGTGGCTGCCCCGTCCCTGGAAGCGTTGAAGGCCAGGCTGGATGGGGCTTTGAGCAACCTGCTCTGGTGGGACGTATCCCTGCCCATGGCAGGGGGGTTGGAACCAGATCATCTTTAAGGTCCCTTCCAGCCTAAACCATTCTATGATTCTATAATTTCTACCCCCAATGTCATGGGCTACTTGTCTTCAAGGAAACTTGTCAACCCTGCGTGCCTACTTTATAGAAGCATATTTAAAACATGGCATAAGCCAAAAATGACCAAACAGTAAAAATATGTCATTGGTAAGGATTAAGCTTTTTGGAAAGTACTAAATAGTGACATAGAATAAAACAAATTGAGTGCATGGACAGAATCA
This sequence comes from Thinocorus orbignyianus, assembly GCA_013400375.1. Lineage (NCBI taxonomy): Eukaryota > Metazoa > Chordata > Aves > Ciconiiformes > Thinocoridae > Thinocorus > Thinocorus orbignyianus. The sequence continues at coordinate 61,336 of VXBW01006779.1, forward strand.
GATTTTGGAGGAAAATACGGTGAACAGCAAAAGGGACAGACAAACCAAAATGTTCTAAACAATCAACAAGTCTGAAGTTCAGTGCAAAATATATTGAATGCATTGTTGGACAACACCGCTTGGTCAAAGGCTCAAGGAAATAGTCTGTGATTTTTAATAAATTGCAGTGTAGTCACTGAGCTCATCTGCCAGATGAATGGCCTGGTGCAACTCAGAGAGAGCTCTTACTGTCTCAGGGATTGTCTAATAAATGTTTCAGCTGGTAATTTGCAGTGGTGTGTAGTTACACACCAGCATACAGTGTAAAAATTTGTTTGTGCAAAGATATGCAGGTGTGTTATATTGGCAAATTAATTGCATCTTTCCATCTGTGCTACTGAAATTTCCTACAAATCTAAACAAAGACAGGTAAAACCCCCACAATTTCTATGCAGACAGTTTACAGGAAGAAAACCTTTACTCAATATTGTATCTGAGATTTTAAACTTAAATAGCTAAAATAGTTTCTGAGGGAGATTTTGTTTCATTTCTTTAACTTACACACACACCCCCCCCACGTGTACTGAACTAGAATTTCAGGACTGCTAAGTAATATCATTTTCCTTAATAAAATTAGCTGGAGGGTCTTTGAAATTTTATGGCTTGTACGTCTGCAGCATAAGAAATCAAAATCATGGTATTCCCAGTCCTTGGCAGGAGTTCTTGGCAGGAGTTCCCAGAGGAGGGAATTAGTTTTCACTGAACCACAAGAGTGCTTAGGTCATGGGGAGAAAGACAAAGGGAGCATCAAAATAAGGTTTGTTTCTGAAAACGCTAAGACTCATTTGATGTTTCATACTTTGAAGAGGAGCTTAGCTTTGCTGAAGATGGAAGCCTCTATGAAGGATGACAACTTGTTCAGAAGTGCTTTGAACAGAACTTTAGCACTAATTACAGGAAAGGCCAGGCAGAGACCCAGGCACTAACATTTCTGCTAAAGAGGCACAGCAGGAACTAAAGATGAGTCAGTTTTGAAATGAAACTGATTGTTAGAGCAAAGAATTTAGTCTTCTATTTATGTAGTTTCAGTTGTTGTTTTTGTTAGGTTTTTTTTTTTTACTTTAGTACAGCTTGAGTATCTTTCAACATTTCTGCAATAATTTCAGATAGTGCATCCTGAAAATTATTGGAAAGGACCAAAGAATGAAGTCTGTAGCTTCAGTTTTAATACATATTATCTAAACATTCAATTTGGAGTAATTTTTCTTTTTCCAATTTCTGATGATTTTTGCTTTGAGTGTTTGAATAGTCAGTATAATTTCACAAGAAAAATCATGCTTAAAATATGAATGAAGTCTGTCGGATTGAAGGTGGCAGAGGAGAACTCTTTTGCATAATTCATTTGGACATTTAAAATCTTTGAAAAGGCATGGGGAAGGGAAGAATTGTTTAGGAAAAGGAGTTGTAAAAAAAGTTACTTGAGTAATTAGTAATTAGGGGTGCCTTCCCGGTCATCAGGTCTAGTCCCGAGATATCACAGCTCATTATAGCATGAAATTCTTTCCTTAGGCTGACCACACTACCTGTAACAGAAGTTTTCTTGACTCTTGCTGCTCCAATTGGAAGCCTCGTTTATTCAGACCATCACTCCATTTCTAGATGAACTTTGTTGCAACCTATTTAAACCCTGTTCTCCACCAGCAACATCATTTAGCTCAGTTCTCGCTCCTAATGTATATCCCTGCTTCTCTCCCTCTTTCAGCATAGCCTTGTACCAGCAGTATTTCAGGCATCCTCTGGCCCTCTAGTACACCAAGCTTGTAGATGCACCACTCAACCATTTCTATGCCTCAGTTATTTCTCTCTAATGAGACAGAGGTCAAACTGAGAATTATTAATGCATAAGAGGCACCTCGCATGTTGCCCCACTGACTTCCATCAATTCTTTGAGCATACTCAGTACAGTATCTCCAATGTTTTCTGCACTGACACCATTTTCCTTCTTAGTGACACCTGCCACTTTCATCAGGAATCTCCCTACTTTTCTGTGAGTATTGTTTAAAAATAACCCCAAACACATCAAATTGTTTGTTGAGACCCCTTTATTTTAGCTCTGTGTGCAGATACTGAGTCATGCCAACCTACTAAAATCTTTGCTACATAATCAGACACTTCATTTGTTCATTACTGCATTGACTTTTTTCAACGAAGTTCCTGGTAATAGTTTAGTGGTTCCTGAAAGTATCAGTGGATTAAGCTCATAGAGAATAATTTCAACTTGAATTGGCAATGGAAATTTCTCTATCCTCACTTCTACTAGTCTGGTTTTCCAATTTATTTACCATTTTCCATTGTTAGGAAAAACTGAGATGAAGGTTTCATTTTGTCTTTTGGACTGTATCTAAATAATGTGCTGTATCAGTGTCATCCAAAGTGCTAATGAACATTCTTTCCTTATTCTGCTTGTATATATGTAGCTTGAGTTTTGTACATAGAGTGTTTAATGTTTCCTATTGGTTTTAATACTTCAAGATCAAACTCAGCCCCACTTCGGGTTTTATCCATTTTATCCCTACAGTTCTTGATCTTCTTGATCTCTTACATTCAGCTTTTTTCTCCCTCCGTTTTTTGTTCTACTTCTAGATTCACCCTTTAATCTTAATATACCCTGTGAAGGGATTTTTAATCTATTGAAATTTTTACCTTGCTCAGAAATCAGATTTATTTGATTTCAAGAAATTCTGAGCCTTTTTTATATTCAAGCCCCTAAGCTCTTAGTTCTGATACTTTTAATAAGCAGTTTTCTTCACTGACCAAATTTGAGCTTCTGAGATCCAAAGTTTATCACAGAATACTCTCAATCTTCTATTTAATAGAAATAGAATAAATGTATGATTGTTGATAACATTTTTCCCCGCCACTCTCCAGCCGTATTTTGATCATGTTTTCATGTCTTACTAAAATCACTTCTGGCAGCACTTTTTATTAGTGATTAACCAATGGGAAACTTGTCAGCTACAAGATTAAAGAATGCACAGACATGTAGCTATGTTGTCAGGCCTACCATTAAAAAATTAGTCTTCAATGCTGACATATGACATTATGACATACTGACATTAGTCTTCTGCACTAATTCTCCTGCTTTATTACTACATCTTTTTTTTTCTATCCAGAGACTCTATTACAGCCCTATCCCAATACAATCTGGTTTATTAACCTTTCCCAAAATGAATTTTGTCTCAAGGCAGATTTTAGTTTATTCCTGACTATCTCTCCTTTTTCCTTTGCATCTGATAGAGCACCACTTGCAGTGGTATTCATCATCTTCACTTTTATATCTATCTTTCCTGAACGATTTGTGCCTGTCAGTAGCTGTGCACTGCCATGATTGCCATGTTAATAACTGCTTTGAGGTTCTACACTAGTAATTCTGGTTGCACTGTTTGATATCTGGGGTCCTGAAATGACCAGAAGCCTTTCAGCTACTGCTTGCCATTTTCTTGTCCCGTCCAAGACATTCATTAATTACAATACCTGAAGTTCTTTCCTGCAAATACACATCTTTCTGATTCTGTTTTACTTACTGCTGTACCCTCATTTATCAGTGCTTCTCCATATGGTTTATAGTCATTTGTGAAGCTACATACATACTTCTCAAAATTATTCATTTTTTTAAAGGTTTGCTTGCCAGTTCAGACCACCCTCAGACCAAGTAATGTTGTTTCCCTAGGCTGTGAAGTGAGTAATCCCTTCTCTATTAACACTTCCAAGTACTCCAAACTCCCTTGAAGAATGATTAACCTTTGAGCCATTTGTTCAGCTTCCTTGTTGTGCTTCCCTTTCTTCTCATAGGTCAAAAAAATTCCACTGAAGATAAAAAGTTTCCACTGCTTTAACTGTCTTCCCAATGGACTTTTTCCATCTGTTCAGTTCTAATACACTTTTTCCAAAATTTGCCAGATGAGCCGCATATTGAAAATGATACCTTTTAGCCTCAGGTGCCTATCTTGTAACAAAAATTGTGATGCCGTGTTTTACATTTGTTCTTGGCATTCAAGCTGGTGACAAATAGACCTGTCTTTTGGTAAGAGTCTAGAAATCTCTCTCCCTTCTCCACTGTGATCAAAGAGAGGGAGTTTCTCTCCAGCTCTGAGCTGATGCCTTACAATGCAAAGCCTTCTGCTGGCAGAAATACAGCAAAACTAACCCCCGGCAGAATGAGGTGTGCTCTTCTCCCACTAGACACTAGTCCCTTTCATATTTCCTGTTTCAGCTTTCGAATTCATCTCACAACAAGAGACTAAAGCTCCTTAAAGCCAATGAGAAACGTCGTCATCTTTTCAATAAGGGATCAAGCCTATACCATCTGTAGTACCTCTAATTTAGCATTTTCCTACAAATAAACTTAGCTTTACAGTATTTTCTCCCAGTTTCTTTTAATGTTCTGTTGTTGTGAGAGGGGGCCTGACTATATAATTTATGTCTCCATTTTCTTCTTCATTGAGTGTACTTCTTACATGCTTCCTTATTCACCTCTGGTCTGAAGTAACTCATCCTATGAAATAAATTTTAAAAGAAAATATAAAAGCCCGTACATTTCACATATCATGTTAGTCAGAGGATGAAAGGAAAGCTGATGAAAGCATCTAACAGACATTTCTAACAGCTGTTATGACTGGCAGAGACATATGAATTGTTCACTACAGCCTTAATCCTCCTTTTTTTTTTTTTTCCCTCCAGATTTATCTAGCTTGATTACTAATTTGTGGTAACTAATGTCATCTTAAAATAGGCAGTTACTGAACTGATCAAATACTTCAATCCTACATAGGAATGACACAGATTTTTCATCTGGCCATTACAAGTTTATAGACTGCAGCCACCTCATTTTCTCTTTTGGCTTGCTGCTATGAAAATAACAAAAAAAACCCCAACAACAACAAAAAAGAATTTCCTCTTTCATACTTTATGACTTGCAAGATATGAAGAAAAAATATATATATAAAACACAGAGATCAATGGTTAAGCAGTAATTCATCAACGCACAGTATATCAAAGAACCTCAGTAGTCACATTACATTAAAAATATCAGGGGGAGTTCTGTAGCTGGAGTCAGCAGAGGGTACAGAGCTAAACAGCACTCAATAGACATAAATTTCTCTCCAGACTTTCTCCCAAATAGAGTTATCTTGAAGGGATTATAATGAGGAACTATCCTAGCACCAAAGATGCAAACAAAATGTTCTTTCTAAGAAGTCGCAGAACTATTATTGACACCAGATACAATCTTTGATGTGGTATAAAAGTCTTGTTTAGTGAAACTACCCAGATTCATATAATCTAAGAATGTGTCCCTGAAATTGCAAACTTATCCCACCTAAACTCTGCTTCTATTCTCATCACCACCCCTTGCACGTCTTTTGACCAGGTATTTTTCTCTAAAGGGACAGAGTCAGCATATTTTTCTGCTTTTCCTATTCTTCTTACTCCAAATTAGAAGGTATATAAACTTGATTTAAGACAAAGTGTTCAGCTGTTCCCATAATTAAGCAACAGGCATGTCACTTCACCAATTAAAGCAAAACCAAAGACAGGGCTTTTCTAAAGAAATACCAAACTACTTCAGGCAACATTTCTAAATTTTAAAAATGTAACTGGATTTTAAAGATTCTTGGAAAAATAAAGGGTGTTTTCTCAATGAAACAATTGCCTATTAAACTCAGCAATCTTTTTTAGGTGGCTTAAATTTCAACATAAAGAGAGCCTGAGGCAAGTCAGTGCCCTGGGGTAGGATAGAGCTAAGCAGGAAGCCAGTGAATTAATAGGAAATACTGGGTACAAAACCTGTTCTTCAAATACCCTTTGGGCATCTTATTTCAGACCACTGAGGCAACCCTCTATCCATCACTCAAAATCGTCCCCTAAAAATGATTTCCACATCCTTCCTCTGCCTTTCCACCACAGATTTGACCAGAGTGTTGTTTTTCCTTTTCACCTCCGTTGCCTCACTGAAGAGGCTTCTGCTCCCTCTCCTAAAAGTCCCTGGGAAACAAAAGACTAGGTCTCAGCTTTCATCTACTGCAGGGACCAAAGCCACTTTCCCAGGAGTGCTCTAGATGTCAGATGAAAGGCTCTTTCAGGGTACAGAAGGGAAAAAACACATGTTGGCTTTCAAGTTCTCAGCACCTTTTCTGAGTTCTTCGGGGGACAATGTGCTGGTTTTCACATCCATTAGGAGCTGTCAGTGGCTATGATCTTCTGCCTCTCCAGCCCCAAGCCAACGAGTCACTGGGAATCTCTGCTGATGGTATGCTGGAGGGCATAATGCTCACACTCACTTATATCATGAGGCTTCTCTCTCCTCATCTCTGTGTCTAATGGCTCCAGCTCATTGTTTTCTTGCCTTTATCTCTTTCGGGCTTCAACATATTGTTTTGTTTAACCTGTCCCTCACTTTTCTGGTTGTCTCCTTTGATGTTTGCTGTAGGGTGTCTTTTCTTTCTGATGTATGTAGTTGGAAGCTGCATGTAGTTTTATAGTAATATTCATCAGTAACCTTCTGAGAAAGATGCCATCAGAAAGAAAGATTTACCCATGCCAGTTTTATACTTTTACTCTTCCTTCACAGCTTCCACACCCAGACTTACCCATTCAAATCTTTTAATCTTTCTCTGTCCTCTTTTCTTCTGTAGAGGGAATAGGCATTTGAGATTTTTTATTGTGCTGTTCAAGAAGTTAATTATCTCAAAGCAGCACACCGTGGTTGAATTTAAAAAAAAAAAAAAAAAAAAAGTTTTAGCTTATGTCATAAAATTTTGGAGTATACTAACACATCAAACATTTATACTAAACATTTAGTTTAGAAAACTTGATTCTCAGCATATTCCTGTGAATAGAACTCCTTTTCATTCCCTGAGGGCTAAAAGATGGATCTGATATCCTTCAGGTTTTTAGTGAAACTCAGATATTATTCTGGGATTTTGCTAGCTTTCTTTCTGTGTCTGTTGATTCAGCAGAGTCCAATTTACAGTGTGGAACTTTAACAAGATCAGCTGTAAGTATAAAACAGAAAACTAATATTAGATGGTTTGGGAAAACTTTCCTCTGCATATTCTTTCTGTGTGTATCTTCCACCTTTTTTCTACCTCATTGTTTTAGGCTCAAAATCCATACTAAATTCTCCCTAATTCCTGATTTCTATTATCAGTGTTATTCATTTAGAAATAAAAGCGAGATTCCAAGTCTGCAAAACTCATTGCAGCATGAGGACAAGATAGGATACTTTTATTTATCTCTGAACTTACTCCAGATACAATCAGTACCACCAACTACTATCACAAAAGAACAGCAGCAATAACAACAGACAAGGGAAAAAACCAGCAAGATACCTTCACATACATTATTTTTTTGTTCTTCATGTTACAAAGATTGAGCTGCTTTACCAGCTTCTACTCTTTGAATAGACACGTTCCTATGTTAATTATCTATTGCTTTTTTGCCACATGCATTTTAAAGATTATTATCCTTTCTGTATTAATAGGTTCTTTGAATATGCTGTGTAAACCTCGAAAGTTATTATAATATTTGTGTCAGTAAGAGTAATGATGCTCTGCAGAACTAATACAAACTAGAGACATACTTATCACTTGAAGAAAGATTCAAATGTGATCTTGGGTGATTTAAGATTTGATTCGCTGGCTCTTAGGTGTCCCTAATGTCATGGTCTTTGCCCACATAGCTTTCCATGATAAGTGGTTTATATAAGAGCAATTTTTATTTTGAGCCTCACCTTTTTTGAAGCTGAGGAATTTAATTTTTCTTAAAGACTTTGATTCGATGTTCAACCATTCAGTTCAGTTGTTTACAAATAACTGCTCATCGTGTTAAGACTGCAGTTACAGATATCTTGGCAAATACCATCCACAAGTACTATAATTCAACTTTAGATGTGTTTTTCCCTTCCATGAAGGAAAGTTTAAAGAAACTGGTTTGATACATTTCTTAAACAGGAATAACTGTTTCAGTGCAATACCAAGAATTCATGCTATGGACCTGATCCTGAAAACGCTCATACAAATACTGCTTTACATGTCTAACTGAGGTGAATGTTTTCCCTTAAGAGCCCATGGGATGGAATTCTGTGGTAATTTTCAGGGAAAGGCATGACTACTTCTTAACACTTGCAGGATTTTAGGTGTCTTCAACATACACTGTTCTTGGGAGCATCAGTCAGGTGTGACTCAAATCCAACAGGAGAAGCTAAGTAAATAAAGAGAACTTTTTTGGCTTACTGTCTCTACCAGACCTTTTCCCAATGACTCTGGACAGTCATTTGTATAAATGGGTAGAACTGTTAAATTTCTGTTTCAGTAAGTAAAATGCTTCCAGGAAGCATCAGGCATATTGAGATTAGTTTGCACAGATGGTCTGTTCATGCACAGTAATTGGAAACTTTCGGGACATGTCAGACTTATTGTGCATACAATCATAGGAAAATAAACCTAGAAGGAACTGGGGGAGATCATCTAGCCTACTGTCTTCTTTAAAGCAGGATCTGTTTCCTGACAAGTCCATGTTTAACTTGTTATTAAGTATTTCCAGTGATAAAGATTTCAGTCTCCCAAAGTCACCCATTTCAGTGCTTTGCAGTTCTCGCATAAGAAAACATACTCAGTGTCTGACTGGAAACCTTCTGCTGGCATTTAAGGCCTTTCCTTTTCATCCTGTGTACCACAGACATGGAGAACAGTTCATTCTCCATGTCTCTCTCATAGCATTTAAATGCCACAAAATGGTTTAACCCTATCTTGGTTTTGCATGTGTGTGTCACCACAGCTTATCAGTAATGCACTCAGTTGAAGGTTTTCAGGCTGTCTCACTGCATGTGTGAAGTGCATCAGTGTTTCATTCCATTCTTCTGAACATCACTGGGTCCAGCTACTCTCCTGCAATGCCGTAGTCAGCGTGACAGCTCTGAAGAGCATCCCCTGTATGGTATATGTACCCTTGGGCTGAGCCATTCATGGTGACCATGTGCAGAGTTTTCTGGATGCACTGAAGTTTCCTGAGGACACAGAGATGAAATACATCTGGAAATCCCAAATATAGTCTTCAAAGTCATACAGGATAATCGTGCTTAGGAAAAACTGCTTGGGAGAGCCCAGATGTGTGGCGATTCTGTCAATGGAATAGCAGGTAACACTGGCTTTTTTTTCTAGTTGTTTGAACATGCAGATAGAAATCTACACAACACACCAGTAAGCTTTCTGGTGGCAATCAGCTGCCCCATTTGCAGTGCTCCACTGTCAACACTGAGCCAAAATGTCTCCATGTACATTATGCTGTAGAGAAGTGACAGCTTGAAAATATAGTCTTAGAAATACTCATTTGCAGCCTCGCCAATAACAGTTAATTAATGCACTCGCTAAGGACCTATATTCAGCCTCTGGACATTCTAGGATTAGCATCTATATGGGTTTTATCTCTTTGATCTCGAGAGTAAGATCCTTTCCCCTGTGCTTCTTGCCCAGTAAGCTGAAATTTAAATGAAACTTTTTTTTTTTCCTTTTTTTTTTTTTCACTAGTGAGATAGAGGAATGAAACTCATTAAATTATGTCCATGTGCTAACAAACACTGTGGTCGTTATCAGTAATGTGGATTCTTGCAACTCCACTGACATTTTCCAGTATTTCATGGGGAAAGAGAGTTAAGTAGGAGGTTTTACTTTATGAAAGAGGCACAGACAATTAACTGACTCCATTTCAATTTGGGATCAAGGTACTTCAGAAGTCATTGACAACTAAATGTAAGACAATGGTTTAAAATGATAAAAAAACAGCAAGAAATTTTCAGTCTGTTGGGATTTGGGGGGTTTTTTGGTTGGTTGGTTTGGTGGTTTTTTCTGGAATAATCATGTTTATGTGGGAAACTTTTGAGAGGAAATGGTTTTACATTTCAGCAGGGAAAGTATATTTGAAATTACTAGAATCTGGAGCATATGGAAATGAAGCTGCCCAAGTAGACAGCTGAAAACGGCACATCCAGAGAGCCAGAGAGGTCTATAGAGGACAGATAGCTGCCAGGCTCACCAGAGTGTTTCAAGACTACCACTGGAGGCCCAGAAAATCTTGTCAGCATTTCCTGAAAGTATGAGATATGAAAGAAACTAAATATGAAGCAGAAAGCACCCTAAACAATTTATTTAAAATACAATTTCTCCATTTAAAATATCCTTAATACAGTAGAATAGTGAATCTTTTCTCAAAAAGTTGCTGAAGTTCTAATTTTATGAGACAGAAATAAAATTATAGAGATGTGATGTGCTCTCTGCAATCAATGAGCTATATCACCACTAAACTTGTGTCTAGCACTAAAATTATGCAATGAGATATAAAACAGGTACCTAAGGTTTCTGGCTAAGTACCACACAAATCAGTGAAGGAAGGTCTATATATAGAAATCCATTTGATACCTGGCAGAAAAAAAATCCCTTTGAAAGGGCAGGTGAGATGTTGGAGTTTCTTGGTTAATGCCTGTTCTCTTCCTTATTTATCCACTCTCACTATTCTTCTCCAGACATTCCATCCTCCCTATACCACTCCACCTCCCTGTATCTCCCTTTCCCTATAGCACTATTAAATACCTTCAGTGTTACAAGGATGTTAATAGAGACATTTTTTAAAAATCTACATCCTGGGACTCATTTTGGCATAACATTTAGTATTTGCTTAATATTTTTTTTGAGTCCCCTCATGTTAAAAAAATAAAGCTTACCAAATAGAAATCATCTAATATTCAGTGCCATGTGAGGTGAGACAATCCATTTGTCTTCATGTCTATCCAGTGGAGTTCAAATCAGACTTTATTCCTGACAAGGTCTTAATTTATTTATATCTGTTCAGCAGAAATAAAGATAGTGGTTGTCATCTCCAGGTTTTATTTGATAGTAGGGTAAGTTAAGTACACTGGGGTAGCTGGTAAAGTTGGAGAATATGATTGTAAACCGCTGCTTTGGGTCACAGCTTGGCCACATTCTGTGATCCGGGGGAACTTGACTCTGGTAGGAGAGTCCTGCAGCTATGAGTTCAGTGGCAGTCTAGCACAGACATCCTCACAATTTTCAGGGGAAGCAACTATCACTTCATCATACACAACGACAATATTCATCTTCTACCTCAACAGGAAAAGGTCCTAATTATGGAGGTCCATCTGGAGTGTCAGAAAGAGATTGTATCATGGCACAGTTCTTTCATAACAAAAAGGAGAAAAAAAGAAGATGGAAAGGCAAAGGCTGGGATACTCCACTCCAACACCAACTGTGGTATGGAAGTCCTTTAGACTGGTGAGGAGTTCTAATTCCATCTATTGTCTGCCATTTCCCAAAAGAGGCGGCAACCATAGCTCTGTTCAGTGGCTCCAGCTGAGAGGAGGAAGAATTAAAAGGAAACCGGAATCTGGGAACAGCAAGGAACTGAGCCTCTACAAAAGAGTCTGGTGAGGGAATTGATGCTTGGTACTGGAAGACAGTCTGATCATTGTTCCTGCACAGGAGAGACTTTCAGGAAGTTAATTATTGTTCATGGATTTTATAGCACAATAGTTCTATGTGGTTCTTCCTACAAAGAGATGGAAGTCCTTGAAGGAAAAAATTGTAGCACAATTTTTCTCTCTCCTCTGCTGATTTACATTACAAAAAAAAAAAAA
>VXBW01006779.1:73034-123715 GCA_013400375.1 Thinocorus orbignyianus
AAAAAAAGAAACTCTCAAAATTTTAATCCCTTTTCATTATCTAAACACTACTGCCTCTCACCCAGCTCTTAGCACAGCACAAGTAATAGAGTTCTATATCCCTCCTTGGTATTCAGGAAGAGCAAGAGTGCAGATTTCCCTTCAAGCACTGAGATTTTAAACATCTTTTTAAATCCAAAGATAACTATTTCTAGCAAGACCAGAGTTCTGAATATGGACCCATCTGCTATCCTGTATAAAGTCATTCACGTCAGTGGGATTCTTGTACGTGTTGAAAAAGATAATTATGCCCACAGTTTTCTATTATTTCTGTCCAGCACATCTATGTCATCACCGTGAGTTAGAANAACGTAACTGTGGACTGAGTATTGCTGTCAGGGCCATTAAAACTGGATTCTGTACTACACCCAAATATCTGGTTCTGTAGACCCATACACAAATTCTTTTGCCTTCTCCATCATTAACACTTCATCTTATTTAATTCCTGCTTGTAAGTATTAAAGATCCTAAATATTTATTGGAAAGAAATCAGTCTATGTTATTTAACTGAAACCAAAATCTTAAATTTGGTTGAAGTCCATCTTACTCCAGATTTGGAGCTGGAAATCTAATGACTACAAATAACAGCCAATTCAGGACGGGCTCCGCTAACATAAATGTAACAATTCTCCTGATAGTCTTCAAAACTGAGAAATTAATAATCAGAAGTTCATCCAGTTTGTCAGATTGAGTTAGAGAAGAAATAATAAAAATAATTTTTAAAGCCTGTTATTTGACAAATTCCATAATGCCTGTTTCTCAGACCATGAGAATTTTCTTTTGAATGAGGGAAAATATTTATCACCCGTATATAGAAAAAACATTTATTATTCTTCAGTACCCAGCAACTCACTTCAGACTTTTGCAGTGCATTACTTCCCTCTCGTATTAAACACACACTGCAAAGAAAAAGTTATCCAAGCCTCAGAATCAGTGTGGAAAAGGAGTTTTAAACCTTATGTCTCACATTTTAACTTCATTCATAATGAGTATCAGGAGGAATAATATAGGAGGTGGGACATGAATTATCTGTGTAACTAATGCAAGCAATTATATGTATACTAAGATGGATCTCTTGATCCACATCTTATTTCAGTCAAATTGGACAACCTTGTGCTGCATAACAAGGATGGCTAGATAAGAGCACATTGCGGTGCTTTACATCTTGTCTTCTCTTCCATCGTGACCCCAGTTTGCTAAGTGCTCCTTTACTAGACTGTTCGAAACTCCTGCAAAAGGTGCAGGTCAGTCCCAGCACAACTTACTGTTACAAGTCAAATGTTGCCAATATCCTATGCTGAAAACCACGGGTAATAGGGTAAAGATCATGAATAAATAGTTTTATGTGTAGCTTCATTCCAGTGGATAATCAAAGAAAATTGATTCAATAAGCTACAGCCTTCAATAATGGATATTTTACTTCAAGTCTTCCTGCTGAAAGCTGTGCTCCCTTCAATGTTTCACTTAAATATATTTGACATGAGAATAATCTTTGATCATTTCAGACTCAAGAGAAAAGCTTGCGTTTGTACAAGTTATCTATACTTCATCTTACTAGACAAAACAGATCAAGCATATCATTGCTGATCATATTGATCAGCTCAGTGAGTTATTGCTTTACACTATCACCAAAGAGTGGGATTCACGCCTTTGAATCATGCCTTTGTTTCAGTTTTCCCTTTGCATTTCAGTTTTCCCAATTTAAAGTCTGGAAGGACTACAGGCTCACAGAGCTGGGTGTAAACAAGTCTTTCATCCTAGAATTTTCTGAAGGCCTCTCGTGTTCTGAAGGCTGGGCTTCTTTCATCCTTCCTTCATCTGCTCTTTGGCTCTACTCTCTCCCTTTGCTCTTGGAGGATTAGGGAATACCCCAAAACTCTTGTTAGTTTTCACGTTTCCAGAATCCCCAATCCTATAACATTATTCTTGAACCTAAATTTTTGTTTATTTATTCTATGTGTCCACCTCCTTCCAGTCCTAAAGATTTTCCTATATAATTTTGGCCTTAAAGATTATTATTTTCCTTTCCAAGCCTCAGTTCCTAACAAAACCTTCACCTATCCCCCTTTCACTTTTGTACCTTTCTTTTGGGGTGGCTATTATTTCTCAGAGTTATTTCCTAGTTATCAGTAAGTCTTTATATCTAGAACAGTAAGTGAAAAATCAACAAAAGAACACAAGTCAAGTTCTTACAGTGCCACCCTATAAGAAGATAACAACAACAACAACAAAAAAGCCTGATTGAGAGATTAGAATGTATCAGTAAAGGGAGGAAAAAAGAGAAATTTCTAGAGAAAATACAAAGCTCCAAGGATGTTAAGAAATGTGTATTGGTAGGATGCAAAAGAATCATTAATAAGCTTGAACTTTACAAATGGTTACTTTTTGTGTCTAAGTAATATTAGAAGGTTAGGTATTCTATTAATTAAGCACTTAGAATTCAAAGCATAGATGTTCCGTGACTCTTGAAAATGAAAGAAAGAACATTAGCTATTACTCGTTCCACCTGGCACATTTTATTCACTTTGATATTAGGAGGGGGGAATTTGCTAGAATAATAGAAAACATCCTAAAAGTTTTATGAAGCATCCCACAGAAATCAGAAACAAATTTCTTTCCTGCTGTATGCTGTTTGAACCATATAGAATGTGTCAAACAAGTTGAGGGGGGGGAAGGTTGAGGAGGAAGCAGTGTCTCTAATCTTTACATTTTCAGACTGTTTTCAGTATTCTGTTAACCTTTATACGCTAATCATGTTTTAATCATGAGAAAAATCTCCAGAAGAGCTAGANCAATGAGGATCAAATACTAAACTTTCAGAACACTTCATGAAGGGTTGGATGTTCAAATAATATTCTTGGGGTAGACTTTCAGCACATAATTTCTACACATCTTTGGAGTTCTTGTTCTTCATTATATATATATATATNAGTCTTCAAAACTGAGAAATTAATAATCAGAAGTTCATCCAGTTTGTCAGATTGAGTTAGAGAAGAAATAATAAAAATAATTTTTAAAGCCTGTTATTTGACAAATTCCATAATGCCTGTTTCTCAGACCATGAGAATTTTCTTTTGAATGAGGGAAAATATTTATCACCCGTATATAGAAAAAACATTTATTATTCTTCAGTACCCAGCAACTCACTTCAGACTTTTGCAGTGCATTACTTCCCTCTCGTATTAAACACACACTGCAAAGAAAAAGTTATCCAAGCCTCAGAATCAGTGTGGAAAAGGAGTTTTAAACCTTATGTCTCACATTTTAACTTCATTCATAATGAGTATCAGGAGGAATAATATAGGAGGTGGGACATGAATTATCTGTGTAACTAATGCAAGCAATTATATGTATACTAAGATGGATCTCTTGATCCACATCTTATTTCAGTCAAATTGGACAACCTTGTGCTGCATAACAAGGATGGCTAGATAAGAGCACATTGCGGTGCTTTACATCTTGTCTTCTCTTCCATCGTGACCCCAGTTTGCTAAGTGCTCCTTTACTAGACTGTTCGAAACTCCTGCAAAAGGTGCAGGTCAGTCCCAGCACAACTTACTGTTACAAGTCAAATGTTGCCAGTATCCTATGCTGAAAACCACGGGTAATAGGGTAAAGATCATGAATAAATAGTTTTATGTGTAACTTCATTCCAGTGGATAATCAAAGAAAATTGATTCAATAAGCTACAGCCTTCAATAATGGATATTTTACTTCAAGTCTTCCTGCTGAAAGCTGTGCTCCCTTCAATGTTTCACTTAAATATATTTGACATGAGAATAATCTTTGATCATTTCAGACTCAAGAGAAAAGCTTGCGTTTGTACAAGTTATCTATACTTCATCTTACTAGACAAAACAGATCAAGCATATCATTGCTGATCATATTGATCAGCTCAGTGAGTTATTGCTTTACACTATCACCAAAGAGTGGGATTCACGCCTTTGAATCATGCCTTTGTTTCAGTTTTCCCTTTGCATTTCAGTTTTCCCAATTTAAAGTCTGGAAGGACTACAGGCTCACAGAGCTGGGTGTAAACAAGTCTTTCATCCTAGAATTTTCTGAAGGCCTCTCGTGTTCTGAAGGCTGGGCTTCTTTCATCCTTCCTTCATCTGCTCTTTGGCTCTACTCTCTCCCTTTGCTCTTGAAGGATTAGGGAATACCCCAAAACTCTTGTTAGTTTTCACGTTTCCAGAATCCCCAATCCTATAACATTATTCTTGAACCTAAATTCTTGTTTATTTATTCTATGTGTCCACCTCCTTCCAGTCCTAAAGATTTTCCTATATAATTTTGGCCTTAAAGATTATTATTTTCCTTTCCAAGCCTCAGTTCCTAACAAAACCTTCACCTATCCCCCTTTCACTTTTGTACCTTTCTTTTGGGGTGGCTATTATTTCTCAGAGTTATTTCCTAGTTATCAGTAAGTCTTTATATCTAGAACAGTAAGTGAAAAATCAACAAAAGAACACAAGTCAAGTTCTTACAGTGCCACCCTATAAGAAGATAACAACAACAACAACAAAAAAGCCTGATTGAGAGATTAGAATGTATCAGTAAAGGGAGGAAAAAAGAGAAATTTCTAGAGAAAATACAAAGCTCCAAGGATGTTAAGAAATGTGTATTGGTAGGATGCAAAAGAATCATTAATAAGCTTGAACTTTACAAATGGTTACTTTTTGTGTCTAAGTAATATTAGAAGGTTAGGTATTCTATTAATTAAGCACTTAGAATTCAAAGCATAGATGTTCCGTGACTCTTGAAAATGAAAGAAAGAACATTAGCTATTACTCGTTCCACCTGGCACATTTTATTCACTTTGATATTAGGAGGGGGGAATTTGCTAGAATAATAGAAAACATCCTAAAAGTTTTATGAAGCATCCCACAGAAATCAGAAACAAATTTCTTTCCTGCTGTATGCTGTTTGAACCATATAGAATGTGTCAAACAAGTTGAGGGGGGGGAAGGTTGAGGAGGAAGCAGTGTCTCTAATCTTTACATTTTCAGACTGTTTTCAGTATTCTGTTAACCTTTATACGCTAATCATGTTTTAATCATGAGAAAAATCTCCAGAAGAGCTAGAGTCCCTTTATGAGATGACTCTGTAGAATCTGGAGATAGGCCTGGAAAGCTGTTTTTTAAATTGATGTTAAAGATTAGTGTAAAGTGTAATATAAAGCAACAACAAAAAGGCTTTTACAACACTAGTCAGAGATTTCCCTCCCCCACCCCATCTTCTAGAATTTGCAACTCAATGCTTTCACAGTTATGTAGTATGATTCAGTGTTGATCACAGAAGTAGGTTATATTGTGATTAATACTTTTTCCTCCCACTTCTGCTAGTCCAGGGGACAGTGCGCTAGCTAGTGCTTTTCGTACTAAATATTGCAGAGCTCAAGATAAGTGTCTGCCAGAAATATTTCAACTTTAAAAAAACAAACTTTCAGAGTTGTCTTTGAAGAAATCTTGCACAATATAAAGCTCTTTGGCTGTTAATTTTCTGAAATACACTGTTTTAAGGTTGCTTGATCATGAAATACACTGCTTTTGGGGACAACTATCATACTAAATTCTCGAGGGGATGCATGGCTCAGAAGGATACAAGTGGATATTGATACCTTCATATGCTGGTGCTACATGTACAGTGAATGACGTGGAGAAGCACACACGGCAGCTGTAATCGCCATCCACCCAGCATGTTGATGAGAAAATTACTCCAGTAAGCTAGTACCAACCTCTCTGAAATATATACATATTTAGAAAAAAAAAAACATTCAATTACTGATTCATTTCCCAAGCATAGACACAAAGAATAAACAGAATCTATGCCTGCTTGTGCACAGTATAAAGTTAGAAGCTGAATTTATTAGTGTTTACATGAATGGAGGCATAGAGAATCTGAAAGACTACATGTCAACCACCTCTCAAGGTAAGCAAGTGTGCACAAATTTGGGCTCCAGTTTGCCAATCCAGCTGAATGTCAAGGTCACTCTTAGTTTACACCCACAGCATCTTTGCCAGAAAAAATTTCAGCGTGCCTTTACAAATTTATACTCTACCATTGTTCATCTGACATAGACACACCCACTTACTTATCTGTATCACACACAGAGATTTCGTTTGTGTGTCTATTTTGGCTCCTCGATAGCTATGCTGTATTTCCAGTGCAAGCTCCTTGCCTGCTTTGTTCGCTGGTGTGAGAAACAAAAATCCAAGTTCTCATTCTGACACTCCAGGCTGCAACAGCATTCAAAAGAGACACAAGCAAGACTTTGGTCCGTAGCCTACAAAGTGGAGAAATATCCTAGCCACAAGGCAGAGAAGCCAGAACATCAAACAGGCAGTTGTCCTACTGACTCTTATAGTCCAAATCCCGGTCAACTGGACCAAAGGTGATTATTTGCCAGCTGAATCTCTCCCCAGCCTAAACCCTAATATACAAGGTTCTCCTAGTATGGGAAGGATGCATTCTTGCACTGAAGCATGAGGGGTTCTGCAAGTTATACATAAATGCAAGACGCATAAACACATTTGAAGGAGACTATGAGAAAATCCAATAGATAAAAGCCCAGAATACTTATTCCCTAGTGCAAATAGAGGCTGGCCATGGCCACTTCAGTCCCCAGAGTTGACTAAAGTGTTCATTGCCCTTGTCAGAAAGGCAAAAATACTGCAAAGGAATCTTCTAATCAGGCAGCATTAATTTTTCAGTTAACCCTTTTTGACATAATTGTTTTAATCTTTTTTTGTGAAGGCTAATTTGTAGTAGTAATAGCATAATACCAGTCATCCTAACTACTTGTCTCATGAAAGATTTTTTCAGACTCAGTGATGCAGTTGAGCTCATTTCCTGTGCTTGCTCCAGGTTTATAGTTTCTTGATAAAAAACCCTTAATTTTCAAGAATACTGTCTGACCCACTCAGTAATTTTGAGTTTTACCACATTCCTAATATTCCAATAATCTGAATCTTTCTGGTAAGCAAACAGTACTTACACTGACACCAGTACTACTTTATAGAACCAACAGGTGGTGAACTTGTCATTTTAGCCTATATACATACGTTAAACTGAGCAACACCTATCAGAGGAGAGCTGAGTTTACAGGCATCATTAATCCAAGCTTTATATTTATTGGTTGAAAGCCATGCATCTAGAAAGCCTCAGGGCTTTTTTTTAATTTATTTATTTTTTTATTTTTATTAAAAGGAAAATTTAGAGACATAGAGCATGATGGCACATAATCTCCAGGGTGCAGGTACAGCAATATGCAAGCGGTGGGTAGCCCCCTGAAGGGTAGCAGAGGCACAGATGAATGAAAAGAAGCATCAGCAGCTGCAGTTCCATGGTTTCAGCTGGGTGAGTATAGGCTAATACTACAAGGGCTTGCTCAGCTTGCTTTCTGTGTTCTTAATGATGACTGATCCCTACAGTTTCATAACAGAAGGAAAATTCAGCTGAAGTTCAACACCAGTGTTTGCAGAGACTACACTCAGCTTGTTCAGGTTTTCATGCCTGTATACTGGTAGCATAAACAGCTGGTTACATGATCTTATTTAGACTTTAATAAATTTACCTTCACAACAACTCAAACAGACACAAGGTGCTTCCTGGATCCAAGCATCTTTTCAATTGCAGGAAGAGAAACATTTAAGCTGTTAAGTAGCTAAAACAGAGTTTCCACTCAGTGTAACAGAGAAGCAAACAGCTGCTAAACTTGACCAAGTACTTACTGCTGCAGTCATTATTGTAAACCACAACTCAAATAGTAAAATTAAAAGCCCATTGATGGTTGACCACACTCTGTGCCTCCAAAGCTTAAAGTATTTCCAGGCATTACAGGAAAAATTTGCAAAAGATAGTTATGTCAAGCTTTCAGAATCTTCTAATGCTGACAGAAGTCCATCTTTTTTGGGATGCATATTATAGTGCTAGTATCCATGCTTAAAGTCAGGTATTAGCATTACATCTGCAAAAGACATAGTCTGAAGTGCTTTTAAATGTTTAGGTATGTAATAATGACAAGGGCTAACACATAAATCCTTTATTTCTTATGTTTATATCAAGCCCTGAGAGGTCTATGTAGTTATGTGCCTATAAAATTTAAGTGTTGTAAATGGAGTTTTCTGTTGTCTCCTTTTACCAATTACAGCAACAATATTTTGCCACACTATTATGTTGTATAATTATTAAGAGAACAGAGAAGTTACTGAAATCCCACTTGGATGCTATTAGTGTTTTTTAATTGCAAACACTTAGATAGCATTTATAATTTTCCATTTTGCAGCTTCCCTTTCATACGCTAACCAGCTCACTCGTCAATATATTACTTACATCTTGGCACTCAAAAAACCTTCTATTTTCACAAGAAGCTGTACTACAGAACTAAAGCTTTAGCACTTTCCTGGTAATTTTGCAGCTTGATGGGCTCCCCATTGATTCAGTAGGTTCTGTAAAGACTGCTGAAACATTTCTTGGAAAGGTGATATGGACAATCCAGAGTTGAGTTACTCCTCAACAGAGGGTGAGCCAGCAGTTGAGGATGATGGCCAGGTAGACTCACTAACAAGCAGTACAGTCCTTAAGCACTTAAAAAAAAGCCGAGTGAGTCCTGCAGTGGTAATCGGGGTTAGTCACAGCTCAGCAGCTGCTGGAAAAGCCTGTAGCAACAAAGCAGGTCTGGGGCCAAGCCAGGAAGTCAAATCAGCAAGTCAAAGCAAGTATTAGTAATGTAGAAAGCTTAGCAATGTACATATCTAGAAGGCAGTAAGTGAGAAAGAAAAGCCAGGGCAGGAGTTTAAGTGCAGATTCCAAGGCGAAGAGAAGAGGGTGTGTGGGTGAAGGCTCCCATAAGCTCTTTTGCATACCCTAGATGTTGCCACAGGTGCCTTGGTTTAGGGCTGCAGCGCATCAGAGGTGGCTGTGAGCACAGGTGCCTCAGTTCTCCAGGGAGGACAGCAGAAGTGGAAGAGGTTGTCAGTGCACTCAGGTTTCTGGCAGAAGTCTTCCTGTGGAGGGTTGCAGGCTGAGCACGCGCCTCTTTCTGTGCTCTTTTCTGCAGTTGTGGTGAGTGTGACTGACTCTACAGTATCCTTCATTTCTGAAAACCTGTCTGAACATATTTCTCCCTTTGGTGCTCCTGTGCAGTGTCATTGAGCTTGCAGTTTAGCTTCCAGTTTTCAATAGTATAATTTTTTTAATTTTTTTTTTTCATTCCTCAAGTCTTTAATTCTCTTATTTTCTGTAACTGGCTGCTTCTGCATGGCATTTGTATCAATAGGTACAAATGCTTCTGTAAAATATATTTGATATAGAGGAAATGGAAGAGTTCTGTTTACTCAACATTCCAAAAATTACACCTTCAAAAATCACATTCTCCTAAAAATAATAACATATGGAAATCCTTTTTTATTACATTTTAAACACTCGGGGTTTAGATTTACAAGGTCTCTGCAATGAGATCTTTGCAACTGTCAATAGAAGTTGATAGAATGTGTTTTCTGGTTTTAAAAGTGCATGCTAAAAGTTTTATAAAATCATTGGAATCCACAGTGTAGGGCTCTGTGAAAAGATACAGTAACTAGATCCTCCTGCAGTGCTGTCATGGGTGTTTCATACCAAAAATGTCAATAACTTCACAACTAATATTTGCTCTAGGTAACTCTGAAGTGAAATACTCCAACAATGTGTGATAGCAAAGGCTTAGCCATATACTACTGCTGGAGCCATCTTTCCCTTTTGGGCCTGATTTGGCAGATAAGTGTCCCTTCATTTCCAATCTTCCAGCATCTTCAAGAAATCTCGCTTGGATCATGAAAACAGTATCTTAGATTTACAATACAGTTTCTTATTTAATGGCAACACAGCAGTTTTCTCATTCTTTTCTGCGAGAGTATCTGAAATACACTCTTCAGACGTATTTCAGAGTGGTTACAAAATATATTCAGGTTGCTATTCACCATTTCTTAGAAACAGCAAGTTTTATTTCTCTCTCATCAAACAAGCCAATTTTGAAGCAACGACATAATACTTGAGAAAATGTAGATTCTGAGTCGTGAGCTGGGTTCATGACATGTATATTATTTAACTTAAGCTGGAATGCAATGTCCATGAGACAACAGAGCTATCTTTATTTTCTGAAGTTGTAGAACAGTCTTCTGATGGTGTAACAGCAGCATGATAGGACTTTTTTATGATCAGTGACTCTATATAATATTTGCTCAGGTACTAGGTAAAAAATGAAAATCCTCCCAGCTGCAGCCCTCCGTGCTCAGCCTGAGATCTCAGACAAAATATATCCTTTCAGTTTGTCATATATTTCCTGGCAAAAAAAGAATAGTCTACAAGGCCAAACTCTCTCTTCACACATGCTATTCTCTCTGTTAGGTTTCACAGGTGTAACTGAAGGCAGGATTTGACACCATTAGTGGAATTTACTTAACACATCTGCTGAAGATGTATGAGATGGTAAACCCTCCCTAGCACATTATTCAGCTATTTATCTCTGCCCTGTGGTTGTTTTGGCTCTCTAGCATTACCAGGTGTAGAGAGTAACAATGGTTTATTTTTTCCCTTGAAGCAATCCAAAGGTAATTTGAAAACCCTTGAAGAGCAACTCTTGGAAGATGTCATTGTTACATGAGTGTTTTACCAGTTAAATAGATGGAAACCCATGTAACTGAAACTATTCAGTGTCCAAATTCCATGAACTACAATATCCATCTTTACATAGCACTAGCAGCAGACAAGAAATATGCAATAATTTTGGAGTGTATAACAGTGTGTAGTGTGTGGCAAACAAGCTAGCATATTTTTCTTTATAGCTTGTCCACATGTATATACGTAAAGTTCAAATTATGACTGATTATAGTGTGAAGATATTCCAGCTATAGAAAAAAAAAATCTACTTTTGAAATATTTTAATCTCTTCTCTGATATATTGCTTGCTTAGATTAAATTAAGAGAAGTAATTATGATGGTGTTACATCAGACAAGAAACAGGAAAAGTGTAAAAAGCAGCTGGGGTCACAAATTTAAATTCACCAAAGTCAGTTCTGACATGTCCTGTTTCCAGTACCCACATCCCTAAATGGATTTAGACTCCTGCTTATTCTCACCTGGAGCCTACTGGAGTTGCTACCAGTCTGTCAGTTGTGCCCCGAGCTGGAACAGCACAGTACCCAAGGCCACAAGTACTTGCAATACTACTGCAAAGGCAGTATTTTTATCATGCTGCCCCTACATGAGGTTCCTCTAGTGTCCCTGTGTGCTTCAGGTTTGGATATTTACCCTCCCCATCCACATACACTCAATTATCTGCTTAGTGTTCACAATTTAAGCTTTTGTTTTAGTTTTCTTTGCCCATGACACTGTGTTTACATGGTGCAAATGTACACCGAACAAAACATTTTAAAAGCAAATGATCATTGAACACCAAAATCAGTAACATCTTCAAAATTTGGAAGATTTTACAAGGTTTTTACCCTTAATGATGCTCTCTGGAAAACAGCCTGCAGGGACTGCTGACCCACCTTCAGAAATCCTGAGAGAAATGAGGGACCACAAATCAGGATGTTATACTCCACATACTAGGAAAGAAAAAAAGTACAAAACATTTTCAATCCTTTCATTGGAAAAAACCCCACAGTCAGCAGCAGCCCTCAGAGGAATTATTTAATAAGATTGCCCTGTTATTGATACAGAAATAGGCAAATGGGTATTGTTTTCCATTGGAGAAAATGAATTATTAGTCCAAACGCTTTCAAAGTTATGGGCATGTAGAGAAATTTAGCAAAAAAAAAATTGCTAGTGAAGAAATGATGAAGGGTTCAGATTTATCATGCTACTCTCCTGAAACAGTGGTAGACGTAGAAGGCACATGGTAAGCGGCTTTTTTCAGAAGCAGCTGGAACCTCAGAAATCTGACGAAAGGACCAGAAATATCATTTGGAATTACTCAGCTCTTGGGCAGCATGGAGAACTTAGATAGCTAATTAAAAGCTTTTGGATGTGATTAATTCTACAGCAGAAACACCTGAACCTGGAAGAGCTTTACAAATGACTCAGATCTTGAACAGTTATGGAATATAGTAAAAGGCAAATTATGGAAGAGGCTACAGTTAGTCATTACAGCATCACACAGAGAATGCTGCAGCCTAATTACATTAGTTCCGGAACCTTACCAGCATATCTGATTTCTGTATTGATTTCTGGAAGCTAAATGTAATATCTGGTTCAGATGTACATCCAATACCTCAGATTAATGAAATGCTACTGGGCTCGGGTGATGGCCAATACGTAACTAAACTTGACTTACCAAGTGATATTTGCAGATGCTTTTGGCTTCCCAGGTTCCAGAAACCAACTGTCTTTTCTGTACTCTCTGAGGCATGCGAGTTTTAGCAGTCCATTTAATTTATATTAAGCTCCAGCAGCACTTCCAAGACTGACGGAGAGAATAATTTATCTTAGCCAGAGATGCACACCTCAATGCAGCGATCTATATCACTGGCTTATCTAGATGTAGGTGGGACACCTACAGAAGGTGAAGATGGTGTGGGAACCTTTTAGGATGCTCACGTTTCTCTGCTAACCTGGCTAAGAGACAAAATGGGGACGCTGAGGTGAAACAGAAGGATTAATTTTGAAAAGGGGAAGAGTAAGACTGCATACTGGGCTCAGCAGGGAAGGAGTAAATTTTCCTATTAGCAGCCCCTGTGGTGCTGTGTTTTGGATCTGTGGCTAAACAGTGTTGATAACGCACCAGTGTTTGAGCTGCTGCTAAACACTGCACAGCCCCAGCTCTTTCCCCATTTCCCACTCTGCTCATCGCTCCCCCCACAAGTAGGCAGGGGATGGGCAAGGGACACAACCAGGACACACCCAGATGGACAAAAAGGAATATCTAACACTGTGTTCAACATAAAAAGTGGGGAGAAGGAGTTTTGGGGAAGGTAGCCATTGCAGGACATCAGTCTGCTTGTGGGACACAGTGAGTGAATGCCTTTGTATCACTTATTTTGTGTCATTTTTTTCCTTCCTCTTTCCTTCACTTGTTAAACTTTCACTTGATCCATGAGTTTTCTCGGTTTTGCTTTTGCTGTTTTCTCCTCTGTCCTGTTGTGGGGCAGGGAGAGTGAGCAAGGGGCTGTGTGGTGCATGGCCACTGATCAGGGTCAACCCATCACAGACTGGTGAAGAAAGGGCTTCTGCAGAGTGCCCCATTCTTACCATTAAACACAGGTTAATTCTTCCGTTGGCTTGATCTGAATATTGACAGGTTAACTTTTTACCTTAGTAGGTTTGTTTTAGAACAATGCATTCTGTAAGGCACAGTCATAAGCAACTTGCATGAGTGCAGCAGATGAGACAACATGAGTCTTTTTTTGCCATACCTCATTTGTAGGTGAAGACTTTCATTGGAACGTCAGAGCTAAAGGTGTCTAGATCCATTCCTTGATCTTATTTCTCTCTCTTCCATGAAAGAACAACTAGATGGTGATAGAAAATGACTGTCTGTCTACATGGAGAACAATTAAGCTCTTAAATACCACCTGCTAGAAGTCTGTTGAGTGACTGGTGTTTACCCATTAAAATATTTGCGGTTTATACATGAGAGAAATCTCATGCTGGCTGTGTCATACCTACAGGTAAAACTATAGCATACAGACATTGATTCAATGTCACTTCATGACATTACTTAGGACCACAAATATAATTTAGACTTTTTCTCAATGTACAATAAGAATTAAAAGAACTTATGCAGGACATCCTGTTTTACAGACTATACAGGGGAGAAGAAATGCAACCTTTCTTTCTGCCTCATGGTCCTCAATCATCCTGTCATGTTTCCTGAAGTCCCAAGCCCCAGATGAGTATTTTTAAGATGAAGCTTTTGGAATAACAGGATGTTTCTATCAAGAAGAAAAAAACAAAACAAAAAAAAGAAAAAAAAAAACACATGGAAAACATCCTGTGGCTGCAGATAAGTTCCTAGATGTGGATATTGCTTTTATGCAGGAGTCATGTCAGAAAAGGTAGAAACAATCTGGTGCAAATCAGAGCGAGTAATAATATGTGACACAGCACAGCAGTGTGTGAATTTTACCAGCTCAGGAACAGATGTAATTTAGACGTGAGAGTCCACAGTAACATGGAAAAACAGTTCATGCATCTTTTTAAAACAAAATAACAGTTGTGTAATTGAATTAGTGCAGGGCCATGCTGTAGCTAGGATTGGGTTCTTAAACCGCAAATAAGGTTGTATTTGATTGTAGCATCTTTGAGAGCACAGAGTTTCTTGCGTGTATCTCTGCCAGACTTTGCAGTGGATGTTGAGTCTCCATCAAACTTTTGAAAGTAGTCAATTCATTCAGGGTTGACTCAGCTCAACCCTGCACTTAAGAAAACCCTTTCTTTTTGTGCCTATCTGCAGACTCATTAACAGTGACTTCTTCTCTTTTCACATGCATAAATGCATGGATATTTTATTTTTTTTTTTTTATTTCTTTTTTAGAATATCTCAGAACTAAAAAGGCTACAAAAATATGCATATTGAGTTCTGCTGTAGGCAGTCTCTTGGGACCACATGTAAATTGCACTGAGTTGGCATATACAAAGGAAAGCTGTACACAGCAAAGTAGAAAATGGGATGGAGGGAGCTGGTTTTTCAAGTTGGTCTGAGCTCCTCCATTGCATTCTCTGCTTTCGCTGAAAGCAGTCCTATTTAATATGGAGTAGCAACATACATGAGTGGTGACCACAGAATAGGCACTGCACTTGAAATCCACTTCTTTGTCTCCTCTGCAGCAGTGTGTTTATGGGAGTGTAGTCCCATGTCTTCATGTGATCTAACAAATACCTTTTTATCTTAATTCATGTGTATAAACTCTAGGGCAGATTGTGTTCCCTGTCACTGCCTTTCCTCTGGGACCAATGTTTAGGCATTAAAGTAGGTAAGATTGATTATCTGGCTGGTGGCCAAGAGAGGTTAAATGAGCTCCAAGCAGTTTGACACCATTTAGTTCCTGGATGAGGAAAAGGCAGAGAATAGAGTGAATGGAGCTCTTCCGAAACAAAAGAGATAATGATTAACCCAACTCTGGGTCTAATTCTTTGAAGAAAACACAGTCATTCACATCTATTACTCTGAGCACAAGATACTTAGAGAAATAACATATGCAGTTATTCGTCCTCCTTGAAAAATAGCTGCAACTTGGGTATTGACTCTAGTATGAGCAAGACCAAACCGTTATTGCAATATCACCCTTAAAGATTAATAGGATTTTTCTATAAGGATAAATAGTATTCTGTTGAGTTGGCAGCTCCAATGAGATGCCCCTTTTTTTTTATTTTTTTCACTCCTTCTTTTTCTTGAGTTCTTTTCACTCCATCATGATTATGACATACCTATATTTGGCCATGATCTGTGTCCTTGAGCACACCCATTCAGTCCTTTGTTTTTGGTGAAAAGTATGCATTTGCTTTAAGTCCAAAGAATAGAAGTGAAGACGTTTTGAAAGGTCTTTGGTCAGATGCTTAACGGCTGCACATATGGTAGGCATAATAGAGTCTGTTTACGTGACTGTGAGAAGTAAATAAACTCGAAGCAATTTTGCATCACTTCATTCCTGAAAGAAATTCTGACCTTGATATTCCTTGTTATGTATATAAATAAAAATAAATGAAGATGCTTTGTGCTGAGCTAACTAGTGGGTTCTAGAATAACAATGAAGCTCAACATTGAATAAAGGTGTTCCATAAACCTTTAATTTCCCTGAAAAAACTAATTTATTTTACGGTAATCTCCTTTTTGCTGAACAAGTGGTTGCATTTTCTCAGTGGCAAAGTAAACCAGCTGGAGATTTAATGTGAGGAGTAACTCAGCACTGCAAAATACTGTGTATGCAAAGAGATTTGCAGTTTAATTCAGAGGTCAAAAGGCACGTTGCTTCTAAATGATATTGGGGAAATAGCTTGGAATGATGCCCCTTCCTTAATTCTGAGCAGTAAAGAACAGGCAAATTAAAATGTCAGTATACTGAATTGAAAACTGTTTTATGATACGACACTTGAGCCAGCAAACAACTTTCCAAATACCACACGTGATAGTAGATTTACAGTTCTTGATGGGAAGACTAGTGCTAATTTTCAGCATTTAACATATCAGTGAGGCAGTGCTGGAATTCAGTGCTCACTTTTATATCACACTGGTATTTAAAAACTGAAAAATACTAAGCCGGGGGTAGACATGGCACCCTAATTCAGGCAGCAAAAGCTATTTCTGTTGGGAAGAATTCGGTTTATTTGTTAGAGGCACTGATATTTGTAGTTTTACTTAGTAAAATACTATGAATAACTTCATATCAGCTTAAACAACTGACAGGAAAGCATTCTATCTGAGACTGACGGAAATAGATAAATATGAATTAAAAAATAAGAGCTTTCTCCATGGCACAAGATGATGATGAAACAAATAATGGTATTTCACTAATCCTGCTTCAAGCCTATAAATTCTGGAGATATGTATGCTGAGCAGACTCCTTTGTTTAGCTATGAGTTCAATAAGCTCTTTACTTAATAACAGTTGATTTAGAATGCAAGTATATTTGGAGTATAAAATCCAAGAATGATGGCTCAGTCAATATTTTCATTGGCTAAAAAAAATTACTTGCTGATTCATAGCCTCATCTTCTACTTCTCAGGATAAACTTCTTGTTTTCAGAAGAGTGCCTGAATATTCAGATAGTGGGATAAAAATACCATTGTCAGATGACAAATTTTTGTATTGCTAAGCTTTCTTAAGCGTTATATTGTACTGAATTCAGGGAGTTGAAGCTCCCACAAACTTTCACCAACCTAAACACTCATCTTGAGACTGACTTTACTAATTCGAATCCAAATTATGGTGCATTTTTTCTCTGCAACTATGGATGTTCCTTTAGGACTTCATTGTCTCAGTTCTCTCAGATGCTTATAGGCATCTCAAAGCTCTTTTAAATTTGCTTTAAGAACTTCTAGTCCTGCTGCTATCTGACTTCAAACTCTATTTACTTTAAAGAGCTAAGGATTTCTTCTCACACTGGATTCATTTGGGCTCATGGACTTCTGCATTAATACTTCAGCATTTCTGCATGGAAATGGCAGCACTTCGAAGCCCAGCTTTTAGGAATTCCCACTCTTTCACATTTCATTCAGCATATTTTAAAATATTTTCCTCAGATAACCTAGTGTTTTAAAGTGAAAAGTCTGCATTTCAGTCCCACAACTTGCAGAACCAAGGAGTGAACGTCCAACCACATCAATGCACAGAAAAAACCTGATGCATTTTTCTGTATCTGGATTTGGAGGGCAAATATGTGGATGGCAACAGAAACAGTTACACAAACACACTATAAGATGAAAACCAGAAAGTAAGAAATGGAAAAACAATTCATCTCTGATGTCTCAGTAATACCCTTCCAGTTCTTCTTTCCTGAGGATAGCATCAATTTCCTAGCAGATATAGATTCATGGTCCTCTTAGCAAAACACTAGTCGTTCCATGCCAGTCCCACAATTGTCTTGAGTTGTCTAGGGGAAAAAAATGCGTCTATAAGTGTTCAATTTGGGATTAACTAAAATTAGGAGGAATGTTTGGCATTTATTTAAAGAAAAAATATCTCTTCTGCAACCTGGGATTCTTGTAGGAACATTCTCATCTCTAAACCTCCATGTCTCTTATTTTTCTGTAGGGGAATAGACATGTTTCTTCCACTGGATAGAATTTGCCAATCAGAGTTATTTTATTAATTTTGAAGCTATTTCATAGAGGCATGTTAGTTACAAATTCAAATTTATCTTTTCCAAGACAGTGGGATATTTGGGTCTGGAGAGCTTGGAAGAATATCACAGAATGATATGGGGTTGGAAGGGACATCTGGAGATCATCTAGTCCAGCCCCAGATCATCTAGTCTAACCCCCAAGATCTGGCTGTTTGTTCTGTTACAGGTAGCTATATCAAGAATCAGTTTGAAGTTATAAAAACGAAGATTAGAAATAAGACATAGCTTTTAACAGTAAGGATAATTAATCTCTGAAATATTTTATTTATGTGTATCCTCATCTTAATATAGAATTTAAGTCAACACAATTAGCTATTTTTCTAAATTGTGCTATCTTATCTGGATGATGTTTTTGAGATAATAAATGACTCCCTGTAATTCTATGGTCTTCACTAACTCAGAATGCATGTTCTTAATGACCCCCTCCAGCTATAAAATCTATGAGTGATGTAAAAAATTACTTCTATCTGAAAAATACATTGATTTCTTCTGTTTGATGTGAAAACAGTCCTCACCAGAGGCTTTTAGTCCCATATTTTTTGTGTGCTTTGGATGACCGTGGCCATGATAGAAATAGCTGGAGGGCCACCTATCTTCTGTTGTGACTGTATCCTTGTGGGCTTTTTGCTCTCACATGACACCAGCTGACAGGCAGCTCCTACTCTTTCTTTCCTCCCACATGCGAATATTTCTGTTGGCAGATTAGCCAATTTGCTGGCAGAGTAAAAGAGAATAGCGTGCATACAAGACCAGTAAAGTGAACATAAATTATTTCTGCTGGTGGCAATGTTTGAATTGACTCTACCACAGTTTGGAATTAACAAAATTCCTTAGATACTGCTCTCTGGAAACTGTTGGCAATTGCTGACTTTAGCAGCAATCCCAGCATATGCAATTAGGTCAGCTATTTGCAGAGTGCCCCCAGGGAACTGTGGCCAGTCAGGTGTTCCAGTACCTATCTATCACTGCTACCCACTCCAAAAAAAAAATATCTCTCTCTGCTGTATGTTGCTGTATCATCTTTCCTCTACCTTTCTTGTCTATTCTACCTTATATCAGGATAGTTTTCTGCCAAACTAGATGCTAATGTAGCCTTTGGTTCTGTCTCTCAGCTGATTTATATGTGGGGGATAGGCAGAAACATGTGTGCTGTCAAAGGCAAAAAATATCTTAACCATGTTCATACACAGACATGCTCCAGCATTAAGGATGTAAATGTTACCCCAAACCTGCAGGGTACCCACTCAATTTCTTCAGTATATGGGTGAATATAAAATACATTTGTAAAATGATGGTGCTCTTTTGAGGAAATAGTTATTGGTGGTGAACACAATAACTAAAGTGTATTTTCTATTAATTAATATTCTTTTTCACTGGATGCCTATGTCAACATAATGTGTTTATTTTCTTGGGCATGATGTTGTCTCAGCTACCATTCTCAGATATTTAAATACATTGACGCAGTCTTCTTAGACCCTGTTTCAATTCATTCCTGATTCAGGCCAGGATGCTGTTGGCCTTCTTGGCCGCAGCTACTGCTGGTTCATGTTAAGTTGGCTGTCCACCAATACCCCCAAGTCCTTTTCTCCTAGACAGCTCTCCAGCCAGTCTTCCCTGAGCCTGCAATGTTGCCTGTGGTGGTTGTGACGGAAGTCGCAAGCTCATAAATTTATGAACTCTTCAGATACGTACCTTTGTTTTTAAATGTGTGTAGCCAGATTAATTTCTGGCTAAAAAAATAAGACCTTAAATGATAAAACAAAAAAATAGAGCATTCCTCCAGTATTTATTACTTTATGCCTTACTTCATATTTGTGAATGTTTTCACATTTTTCTTGTCTTTTTAATTTTTTTTTATTTTTCCTCTCTGTAATATAAAATAGTCTGCTCTATCACTTTAGTCTACTTGGATTTTTTTTTTTTTTATGAGGAGTTATACATTTTCCAAAAATGTCATGGTGGAATTGAGATGAAAAGTTAGAAGTCAGTGCAAATACAATTCAGGAATCTTCAAAGCTGAGTTTTCAGTTCAGGCCCTCCTCTACTTTGATAAGAATAATCATTATATTTTTTTTTAAAGATGGACTTATTGAGAAATTTCTGAAAAGCAAGAATAATATTAGTTGAGCTTCGATTATCAGCATATATTACAGAAGAACTTTGAAAGGAACAAGTGCAAATAATCAAACAACGAGTCTACAATAGTCTTTCAGGGCTTAAAAAAATTCATTCACATTCTCTTTCATTTTCTCATGTTGGATCTTCTTTCAAAGAAAGCAGCTTAGAAAGATTCAGGTGGAAGCATTAGCAAGCAAATGAAATCTTGGATGGGCAACAATAAAACTAGTTACCTCCTCTACTCATCACCTTCTAACTACAATAAGAACTGCCTTTGGGCAAGAGAGGTGCACCATTAAGCAAGCTAAAAGATGTGAAAGGAAATAACTATTAAATTTCTAAGTAGATTTTCTACTGTCTGAGACTGAAGGCCATTTTACTCGCTCACAGACTAACATGCAATCAATATTAATTATCAAAGAAAGGAGTGAATAACATTCTTGTGATAAGATCGGCACAGAGTAATGAACTGAAGCAACATAAAAGCATTATTTCAATAGAGTGAACTCATATATGACATCAGATTTTTTTTAAAAACTAAAATCATTATTAGCAGAAAGCTAGAGACATTCGACTAGATTTCACTTTCATCTTTTCATCTGCCTGCAAAGTGAGGTACGGCATACTGCACAGTGATCTCAGAGAATAAGTAATAACGGGACTCTGAAGTTTTTCCGATAAGGCTGTATTTGGGTATGAGAAGTCCAATTCAGTTTTGAGTGCTGATTCCTTATAAAGTACCAAGAACCTCCATGTTTTACAATGTGGCACTATCAGTTGTTTAATCAATATGTTCTGCCAGAGTATGCTGTCATAAAAGGCATTCGAAAATAAAGTGAAACATCCTTCACTGCACATTGTTAAGCTCTATGGTGTGATCACTTTCATCAGTTGTTATGCACTGCATGCATGCAATAATGATAAACCATTTTACTAGGTAACAAAAGAGATTTGGTGGGAGGTGGAAAAAAGGAAACAGAAGAATTTCATTGTTCAAATTATTTTCCTTCATTTATTATTAAGCAAGAGCCGATTATACAGTTAATAAAAGAAAGGCAATTGAAAATTTATCACTTCGGAGTTTGATGCCTCCTATTAATAGGATTCTCCTTTTAGTAGGATGGTTGAGTTCAGGAGACAATGTTTCCATCACAAGGAAGTAATGAGTATGTGGAGGAGATATATCAATGTTTATATTTCTCTGGACTACGAAGTTATGGAATGAACCAAGTTGCCTTTGTGTATGGAATGTGCCCTCTCAGGGCAAATATGATCTGGTTGGGTCTAGTGCAATAGTGAGTCAAGAGGTCTGGACTGTTCACACATCCTGCAGAAAGTACCCAATGCAGCTGCTGAAATTATCTTCCTAGACTTTGACTATTTTATCTTACACTCTAAGTTGTTCAGATCATTCAGCCACACCACTCTAAATCAGTATCAGTACTTGTATAGATTAATTCCGTCTTGCACTCACAGCAGAACTGCCACAGTGCCACAATTCTGAAGCCTGTAGCCGGGACGAAACAGGTGAGTTAATAAATATGAATATGAATAAATGGTTCATAATCTGGCTAAACAGGAATGAGATCCTATTAAATCGCAATCTAATGATCCAAATCCAACTTTTACAGAAGCTACTATTTTAAAAGCCAGCACGTGTCATACAAAGTTAGAGGTGATATCACAATTATCCACTGCTCCAGAAAAGAACTACTTGGTTGATTTATAGAATATCTTGAAAGCACCAGATGAATCAAAGGAAAGGATTATGTTGAAGTATTTTCAAGCAATGCACCATTTCTTCACAAATAGTGGTTTTTATTAATTTCCTTTTTAAAAGTTTTGTTCCAATTTAATTTTTCAGATGCTTATAACTGTGTCTTACATTTTTCTTTATTTAATGAAAACTTAAAAAAAAAAATGTGGCTAGTATTTCGTAGTAGAAAATATTCTGTATGCAGTTTTCATCTCTCTTCCAGGGTAGCTCTTTTATTCTTGAATAACTTTTAAGGGAAGCTTCTAGTTAGACTACATTTTTAGTTCTAGTTCATATCTTGCACAATCTTTCTTGACTGGTAAAATTGTAGATCCTTATACCTATCTAGTTTATCAGACTAAGGGATGTTAACCTCGCCTCCTCTACCCCCAAGCCATAAATGTAATAGTGCAGGACTGATTATTCTTCTGGATCATGAATTCATAAGACTGTATCTAGCTTGTATTCTTACTCTGACAGAGCCTCTTCTCTCATTTTTGCCAATCTTCAGAGACTTATTCAGCTCTGGAATTTTATTCTGTAGATACTACTGAGAGAGATATAGTTCCTTTAGGATCAAACAAGGCAAGATATTCTACTCGCATTAAAATCTTTGGAGACCAATGCTACTTAGTATGCAGAGAGACCAGACCCTTCAGTTCCCCAAGTAAGTATTTATAATAGAGTTGGTCAGAAATTGGAATGCTTCCATGGAAGCATCTTGGTTCTGGAAAAACTACAACTTTTGACAGCAAACTGGTCAATATTTTTCTCTAGTGTAGCTTCTATCAAAAACTAGTAGCATTATTCTTTTCAGGAAGAACGTGCATTTAACAGAGACTTCAGTCAATGGTTTAGTATTCCTTTTTTTCCAAAAATGTTCTCATTGTTATACTTGCAATTATTCTTTCCAATTTATTATGGTGACTTGATAATATTGATTAAAAGAATGTTCTCTTTCTCTCTCCACAAATTTTGCCAACGACAGGGCTTTGTCAGTAGAAGGGAATAAAAAGGTGTGCTTTCTGTTTTATGTATTTATTTAATATTCTGTTTCTAGAGAAATACAGAGTACCAGAACATTTCTTGTTATTGCAAAACCATTGTCCAAATAGACTAGAAAACAAAGACCATTAATACAGTCTGTGTATTCTGAGGTGTGGTGCCTGCTGCATTGAATCAGCTGGAAATCATGTCACTTCAGACTTTATCTAAGTCTAGCAAAAATAAAGATTTGTCTACAACTTAATATTGGCTTCCAATGGGAAAATTTTGAGAAATGAAAGTAATTAAGAATGACACTATCTAGGTTGAAGAGTTTAGGGACCACAGTATGAAAGATTTAAAGGCACAGACTTTCTGGAAACTGTGTTTCAAGCAAAGGAGAAAAAAAACTAATTAAGAACAACTCCAAGCCTAGTTTATTAAAAAGTGCGTTAAGAATAGCAGCAATGATACAAAATTAAAAAGGTGGGTTGTCAAAGAAGAGAAAGGTTAAGAAGAAGCTCAAAAAACCATTTTGATCTTGAGAATAATAAATGAAACAATAATCAGCAATGCAACTGCTTTTTAAAAAAAATTTTAAAAATAAAAAAATAAGAAATGTTTTCACTAAGAACTTAGGAAGATTAAATTTTAAAGGCAAACTAAGTTTTTCTGAAAAGCTACATAAATATTTTATCTCAGCTTTTGATAAAGAATACACTGTTAGGAAGGACAGAGAAACACTGATGACTAAAATTAATTTAATTGTTTACAGTCAGGTGGAAGGAAATCTTAGAATTTAGTTTGTGCTCCTTACTGAGTGTGAGAGAGGAAAATTAAACGTCAGTCTTCAAATTCTGATAGAAGCAATGAACATTGTTATAATTTAAAGATATATAAGCTAATAGAAAAAGTAATCAAATACAACATGTGTTTACTAGTGGTGAGTAATGATGGACAAGTGCATTGGCTTTTGAAGAAACAACCGATTGCATATTTAATCTGTGTGAAGAAGTCATATACATATTTGCCTGGGAAATTACTAGCCAACTTCAGAAGTACGGAACTCTAAAATGCAACTATGGATAGGATAGAGAAGGACAACTTTAGACATGAATGAAAAGGGGAAATATCAGGGTACAGGGAAGCATTTTGTGGAGCTATACAAGGATTGGTTCTGGGCCAGATCTTACTTAATGACATTAGTTGCTTCGGCATAAAACAAAGAACTGTAGTTATGAAATTTGCTGATAACTAAGTTGATATCAGTGATACACTGGAGAATTGGAGTATTCTACAGGAAAAAAACTGCAGTTTAGTGGTAGAAATAGAGTAATATTTATTATTAGGAAGTCAAAGTTATTGTAACATAACATATAATATGTAATTACAGAATATTACTGTTATTGTCCAAGGACATACTGAAGCTCCATCTGGAACACCATATATATGTCTGGTTGCTTATACTCAAGAAAGATGAATTTTTACCAGAACAGCTGCTGAGAAGGACTGTTGAAATGCTGAAGGGAGAACTAAGCTTGTTTACCCTAGCAAAAAATAGAGGTTGTAAGGGCATCGCATTGTTGTCAGTAAGTACATAGGAACTATAAATACTGGGAAGGAAAAGTCATATATAAAATCATTTTAACAAGAGAAGAGTAACTTTGAAAAAGACTTGTAACCATGAGATCAACAAAAGCCCAGAAGCAGCAATGCAGGAGGCCACTACCTATTCATAAACAAATTCAGTACTATAATAGCTGCCATTCAGGTATGTTATCAAGGCTGTTGCACAGTTTTCAATTTTACTGCACAAACAAAACACCTCCTAAATTTGGTTACTGTAAAACATTATATTAAAATCTCATACTTAAGGTGCAGCATCTTTTGTTTCCTCATGTGTGTTGGGAAAGGAATGGTTAGGCAGAGTGGGGATATCATTAAAGTTTCTTGATGAGGACTTGGTCGATTGATTTTAGTTTTGAGAGTTAGGAACATTTTTCTATATGATATTTTGGAACTTCCTCACTAATCATCTTACAGGACCTTCTATCACACATTTAACAACAAAAAAACTGAGACAGTTGACTATTTCTCTCTTCCTGGAACTCATTGCAGAAAGGATGTGGAAGGGATCAGAACTAGGATCAGCCACCCAGTCCCTTGAGAGACACGTGCCATTTGGTAAAAGTTGCATCTGTCCCTGGGGTCTTGCAGTTTAGACCACGGAAGAGAGTGAGTGTGCCATGGTAGAGTCTCTGACTCCTGCATTCATTGGGTGTGATTGTGCCCTTTCTCACTGAAGTCAATATATTTGACTAAGTGTCGAGTGGAAACTGAGATATATTTCAGTAATTCACTCTTTCCTTAAGTAGCAAAGCTGTAATAATTATGAATATCATCGATGGAAAATTTTATTCACTCACCCTTAAGCATTCATTCCAATAATCTTGTAATTCTGCCCTAATAAATAGTATTCATTTTGCCTCTCTGGGTTTCATACGAAGAGTGCCTGAAAAACACATGAATGATATAATTTAATTACAGGGACATAAAAGATGTTAAGGGTGATAAATGTATTTTATGACCTTTAAAATGAAGCGGGACAACATTCATATAATTTCTGGTCTTGCAAGCCTTGGTGAATGTTTCGAGTTTCAGAAAAAAAACCCTGTTTTGATGGAAACTGATTCACATTCCACATTCATAGGGGATTGCATTGCTGGTGCTGTGAATATTAGATCAGTTTTACAGTCACCATGCAAGGTACTCAGATAAACTTTCTTCAGGTCTTGTCATACAAAATTGTATTAGAAAAGACAGAAGTTACTCATGTAATGACAGACTAAAATTCAATAGCATAACTCCAGAATGTCATGTAAGTACTAGGGGTGTTTGAAACCAAAAGGAATTTAAAATATAAAATGCTAGCTGTGGATGAGACTACTACTAACTATGTACAGTATTGTGTATAGCAATATTGAGCTGGACACATTCTTTCTTGCATGTGGTTATGTCACCATCAATAGAAATCATTACAAAAACAATCTCTGCCAAACATTAGAATTCCAAAGGTCATCAGGCTGGATGACTGGAACTGTAAAATAAAGGTCATGTAGATGTTTCCTTATGTTCCAGTAGATTATATATATATTTCACTTCCAAAAATTGGATCCCCGGTAGAAAGGACAAAATAATCTATGGAGTAATTTGTTTGAACATAAATCTTGGACTATCTTCATTGTAACTGGCTTAGTAACTCCGGATTTATTTCAGAAAAAACAATTTAATGAAGAAATCTTTCATTTTTTAGGTGATAGTGCTAACTTTAGTATACCAATTATTAACTGATGCATCAAAATTATTTCTTACCTATTTTTGAATAGTTTATATTTTTGAATGTTTAGTCCTTCTATTTTACTGGAGTTATTTCAATTTCAGAGATATCTGTGTCCAGATTATTAAAATACATTTCATACTTAAACATTATTTTTATTTTCCATAGTGACACCACTTGTTTTGATTGATCTGATCGCTTTAGTCTAGTAAGCATATGTCAGATCATATGCAAGGGTAGGGAAAAATCCCTCATGATGCAAGCTTAATTTAGCACTTGAAAAGTTTTGAGTTTCCCATCTGCTTACATTTAGAAAATCTATCTTTGTAATGGTATCATTCTGCAGGTATTAAAATTGTAACTGCATGATAATTTTTAGCTGTGAATATCAGAGTAGAGACAGCGGGCATGTTCCACAAGTAACAAACAATACCAGTTTGTCTTTTTTTTTTACTTTTCTTCTCCCCCCACCCTCCCTTCCCCAATTCCTTTTTCAAGCCCAAGGCAAAGGAGTTGGTCCAGTACCGAGAGGAGATTAAGTACTGCTAGAGCTATTGCTTAGCTGTTACTGTCTATTTGGATGAGAAAATCCAGAAGAGAAAGGTCACGGTGAGGTTTCCGAGTGGTGCCAGGGATTATACAATCTATAATTAATTTCCTTTTCTCACTGGAGCCACATGAAGACCTTTAGCCATCAAATGAATGTTACCCTTTATGTTACTCAGAAGAGG
The DNA here is from genome assembly GCA_013400375.1 of Thinocorus orbignyianus. Taxonomy (NCBI): domain Eukaryota; kingdom Metazoa; phylum Chordata; class Aves; order Ciconiiformes; family Thinocoridae; genus Thinocorus; species Thinocorus orbignyianus. Next base: position 99,822 of record VXBW01006779.1, read on the forward strand.
AAATATCTGGATGTCTTACATAACATACTGAATTCCTGCTGGGATCCAACTTTATTTTGACCACTGCACATACGGAATTTTGGTTGTCGTGGGAGTTATTTCATTTGCTACATAAAAGTCGCTCTACTCTTTTGCATGTATTATGCCTGAGTCAATCAGATGTTCTTTGGCTTTGCTGTGCATGTCTGTATTTACATCCTTCTTGATGCAGACAGAAACCATGTGTTGATCACTTACTTTTATAGTCTCATTTCTGTTATGAAATTAGTATATTACCTTTCCCCTCTATGGATAAGCACTTCACTCTGGAGCTTTGTGCAGACGCTACAACAGCTTAATTCTGCTTAGAACTGACTTCCAGGCTTTAAAATATACTTGTAAATTGATTTTCACGCTGTCAACTAAAGATTTTTCCCCGATATCCTCCTCTTCTAAGTCATCTCATGCTAGCCACTGTCCTTGACAATATTTACTATCACTAGAGGAAGTAAAATTTCACTTACCTTACCTATAGAATCTGGACATAAGCCAGTCATACTTAGGTTTTAATTATAAAGAGGAAGTCATTTTACCACCTCTGCAAAATGAAGAGGTATTCATCTTGAACAAATATCCAGATATCCTAAGGCCTGGAATATCACTTCAAATGAATAAACATTTGAATGTTTGATTACATGCTATGTATAGTAATCACTGAGGACAGTGTGAAAAATATGATTTTTACTCTATAATCAATCCTGTGTGAACATAGACTGTAATGGAACTATCAATGGAAAAATTATTCTTATTTCTGTAAGAGTTACAGGGAAGGCTATGTTTTGTCTATATACAATCTGACTATATAATACTTAATATATACTGTAACTACCCAAACACTAGGCATGTTGTATTAGAGAAAGGGGATTTTTACATTAACTCCAACTAAATAAGCTTTTGTTCATTCTGATCCACTCAGGCTTATTCACCCTACCAAACAAGATTCCTCCTGGAATGACCAGGCAGTTGGGTGTCTCTTCCTCACTGCCCCCCTTGGAACTTGGTTCTCTTTCCTTCTGCTGTATAACAAGTTGAAATGATAAACCTATGCAAGAGACACGCTTTAGCATCTTCAGCTTCCTTTCTCACTACACAACCTTCTTCCCTGATGCCTATGAAAATTATTTCAAGTCAAAGAGTAAAAAGAACACTTTTTTTTTCAGCTATTAATGCTCTACAATGACTTCAGCTGTGAACGTGTCTGCACGCAGGAGGTAGAAAGATTTGGTTGAACACTGCTCTTGTGCACGCTGCAAATAATCTGGAGTCACAGCAGTGAAAAAGCACTAATTATGTTGATCTGTCTTTTTCTGGTGTGTCCAGTCCTCTTCGCAGATTCCCTGCATATTCTTGAAAGCCTATTCATGCTCAGCTTGAACAAATATTTCCTGGAGCTCGATAAACAGGGTTAATACTTGTTTGAAGAAATATGACCAAAATAACCAAGTATCTATCTGAGGGTAATGAGTAGGAAGAAGAGGATTTGACCACTCTGGGTCAAAGCTAAAATGCTTGAACGAAATATCTATAATCAAGGTTTAAAAATATACCTTTAGATCCCAAATGGGGCAGAATAGTGAAGAAAGTCACAAGAAAATGCAAGAAATAAATTCACGCCGAACAGCAACAGCTCAAAATGGAACTTAATGAGATAATAGATGATTTTTCCAACTCACGGGATATTAAAACTGAAATAAATACAAGACATGACCACAATACATTTGGAGACCTATTTAGAAGTGTGTTAGGTGTAGTCTCCCCAGTTTCCTTACTCTGAAGATGTCAGGGCAGCTTTCCCTCAAGGTCATTGGGAGTATTGTGAATTGTCAGCTCTTTGCTGGTTGTTTTTTTTTTTTTTTCCCTTGCCATTAGCCATTCTTGACTTTCATGCATATTTTTGCTGTTGGTACATTATTTTCTTCCCATCTTCTCCACAACATTTTGCTGTTGATGACAGAAAAATGTACATGCTTTGAATATATATGAATGTATGGTACCTAGCACAATGGCCATCTAACTGGGACACTTGGGTACTAGTAGTATAAAAATAGAGGAGGAAATGGAATTATCCACAGATGAAGTAATCCCTGAAGTGTAGATCCATCAAACTGCAAAATTTTAACCACAAGGCCTCTCTAAGCGAAATGTTAGCTTTCAAAATAGAGAAGTCATTTATAGGCAGGAGTTTTATGAAATTTTTAAAGTATGGAACTAAACACAGAGCTTGGGTCTGGATCAGAATTTTTCCTAAGGTACAGAAGCTATATGCAGATAAACATATATCATAAAATTCTGGGTTTTGTCTAGGTTTATTGGATTTACTATTTGCAGTTATTCCAAAACATGTAACAAGCCCTACTCTTAAGGAGAAGAACTAGTTTCAGTCAGTCCCTGATGTTGTTAGTACAGCTCATTATTATCAGCTCTCTCCTGTACCCTCTTCCGCTTTCAAAAGTAATTAAGCTAGTGGCACATTAACTGGAAGGCAGAGGCCATGGCTTTATTTATGCAGAAAACAATAAGAGCATAAATCAAGAGAAGTAATCCTAATGTTTTAGAACTGACCTTATGAAGGGGTATTTTGCCAAATGACAACAGCATCTGTTCAACTAGGACAAAAACATGCCAAGTGAAAGGAATGTTATCCACTCCTCTCTCAAATATCTTGGAAACATTGCGTATTTCTTACTGCCCCACAGCAATCAAGAACCTCTTTGGTACCTGTCATCCAGTCCACTGTACTATTAGAAGTCAGATTTTCCTTTTAATGTGCATTTTTTGATCCATGGAAAATGTCAGAACGGTTTTTTGAATATAAAGATATAGAATATAATTAAGATAAATGTGTTATAATATTTTTAAAGGAAGGTTAGCCTTGTGGATTATATACTCTTCTAAATACATACATACATATTTATACATGAAAACTGCCACATAATACTCTTCAAACAGCTACAGAAGGTGGATACACTAGATATCTGCAGATAGGGATGGAAAAGGACTGCTTTTTTCTGCAGCTGTTAAAACAGGTGGTGGCATGAATAAGGGAGATACGCGTGAGGAGTTTGCAAGGACTGGCATTTTACTGGATTTTAATTCAAATATCAGAGACTAAAAGGTAACACACCTTCCCATAAAGCAGGTTGGACAGGAATCATGTCCAGGCAGGTCTTGAGTATCTCCAGAGAAGGAGACTCTACACCCTCTCTGGACAGCCTGTTCCAGTCCTCTGCTACCCTCAAAGTATAAAGGTTTTTCCCCATGTGGAGATGGAATTTCCTGTGTTCCAGTTTGTGCCCATTGCCTCTTGTCCTGTTGCCAGGTACCACTGAAAATAATCTCACCCAATCCTCTTGAGACCCATCCTTTAGCTGTTGATAAGCATTGATGAGGTCTCCACTCATTCTTCTCTTCTCCAGGCTAAACAGACCCAGGTCTTTTATCTTTCTTTTCTCTTCATAAGAGAGGTGCTCCATTTCAGTAACCACTGGGAACTGACTTTGCTTGCAGGTTCTGAATACATTGTTGATCGCCTTCTTCCCACAGGCTTACATGTCCTCATAGGTCCATGAGATCTGTTCATGTTCAGTCTGTCTGCTTGTGATCTGTCTTTTGGGATTTTGTTTGGGTGAGGAATTAAGACTACCCCTCCCCTCTTTACACAGCCCTGCCTTTCTCTCCCCTTGACCCCCTGGCAATTCCCAGTGTACAGGCATCTGGATTTCTAACCAAGACTAGGTTCCTCCTCAGTTTCTCCCTTTCTGAAAATACTGGAGGTATCCATAGAATACACTGGGAAAAAAAAAACCAAACAGACAGATGTGACATTTTGGACTCTTCATTAACAGAAAGTATTTGGGAAAGATATTGTCATGGTTACCAGGCTAACAGAAACCTTTCAGGACCCTTTCTTTGCGAGGTCTCATTGAATGCACCCACTCGGGTATGTGACCTTCAGCAGAGTAGGCTACAGCAGTATCACTCTGAGCAAGGCCTGGATCCCCTTTGGGTACCAATTTAAATTGATACAGGAGGTTTAAGATTTCCCTTCAAGGGCTTCCTTCTGGGAGCCTGTGGCAAAAATTGATTGAAGCAACTGAAAGAATTTTTTTCCAAATACAGCATGTTCTGTTCATTCCTTAAAGGAGTGAAACATTTAGAATAAAGATGGTTGATTGCTGACACACCTGTATTATCTAGACCTTTTTATGATGCTATCAGCCAGCTCCCACTCTGACAGCCCCAGCCCAAAGTGCTTCTAGACTTTACTCTTCTTGGGCCTTTTAGCCCACCAGATTCTTCTTCTTTAGAAAAAGTAAAGAGGTTTGGATTGTGACTGGCTCCTTCTGTGTCCTTTAATATAACCTTGAGACTTGTAAAACTGGGATGCAGCAGATGATAAGTGCTTTCTCGTTTCACCCTTATGATGACACATTAACTTGCCACTGCTTTGATTGGATCTGCTCAGGCAGCCTGCCACCTCCAAAAAGCGATAAGGATTTCTAAGCTCAGAATCCTGGTTTTACTTGAGCAAAACCCGAAACAGTATTAAAAACATCTTTTAAAGCAGAAAACCTTGTGAGGAGTTAAATGAGACAGAATGAAAGGCATCACAGATGTCCTCCCTGAAGGGCAGCTCCCTTCTTCCAGGCTTTCCCTCACCCTGGCAGCCCTTTGGGGACTTCCTGTGCTGTGACCACACAAACCATATGTGGCTTTCTGGTACATCACTTTTCTTCCCCCCTCATTTTGTCCTGGAGTTGCCTGGAGTCATCCTCTACACGTCTCATGGCTTTTCCAGTTTTTGGGATGCCCAGTTTCTCCTGTGAGACCCATCCTGCCCTGCTGGAAGCTGCACGCATTGGTGCAAACCAATACGAAAAATCCGTTCCATTTCGGAGATTTACACATAATCCAATCATTCCTTACTTAAAGGAATCTAGTCTAGTAAAGCACAGCAAACAGGAGAAGCAAATGCCATCTATCATGGTCCTAAAAGAGAAAAAAATTATTTGAGTTTATGCGTGTAGATATTTCTGAAATGAGAAGAAAATGTAATAATTGTAGATGGGATTAAATATTTTTGTGATACAAAACACAAGAATTTTATTTCTATTTTGAAAAAAAATTACTGAAAAGAATCAACTAGGAAAAAAGAGACAGATTAAATTCCATTCACAGAACTGAAGGATATAAAGGCGATGCTAATGACAGCCCTTCTCTCACATACTCCAGACCCTGTGATTTGTATATCCCCTTGTGCCTGTCCCCCGTGGTGCCTGTCCCAAATTCAGAGATGTTGTCTGACTCATCGGATTTCATCTACCTCCACAGTGTGCTAAGTACCATATGATAAAGCACTCTGAGGTAAGCTAGTTTCAGTTTCACCTGATGATGCTTTTCTACTTAAATATTCAGTGGCTGAGAAAAAAAAACAAAACAGCACAGTATCTTAATTGTGGGGCAGATTGAAATTCTTGTTCTGAGTAAGATTTTCCCATCTTGGACCAGATCCTCAGGCTGGAAGATATTCAAAAGACAGCATTTGCTCAGTATGTGTGGTTAACACAGGCCACTAGGCTCAGAAGACAAAATCTGTCAAACCTAGGGGAATGATTGAAACCCATTAAAGCCAGCAGCTTCTAGAGCCAGTCTTCTTGATACATATCCAGTACTTACAGGGTCACAGTCAAGGGGAAATACTGAGTATAACCCACCCCAAAATACCTCACATATTGTGGGAAGGTGTCCTTGTTACAATACGGGATTAATCCCTTTCAAGCAGGGGAGAAAATTGATTTTGTGCCTCTATCAACCGAGATGAATGCCCTAAACACTAGGTGGGAAGAGTAAGAAACAGCTTCTGTATCACTTTCTTCCAAGTTATATTAATCTACTCTTTTCTACCTCTTTTGCAGAAGAAACTATTGAGTAATCTTAGGTCAACTGGACTATTTTTAAAGAATTATTTTATCAAGAGGGAAAACATTTCCTATATTACACCAAGGCTTCCGTGCTGAATACAGGCAGTTAACCGATTTCTCACCCAAAAGTTGTTCCTTCTTTTCTCAAGGTGTATGAAAGAAGGCACCCAAGCCTGATTTGTGTCAACAGCCTACAGTAATATACAGTTGGAACACAGTATAAATCATATAAGATGAGAATCATGTAAGATTCACGAAGTTAGCATGGTCTACCAGATCATCATCTCAACCATAACAAATAATGCTACTTCATTAAGAAGTAATCCACAAATCTAAAGGTTATATATTTATCCACTAAATGGTTTTGTGTAGAATTTATATTTCAGAGAAACCTTTGAATTTCTTGCTGCCTAATATTAAGTGATAATGAAATGAGAACAAACCACCATTTTAAAACTTCTAATTTGAAGTTATGGTTCAACTGTCACTAGACTTCTAGAAAACTTCTTAGAAGTTTAATATTCTCTATTTCTTAAGTTTCTCAGTAACTTCTAGTGCTCACAATCACACTCACCACTCACCACTTAAGATCAGCCCATTATGAATCATAATTCCTCATTGAGACATACCAGGTAGGAGACATTAGAAGACTAACAACTATGAACAGGCGAAACCTCATTTAATTACATGAAACTACAAAATTTATAGCAGCCAAATATCTGACCTTCATAGTTCAACTTTGAGTTGTGTTCTAAGAAAAATGGTCTTCTAAAATCACATCTTGTTTTTTAAATAGATGCTGTTTTGTTTGCTTACAGATTCTTGTTGTAAAATATGTTTCTCTAACAACAACCACAACAAAAAAGCTCAACTAATTTCAGTCAACCAGTCAAGCAAATTTTTTCATCTTAACCTAAGCTTAAGATGTTTGAGACCAAAAGGAAAAGTTTGCTACATTAAAATAGTGGACAGGGAGCTGTAAGGCTGCAACTCAGTTGTCGCTAACAATAACTTTTACTGTGGAGAAAACCACAATAATAGTAAATTTAATTTATAAAGTGCCATTCTCAGTGTCCCAGGGAATTTTGCATCCCGGGCAAGTAAAAGCAGCACAGAAAACAGATCTTTTAAGTTCTCCTTTAAAAAGCGAAATCCACAACTGGCTTTCCAAATTTAAATAGGAATTTCATTTCATTGTGAAAACACATGCTAAAAGCTCAAACACCCACAGTCTTTAGATTATATTTAGGAGAAAATCATGAATGAGGATATTCTGTCCTAGAAATTGGAATAACAATTGAAAAAGGAAGAAAAGAAAAATTGAAGAACTAGGGCCCAGTATTGCCAGAGGCCTTATAAATAAGGAAAAATACTTTAAAATCAATAACACATTCAAACGAAAGGGGAAAACACTAATGTATATTTATATTTTCATACATTTTTCTTAGATCTCTAATACTGAAGGAAAATCTTTAACTCAGGAAAACAGTATACCAGGCTATGTACACATATATTTAGCATTGTGATAGCTAATATCCCACAGGACAGTGAAATAGAAAAAGAAAAAACTTGATTTGTGATCCTGCAGATAAGTTGCTGTGGTCCTTGATGACAAACATGTTATGAAAAAGGTACATTCTTTTCTATAATGGGAACAGAACATGTACTTATTGTGCTACACCTGTATTCAGACTTCTATGTTAAAGATTAAATTTGTTCCTTGTTACGAGAAAGAGACAAGAAGATCAAAACATTGTGGAGAAGGACAAATCAGCTCTGAGTCTTAGGGGTGCTACTCTGGCATGCCATAGGGAAACCATCATCAAAACACTGAAGTCCTCTTCTGGGTTCTCCAAAGGGAAAAGAGAGGGCAGGTCATGCATGGAATGGCTTTCTGCTGGCAGTAAACCCATTTCCACGTGCTTTTACTGAATAACAAGGTCAAGATTCTGTCAGGGGATGGCTCTCCCATGTCCTTTCTTCCTTAGGACTACTGTATGTCAGCGGCTTAAAGTGTGGCTATGGATGAGAGGTGGCATCTCAAGGAGGACACAAAAATCTATGCTACGGCCAAATCCTAATCATTAACTTGGTTGTATGCCATAATCTGGAATTTTGTGGTGGCATTTTCTACTAAGAGGCTATAATCACAAGTATGTTACATCATGTCATTACTTTGTTTGAGTCGCATTATCTGGACAGATCCATATTTGGTTTCTAAGTCACAAGTTCTATCAAAAACTTACTAATTATTCATTCAGAATTTTTTTAACACTGATATAATGTAGATTTAGAGCTCAAATTATTTGTTTAGTTTGTCTGTATGAAATGTAAGGAATAAACAAACATCTTTTCAAGCACATAACTGAGAATTGAAGATCATGGGATGTTATTTCGAAGCCAAAAAAATTATTTTCCAGGATGATGACACTTCCAACCACACTCTATTATTGCCTGCGCTTTCCAAATCCAGGTTGACAATTACAATTTTTGAATTGATACATTTGTCTTTAGATGCATCAGAAAGAATAGAAAAAGGTTCTTTCCCAAAAATAAGTTAACAGTGTTTACTGATATGCATTTTTATTCTTTTTCTTTAAGAGAGTCTATGTTACATGGGTAAATGAAGCAGCAGAGTATATATCATGTCACCAAAGAGAAGACACACCAGTGGAAGAAAGTATTATGTACTATGACTCTTAGATTAATTATATCTGCTCATAAAGATAAGTTGTTATACTCGAAGTATCTTAAGATTGAATTGAAAATTGACATTTTCAAGCGTGCCAATGAAGTAGATAGTCTGTTATGTTAATGAGGCAGATATATATATATTATAATTACACAAATCAAATAGTCAAAAAATAAAGCCTCCAGCCCCACTCAGCGGCAAAAGTCCCCAAGTATTCTTCTGTTTGTGTAATTACCAATGATAATTACAAAGGGAGACAAGCTTCATCATTAATGAAACAAGGAAAAGAAATAGAATGTTAAAGCCAAATGCCAAGGGTAAGGTCATCATCAATTCACAGAAGTGCATTATGCATTAAATTAAGTCATCTCTGTACTGCTTTAGAGCAGGCCACAGCAGTTTATCTGTAATAAACAAGGTGAAGCTTCAGCCATGTCTTAGTCCAGGCTCCCATCTCCCAGAACTTCAGTGTAATGACAACGTTCAGTTACTGCTTTATCCTGCTAAAATAATTTCTTTACCTCTCCCAATTTCTTTATCATTCAGAAATATATTCAGTTCTCAACTGCCATGGCTTGAAAAACCACATATACATCTTTCCTTTTGCTTTATTTAAAGTTTCTGTAGACAGTCCCAGCATTTTTTGCTAATGTGCTAACCTAAATCACGTTTTTCTACAGTCATCTTCTACTTCTAAAAGAGAAATGGTTCTAGTTGCTCACTGCTGAAAGCCGTTGTTAATGACATTTGAAACGTAAGGTTCGCAGGATTCTTCTAGCTGAGCTCGGGCAGAAAAGTTCTTAGAGTGTGGGTGGTTAACAGAAAAGCTGCAGAGTAGCACCAACTGGGTGATGAATATAAAAGAACCTGTTGCCCTTTGAGTCTGCTCTTCAGTGAGAAAAAGAGTCTATCAATTTTCTTTGACTGAGATCCTGCCCCATGCTCTAAGGAGTTGAGCCTCACCAGATGTTACCACCTGCCCTCCATGATGAAGCAAAAGTGGTTTGTCCTGATGTTACAGGTCCTTGTTTGGGACTCTTTGTCCAGGCAAAAGAGGCTCTGCAAGTGTGGTATACACAACTTAAAAGTATAAAGAAGTTCTAGGGAGTGATTTGGCTAAGTATTGGTGAACATGACACCTCCTCTGATACAGCATACCAAGACCATACAGCACAGCATACCGGTTCCAGAAAGGTGACCTCCAGGGGTGAAGAGTTAGGCTCTGCACCTACGTGGGGCTGGTTCTGGATGTTGATGAGCTGCTGCCTCTCATCAGCTGATGGTACTGACAGCTCAACCCAACGACCCCCAGGAAAACTAGCTAGCTTCTCTGTTCTCCTTTTGGGCTTTATGCCATCTCTTGTTGCTTTTCCTCTTGAATTTTTAATGATCAGTCCTACTTCTGTAACTTTTACCTTTTCTGTCTCTATAGGCTGTCTCATGGCTCTTTCTTTGCAGTCTGTCAACGTAAGCCATGTCAGGGTTGGACCCTGGGTCCTTCGTACCCACACATGGGAGTGGGGAGCTCATGGCAGGGATTTCAGGTACAGGGTTTTATTGGAGACCCTTGAGGAGGTCTGCAGGAAGAGAACTGGCATGGAAGCGGCAGGTTTTGTAAACCTCAGCAACCATGACCTATATTCTTCACCGCAATATATCTGTACTTTGATCTAGGACCTACTTGTTTATGTATGTGCAGAGAATGTTGCTATTAACGAGCCCCATAATAACTGTTCCTTACACACATATAGAAAAGAATCTGCTGCAGCAATTGAGGTCATGAATGCTGCTAGAACAGACTGCACAGCATCTGCACTCTTTACTGTTAAGGTTATTTGTTGTTGTTAAATAATTGTTGTCCTAAAATCTACTACCATCTTCTTTGAAATGTTACAAAACTCTGTGTCCTTATGACTCAAAACCATCTTTCTTAACGCTCCAGGAGAGCAGTGTAAGGTTAAAGCTGAACTAATTATTCAATTAATGATGGAAAAGCAATTGTTAATTGTTTCAAAATCTTGATTATGAGAATAAATTAAATAAGAAATAATGCACATTTAAAAAAAATTGAATAGAACCTTCTTTGTTTATGAAAACAAGTCAATTAGGTCGCTTTTCAAGGCAATCTGTTTCACAAATTGTGCCTAAAGACAGTAAGAAATACTTGTCTCCAAAGATAATGTCAGAAGTAGCAAAACTTTCCCTGCATTATATTGAGCTAATGCTCATTTTCATCCTCCAAAGAAACACAGCAGTTAGTTGTTCATTTCTACATCTGCGTCTTCATCTGAATAATGGGCAAAATGTCCACTGACCTTTTTCTGTAGTTCGCCTGCGGTCATGGAGCAGAGATCACGTTGTATTGCACCGTGTTTCACAGGATGGTCAAAGCTGGCTACCAGCATGCAAATTCTAAACCATATCACAAGCTTCTATTGTAATATATGAGAAATACCTTTTCACATAATATTAAGCTTTCTGAAACACAACAACAGAACTCATAAGGTGAATAATGGGTTGTTTTGTGTCAGTAATGGCACCACTCCATGAACTGCCGAACTCATGTACAAAATGTTCTCCACATGCCTCATTGATATAGACCGATTGATTGCAAATGTGCTCACTGGTGTTAATCAGGAGGTTTTTAATTTTAATATCATCACGTGTTGTCAGTAGGCATTTTCAGTAGGTAAACAATATGATAAGGATTTTTTTACATAGGTACACCAATAAATGTTCATTATTTGTCCTTACATACAGTAGAAGACTGCAGTAAATACAGCATAGGAAAACTCATCTGGCACCATCACGGAAATCATAGAAGTTTGGTATAGATCCTCTGATGTTTTGCTACATAGTTCTTAAGGTAAAAATTGCACTAAGCTGCTTGCTTTCTGTTACCCTCAGGTGTTACGGTAGAGTACAGAAGAGTGTATTAGTAGCTCCAGGTTTTCCATGTAGTAATATATCCAAAGCCAAAGATTTCCTAGAGCTTACTCAATTTCTTTGCTGCTTCTTTCCTTTGATCAGTGACTTCATTGAATGAAGGATTTTGATTTGTACCAGCTGGAAAGAAACCACAGGGATGGCAGAGAAATAAAGGCACAAGGGCTAGGAATTTTTTTATATTAAAAAAAAAAAGGTAAATATTTTAGGCATGGTACAAATGAAGTAAATTAATTACTTGAAAAGAATAAGGTTATAAGAAGAAGAGTATAAAATGGTCTTGTCACAGAAACACAGAGCACAACAGTAAAAGGAACTTTCTGCATTATCTTGCTATCACCATAACACCGAATCTTATTCTTGTGTTTAGTAAGGTCTACCTCAAAGCTTCTTAAGGGGCTTATCTCCACCCCAGTTTTACTTAAAACTACTTTGGAAAGTCACTGCACTGGAAGGAGAAAACCTTTTTTCCTCTTAGTTTCCAACCAAAGATATTTTTTGCAACACCTACATCTACTTTTTTAGTTTGTTTTGAATTTCTGCTTTGAATTTAAACCAGACTTTCCTACAACTGGTGTGTAGTCCTTGGACATTCAGTCTTCACTTCAAACTTTAATTTTGCTAGATTAAACGAACGAGCCTCTCTGTTTACACTCACAGAAGACCACCTTTGAGTGGGGTTGATGGTTGGACTCAATGATCCCAAAGGTCTTTTCCAACCTGCATGATTGTATGATTCAGTTCTCTGGTTCTGTTATTAACCCATCTCTGTACCAAAATCAGCTGGAATTCCCTCTTGCACAGGAATGTCTCAGAAATGTATAGAGAAGTTTAGATGACAAATGTTATTGAACAATTATATTAATACTTCCCAGTCACTGGTAAAAGAAGATAAATTTGCTGGTGGCTTCTTTCAGGATCTGTCTTTGCTGGCCACTGTCACATTTTGGCTCACCGACCGTAACTGGCACTGCTGAGACTCCTTCTTCAGTAACCACAATTGACTGCTTAGAACATCAATCCAGAGACGACACTCCTTTAACCTTGTCCAGCCACAAAGCTTGGTCAAATACCAAAGCTGTCACTCAGTGTCCTTTATCCCACAGTTTGGCAAATAACAAGCACATTATGTAGCAGTGATTAAACAGCACACAGGAGGTTCCAGCAGCTGGCAAACAGGGATTACAAGGGATGTCTATCATTTATATCCATATGTTTTTCTATTTGATACAGTCTTCTATCATGCATCTATCATGCATTTTAATAGGTATTTAGATTAGCCAAACACTAAGCAGGCTTTCAAGGTCAGTTGCTAAATGTTTAAATCTTTGCATGCTACGTTGGGACATTTCTTAATCTGTTCACCCTCTCTGCATGATATTGCATATATCCTCGTTTGTTCTTCAATGGACCACAGACATCCTGCTCTTTATCATATGATAGTTAGTTATCTGCAACTGTTTTTAGTGTTTTTCAGGGCATTCATAGCTGCATTAAAAATGGTAACCATTTATTTGCATATACATGTGTGCACATGTATAATACACACATATGTACACTGAAATGAATAGTACACTATGCACTCTCCAACTGATGAACTGAAATTTACGCAGTAAATTCAGATTAATTCCTAAGATTTTAGTTTGTTAAAATTATGTTTGATTTATATCTTGCCAAATCTCAAGATCATCTGTAATTTTCTGTACAACATCTTGGAATTCACCAACACAATGGTCATGTGGCTTCATGTAATCAACAGATGTACCCTTAGTCTTTTCTTTTGTGCCAGGATTCTCAGTGAAAGGTAGACCTTTTTTAGCTCAGTAATTGTCTTTTCCATACAGCCCATTCTCTCATCTTTACTTACTTCTTGTTGTTCTCTACAGTTACTACATAAATTCTCTTTTTCCCCTTTGAACTTCTGTGTGGTTCTGAATGTGGAATTCAGAGTTATATACCTACTGCCACAATTTAATACTTAACCACTCTTTATCCTGAATACTTCTCTTTTTATCAAATTAAGCTGCAAGAAACCAAGGATAGAATTCAAGGAACATTGTATGTATCAGTCATGTAAAAATATTAAGCCAAGTACTGAAAATGAATAGATTTGTATAGTGGATTTATGGGAAAGACCTAATTTGTTTTGTCTTTTCTAGAGCAAGTAGGATCACATCTTTTAGTTCACCTCTGTATTAACCACAGAAACTTGTTATGTAATGTAAAATTCTAATTTAATTTTATGTGATCCCAGAAGCAAAATCTCTCAGAGAATCTTTAAGATGGTTGGAATTTGTGATACTAAAGTATTAGTATCAGCAACTTCTTAGCAATTTTTTTTCTGGAAGAGTGAAGCCTCTCACAAAAGTCTGCTAGGTCTCTCTACAAGACTATCCTCTGGGAAGGAAAATAAAAAAGAAAAAACTAAAAAAAAAAGGCAGCTAACAAAAGCTTGGCTGATTCACTTTTCCTTTCTGTGAATTCTCAAAGATTTCATAAACTAAAGAGAAAACTAAAGAGAGTTGAAATAAGATTTTGAATGCAAAAACATAAATAGGGACTTCGTAGCCCTTAAATGTCACCCCTGAAGGATAAGGCTATTAGTGGGAGAGCAGGAAAATCTTGTTAATTTTATGGAAAGGTAATGATTTGCTTTCAGCCTATGCTTTCAACTTAGGCTAGCCTGTATTTTCAAAGTTGTATTTTGCACGTGAAAGAACTGCTTGCTGACACTTTTAAAATGTGAACAGTAATTTATCAAGTTCAAAAGGGTCAACCTCTAAATTCCACGAGCATTTTTTTGTGTGAGGACTTGAACATTACTTCACAAATCATCCTTAAAAAGGCATTTTAGTTTGATCTGTTAACATTATTTCCACCAAGCAAAAAGGCAGGAAGATAATTTTATTCTGCTTTCCAAATAATGTGTTTTTCAAGCTTCCTGAAAATATGTTTACTAGATTCATATTGTTAAATATCAAAGGTCAAAAGTCCTCATTTGATGTTGTTGTAATGGATGTTATTATTTCAGTTCTATAAAATATTGAATACTGTAGCTGATGATGTGTTTTATTTTTTGCAACACACACACTCATCTATTTTCATTATCTTCTAGTCAAGGTTTCTGTTCTTCTTTAGCAGGTATCAACAAACAACATAAAAAAGATATTCCTGATCTTGAGTCAACTCTTTTACTTTGTCTTAACTGAGTCTCTGTGGTGTAAAAATGCCACAGCCACTACCTTGTACTCTGCATCACCTGAATGTGTTGTCATATTTGCCTAGATTATTTAAAAATTTCCATTTCCACTATCAAAGAATCAGTTCCTAACGTATGGCCATACACCATACACAGGATGGAAATGTAAAGCCAAAATAGTGTGTGCACCTGCAAAATTCCTTTGTTATAACTAAATATTATTTTAATATTTCTCCTAAAAAGACCTGAATTCCTTTACACGTACTCCAAGTTCTGCTGTAAATTTATTAACACTGAGTATTTATAATAGAGTAATCTTCACTCTGAAGGACCTCTATACTCTCTTCTTTTTAAAAAAGAAACAAGTTAATTTATTACATATCAGAACAAAAAGATTTCCTGCCTGTTGCCAGTGCTCAGGGAAAGTATGCAGTGTGTAAAATTTTACCCACAAACAGACTTGTGAGATATTTTTGTTCCTAAGATGTTTAGAATTTGATTCTCATTACATTTTAATAGAGTTATGCTTAATATCAGGAGTAATCTCCAAGTGACTACTCTGATGACATTAGAAACATGAGTACATATAAATGGTTTATATAATAAAGTAAGCACATAGCATAAGCATCAAGACTAAGGGAGTGAAAGCAGTGCATGCAATTATTTTAAATTGATTATTTTAAATGACAAGTAATTAAAAAAGAACCAAAATGCATTTATGCACAGTTTAACCAAATGATAATTAATGCCCTGCAGACTCAATCTGCTATAAACGTTCGTAATTTCTGTTCTTGTAAAAAAATACAAACAAATTTTTTATTTTGTCACCACAAAGTTAAAAGGTAAGGCAATAACACATTCCATGGACAGATATCATGGTAAAAAAGACCAAAGAGGGGTATTTCTTAAGATTACACATTGCATGGAATTATTGTCGGAAGACCCAGTGGAGGGTTAGGCTGCTGATTATTTGTTTTGGAGCTCTTATGGGGAGTAAGACAATGCTCAAGCCAGCAGAGGGGACAGAGATCTGCTTTTTTCAGCCCCATCCTTCTTAATAATTCCAGCCTGAAATCCAGCAATGTTTTACAAGTCCCGTCCCAGTGCTTTTTACGTCTTACTGAAACCTTCTACCCATAGTATAAGCTTGTCTCTTCTGTTATGCACAAACAAAACACTGAGGTGTGTAGACTTCTGCAGCTACTTTATCTCTTAGCTTTGCTTCAGATTTAAAGCAGAGGAAAATACAGGTGTGATCAGGTGTTTTTCCTCCGCAGCGTTCTTTTGCAAAACTTATTTTCAGAAGGGGAATTTCTACCTCATTTTAATCAGATAGAACTTTAGACTTAAGCAGCTAAAAATAACAAAGGCCATAGGGTAACCTTATACTTTGTATTCTAGCTGTGGTGTAGCTCATTAACAAGTCTGCTGCAGGGAACCACTGGCATTTTCTAGGAAACTTCTTTTCTAAAGTGATTTTCTCAGCTTTCTCCCAGCACTATTAATAGGAGTTACCATCTTTCTTACCTGACCATTTAAGTAATTGACCTACTGGTATTCTCTTTCAGAACTTCTGAATAATTTTAAAACAAATGGAAAATGAAAAGCAGGAGGAAAGGAAATATCAATATATGGCTTTTTTCTTATAATGAAAAGTGAGATCAAAATCTCAGGATGAATTAATAGACAATGATTACTACTTAAATTATTGCAATATCCGAATAAAAATGCCAATGCATGACACCATCTTCTAAAAATGCTGAAGTAACCCAAGTCTACTAAAACTTGACTGCTAAGAATGAACCACAGGGGCACGTATCTTCTAAGGAAGTAGAAATCACTCCTTTTGCATATAGATTGTTTCATGAAATCCAAGCACACAGAGATAGATTTTGTTACCGGCCTAATGTTATTGGAGAAAAAGGTAAAGATGTTTAGTAAGATGTGCCAGTTGAACAGATAAAAATCTGTGTCAGCGTGAAAGATAAAAGTGCATGTGACATGCATTTTTGTAAGTAAATAAAATATGACAGAACACCTGATTTTAATGATAAAGTAAAAAGTTGACCCCTGTATTTGTGGTGTGTATAAAATTACTTGAGCCAGGATAACATTTGAAATAAAATCTCCGAAGTCAAAGAATTATTACTGAGTTTTATTTACTGGAAGTAGTAAATATTTCTAAAATGGTTGAAACAGCCCTCAAGTTCTGTTTGCAGTTAAATCTTAACAAAAATTACACGCATAGTTTTAAGTAGCTTTTGGTCTACTGTACAAGCAACAATATAAATCAGGAGCTTAAAGAGGTAAAGTAGAAGAAGATCCAGCAAACTTTTAAAAAGACAAAATATTTTCAAGGAGATATGAAAAACATAAAAAAAAGAAGAACATATTCTCAATGAGAAGCTTCAATAGAGAACATATTTATGTGAAAGCAAACACCAATGCTAGCTCAGCATCAACAACAATTTTAGCTACAACAGCTCAGTCAGGTGCAGACCAAATGTTTATAGAGATTAGAGGAGAGAAAAACATCAGTGCACTAAGTTTAAACTAGAGACTGATGTATAATTTAATGTAATATCCATAAGGCCACACAAACAATTAGCACTCTGAAAACTCTCCACATCTGCCACAAGAAGATTGCCTGGTCACAGAGGGGAGAGGCCGCACTGAGGGCAAGGGGTAGGAATAATGATCACAGATCACACAAAAGGTCTATTTCACACTGAAAACTCAGAAGTGCCCTAAGGCTTGATCCAAAAATGTGCTTGGCTCTTTCATTAATTAAATTAATAACAACATTCTGAGTCTACCAATACTCAGTAGGTGATTTACTCAAGGGCAATGCAGATGTACCCTATGGAAAGCTCTGTTCTGTTGAACATAAATCTCAGACATGTGCAAGTATAAATCTTTCAGTAAGTCATCCTTCTCTCCTCCCTCATGTGTTGTTTTTGCATGGGTTTTTCATACAGGAAAAAAAGTAGGAATAACTGTGAAACAAACTATACAATAGGAAAATGTCCTACAGAAAAGCTGAAAAATCAGCATGAAATCAGCAGCATCAATGAATGTACAATGAAAGCAGACCATTAGCATGTGATATAATGAATGAGATAAATTGAATGACATTTAATTTTTCGGTGTATAGGTCCTGGAAGATACACTTAATAGCAGCTAAGAAAATCAGAGAGTCAGTGTAAAGAACTGTCAAAAATATACATATGGAAAGAACAACTGAGGGATATGCATCTTCAGTATTGTAAATACAGCTTTCTGCATCTGTGTGAAGGAGTATGATGCTCTGGATCATACAACATTGGAAAGATAATGGGCAGAGAAAACACACTAAATCCAGTCAGGTATAGCACCAGAGCTACAGAGATTTAATACAGAATCACAGAATCATAAAATCATAGAATAGTTTGGGATGGAAGGGACCTTAAAGATCATCTGGTCATCAGCAGAAACAACTCCCACTAAACAAGTTACTCAAAGCCCCATCCAGCCTGGCCTTGAACGCCTCCAGGGAAGGGGCATCATATCCTACTTGTGTTTCCTCATTAGAAAATATCAAACTACTTTTGTGGAGATAGGAAAGGGTAATCAGGAATGAAATTATATTACCTCAGGTACAAGACCTGTACCCATATCCTGTAGGTATGTGCCCAGGAGCAGTATGTTTATGTTGTTTCATTCTATAATTGTACTTACATGTATGAAGTGTTGTATCTAAAGGAGAGATCCATTCATTTTGGTTCATGAAATGTTTAAATTATATCTCTTGTAGTACCTTTTTAGCATTCTAGTAGCATAAACTCTTAGCATTCCTGTTGTTACCTTTATGAGAAGTTTGGATGTCATGCAAATATTGTCTTTCTAGTCATACGGGGTGTAGACTTTTTTTCTTTTATCTCATTTGATTAATTTTGTCATAACCTTTGGTGAGAGCAGGCAGTGAATTGTTGGAACCTCTAGGAGTTAATTTCCTCTATCTCAATAGTTTGTTGTCTTCCAATCTTCTTACTCCATGTGCTGTAGCCTGTGCATATGTATAGTTGTTCTCATAAAGAAATTTTTATTTTTTTCATTCAAGCTCTATTGCTTAGCAATATTCATGTAAAGCAAGCATCTTTTCATGTGGTCCTTGGTCCTAATCCTACAGATATCAGAGAATGATTGTGGGAACAGTTCTTAAACAAAACTCTTGAAAGATCCTCAGGAAAAAAACCCCACCAAACCCAAAGAAATTCCTTCATTTAGAAACTTACACTCAGAAAAATGCTAAAATTGCCTCCGTTTCAAACACAGGTTCATACCCTTGCAAACAGTTTATCCTCATTTTCACCGAGCTATATGATGAACAATATCAGGGAAAACCAGCTTTGTAACAAACATTCATAAGTTCTATTTTTCATATTCTTTGATAAACTTGATCTCTTCTCTGATAAAGTTATAGTTTAATGTTAATTACATTTGTTGTGGAAAGAAGATAGGTAGCAATTAGCTATATCATTCCCATTCTGCTATTAACTACAGAGGGATGTAAGTAAACTTTTGGTCTTCTTTTCGGTCTCTCTCTATGTGAATATGCACCATCACAGTTAAAAACCTCCAATTTCCTGTGCAAAAAACAAACTATGTTTTATGAAAAAAGACGTATATTTGTTACATTCATATAGAATTCTGCTTTAAATGACAGAACTCCTATAGAAACTCACAAAAGTAATATTAGGGCAAATCCTCCCTAAATAGCAAAAAAATCCCAAACACCCACAAACAAAACCTTAAAATATTTTTATACTAAGCAACTTGCCAATATTCACCAGAATAAAACACACACATGTATATATATAATATATATATAATTAATAATTATTCTGGTTATTCTTTTGCTCAGGGACTTTTGAAAATGCTTTCTGTGAAGGCATGATGCTAGTTCAATAAGGGCATTTCCAAACAGGTGAAGTGCTAACTGAAATTTCCAGAGATCTAATCTCAACTCTTTTCATTTTTGAGGATCACTTCTAGGAACATTTTGGGTTCTTTATCCTCTGCGTGTGTTGCAGCAGTAAGGAAGAAAGTTGGAGGGACAAGATTATCACATGCTTCTTTCCCTTGGCTTACAAACATTGTGCCATTTGTTTTCTGACTGAAATGAAAAGTGGAAACTTTCCCACAAAGCCCTAGGGATTCAATTTCTCAGGAAGGTTCCTTTGTTAAGGAGGAGATAGAAGGGAGAACTATTATAGCAGAGCTAAAAATTTTAAAAGGGCCTGAATAGAAGTCTACTGCCCTGTAGTACTCATATATGTGAAAAATAATATATTAGAAGTCTCATAACTTGTGACTTTTTTGACCTATGATATTGGCAGATCTTGTGATTAGAGAACACATTTTCATCGTGGTTTCAGGGTATAAGCTGTATATGCTGCTATGTATGCAGTTCTACAGCTTCTTTGCTAACAGCGTCGTTCTATGATCTACCTGACCCATAAAACCACTTTTAAAAATTCGGATAGTTGAGTGTCAGTCTCCACAGTCAGACAGAGACAATTTGACGAGGAGTGAAGAAGCATGAGAGCCAGGAGTAGCGAGGCACATGTACCATCTCCCGGGCCAGGGAATGGGCTGCGTTATGCTGATCTAACATACATGTCCCAGACACGGGACAAGAACATTACATGGTGGTACTATGCTGGCTGCTCTGAGAAAAACTGAAGTGAGATATTTGCAATTGAGCAACCAAGCAACGCTGAGCTGTGGAAGCCTTTTTATCACTTAAATTGTTCTTTGTGTGCTCTGGATTAGTATAGCTATAAGCCTTCCTTCTAGATGCAGCAGAACAAACGTTTCATTCTTGTGAAGAGCTGGCTTTTGTTTTAAATGAAACCTGCAACACAGATTGATAGCAATTTCTATCTGCTCTTCCCGTCTACTTTCATATATTTTACCTCCACAAAATTACAAAATTACTGAATCATATTCTCCCCATCACGACACATACCTCCTCTCAAAGCATTTTCCGTAGAAATTATTCCCCACTTTGTACAGAACAAGATAAGAGTTTATTCTCTCAGAAGCGGGTCTTGAGATCACTAAAGGGAACAGTTTCACAGGCTTTACCATATTCTTCACAGCTGACACTAATTTCAGAAGAACGCCTCCAGCTCTTTAACTGTTTCATTTATAGCTACGGCAAATGTCAATAAAATTAATACCAATAGCAGAACATTTTTTTTTTTTTAAAGCATTTAAAATTGTAGCAAAGAACAGTGCTCACTGGAGTGCCTCATTGGAATTTCTATTCACATAAAATTATGTTGTGGCTTCTGTGTTATACGAGGCCACTGTATTGCCTGAAATTAGGTCCCACCTGTGCTGCTGATTCAGCCAAAAAGACAGCCAGGCCCTCGCACGCATGTTTTAAAACATTGTCTTTGTTCTTTGGTGCCAAGCTTGAGAGATGCACTGATCTAATCGAGGAAGGAACAAAGGAGATCACCAAATAAATTAATCTTTTGGAATTAACAATCTCTGACATAATGACTTATTTTTAGGGTATGTAGTGTATCCCAGTTATCTACGTGCTGTTCCATAAGGACCTTTATAGACCATCAGGTTAAATCTGTTCCCCGTAACATAGGATTTTAATTTTTTAAGGCCTTGAGGCTCTGCTTGCTTGCTTTCTTTAAACTGTTATGTAACTACCCAGGTTGGAGACTTTTGGTAGAAAAAAGGAGAAGTTCCAATAACTGTCTGACATGATGGAAGCTGTTGGCAGAGCTAAACGGAGCACAGACGGCAGCAATGGCTTAGGGTTGTTATCTCCATTCCGAATGTGGTTTTGTCTATTAGAGATGGTATTTAATCTGAGGTGTTTTTGGAGGAACTTTATAAAAAGGACTTCCATCCTAAACCTAAAAAGCAGGAGCTGATAGGTGCTTGTGGTCCCAATCAACAATTTTTGAAATAGTGATTTAAATCTGAGTCATTTAATCAGGCTACTTAGGGGTAAAGGTGCAATTTCATCCTTATCACAAAGAATCATTTAAGGTATAAAATGAAATCAAATATAAACTCTATGAGAAATTGGTTTTTATTGCCTGAGTGTATTCCAGTGAGAAGGGCACAGGTCAAAGATTTATTTCTTTCCTTAAGATATTCAGGGAACTACATGTATTCCAGACATAACCAGCTTAGTTTAAAGGACTTAATTGCAATTGCTCTTTGCTATGTTTTGACTTCTACTCTCTCTGTCTCAGGTACCCATTGCTTTCAGAATATTTTTATCTTTATCAGAGAGGTATGGTCTAGATGCCAGATTTCAAAATATAGCTCTTGCCATCTAATAAGAAAGGTAACGCTTTTTCTCACTTACTTGGCAATGCAAGCCAAATTGTTTTAAAGAGAGCTCTAAACCCAAGCACATAAAAGCAGCCCTTGCAGACAATAAAGCCTACATGATGAATGTTTATTCCCAGTGCTACTAATGATGAAGGTTCTTGGCTTGAATGATAAGTGGGCTTGGTATCTATCACTAAAATGTCAGCAGCTTAGAGGGCAGAATTTTAGCTGTAAGGACAGGAGTTTCGGAAGACCTTCACTCATTAGTCACTGCTTGTGCACAAGGTTAAATCCTGTTATGCACAGCCACTCTCTGTTCTGAGTTAATCAAAGTAATAGTTAACATCAATATGCACTTGAAGTAAAGCCTGCATGCAACTGTGGCAGGCAGTTAACAGAGTGAAGAGGGTACAACGTGCTGGTGGTGGTGGAACAATCACCAGGGAAACATGAAGTTCATATTAAGAGTGGTTGACTCTTCAGAAATAATATGATTTGTGCAAAAGTTTTAGTTTTTCTATGCAATATACAGGACATCTGATTTAAACTTAGGGCAATCCAAAAATATTGGAGTATTCCAAGAGAGTTTATCTGATTGGGATTTTATGGCTGGTTCCAGAGAGGTGTAAATCTGTACTGCTCTTCCTGTAAGACAAGGAGTGTTTCCAGTATCCAGGAGTTCGGTCCACCAAATCTGAGGTAGTAAACAGAAGGACACAACAGAGGTTGAGAAAAAATAGCAACAGGAGAAAAGTGTACTGTATAATCTCACCATGCTGCACTATAAATAAAAGCACTGACTCATCATTTTCTTAATTACTGGTGTAATGTCATGCTAAATGAATTGACTTTGGGAGTCAGTTGGAGAAAAAAAAAAAAATTACAACAATTTCTAGAAGTAATGATGAGAGGTTTTGTATGGAAAAAATAGTATTTTCAGCAGAGAAAATCTCCCATTGGAACTTTCTCTTTTAGTAAGAAAAATGGCAGAGAATATTAATGTCATAATACTTTATATTTGCTTTATATATATTATGTCACCTGAGCTCTTATTGGTGGCAGCTCTTGCCAGCATGCAAAAATCTGTGAATAGAGGGAAGAATGTCATTCCACTCAGAAGGATGAATATATTCTAGATTTGCATTATTTCCATAAAGGAGAATGGACCTTACTGTGATTTCTGAAAGTAGTTTCAGGTTTTAGTTTTATCTTTCATGGACAGGAATAATACCTGAATTCTGATTTTCTTACATTTTGACACTGGAGAACTAGGCTTTTTGTCAGTTCATATATATGGAAAGAAATTAGCTTCATTTCTGTGATGGGAAGGAGGAGACTCCTAAACCAAAGGATCTTGTACATGGCTTTTACATCTGTGAAGACAATTTACAAGATGGCTTTTACACCTTCTTTGTCGTATAGCCTCAACCAAAGTAAAATCTGCCGTTTCCTTGGAAACAAAATTTCATGCCATTCAGGATTTTGAAGTTAAGAAGGATACTTACTGTTTTCTTAGTCATGTTACATTTTAGTTCTGGAGTCAAGCATGACTCTCTTTGATATAACATGAAACATTCAAATGGAACAGAAAATCATATAATGAAAATGCTGGCTTATGTCTGTGAGGAATCTCAATTAAGAGAAACTCCATGAAATTGCTTCTTTCTTTCTTTCTTTCTTTCTTTCTTTCTTTCTTTCTTTCTTTCTTTCTTTCTTTCTTTCTTTCTTTCTTTCTTTCTTTCTTTCT
>VXBW01006779.1:129092-144092 GCA_013400375.1 Thinocorus orbignyianus
TTTTTTTGTGTATGTCTGTGGTCAAATAGAATTTGCCACGGTGTTGGGAACCTACTCCTGTCAGATATTATCTTCCTTGTGATTTTTCACTGCATGAATCAATGGTGTTTTGAGGTGGTTCAAGGCCTCTTGAACTCATGTTCACCCTGTGACTGGGGGTTTGTGGGTTTGATTTTACACTTGGATGGCAACTCTTTGGCTGCATCTCTGATGAAAAAACCTATAGGAAGCAGCAGCAGCAGGGTTTTCCCAGCCAAAAAAAAGGGCTGCCAGATCATCTCTTTCTTGGCCTCCAACCAGTGCTGGCAGGCTGCTGAGTGCTATTTTATCAGCTAACAATTACTTACTGCTATCACCTCAAGTCCGTGATGCCTTTTTCCATCTCATTTCGTTCACAAGATGGAAAAGTGGAGACGAGAAGCCGTAGTTGCCTCAGGTTTAGAAAGAAATCTGTCCAGTACCACCACACCAGCTTCTGGAGATTTCTTAGTGCATCAGAGAGTAGAGCAGCAGGAAGATGGGTAGTACTACTCTTGCAAAGTACTTAATAGCAAAAAAATGAAAGAAATTTGTCCTTCCTGAAGTCTGCGAAGCGGGAAAGACTACCAGGAAGTTTTGCAGCTGGAGTCCTAGTAGCAAAAAGACTGATTTTGTGTAAGGGAGTGAGTTTCTTCCATGGCAAATTATAAGTGCTGTTACCACTTTGTGTGGAAAAACTGGCGGTAATAACTATTATATGGGAATGAGTGCTTTTCCAAATAGTGTAATACCCTGTATTACCCTTCTGGAGCTGCAACAGCACTGTGAATACATAACTGTGGATCATCAAGCTGTACTTGGCTTTCTCACTTACCAACTTCATAACTCCATTCTGTAGTACGGTTAGGTTCTCCATATACCTCCCAAGTATCTGTTCAGGCTGTCAGCTATGTGTGCCTGTGTGGACCCGCAGATGTGATGATAGGACAAGGGGTAATGGTTTTAAATTGGAAGAGAGGACATTTAGATTAGGTATTAGGAAGAAATTCTTTCCTGTGAGGGTGGTGAGGCAGGTGGAACAGGTTGGCAGAGAAGCTGTGGATGCCCCATCCCTGGAAGTGTCCAAGGCCAGGCTGGATGGGGCTTTGAGCAACCTGCTCTAGGGAGAGGTGTCCCTGCCCATGGCAGGGGGATTGGAACTTGATAATCTTTAAGGTCCCTTCCAACTCTAACCATTCTATGATTCTATGTAAAATATCTGTTACCACTGTTTGCACAGACGTGGCCTCACATAAAAAACAGAATTATGCCTGATCACTTTTTCTTGCTTCATGTAATTGTAGGGCTGTTTGCCCTGCAGGTTTGCAGCACATGAGAGCTTGAATGACTGGCCTTTTGTCAGCACTTCTTCTATCTCTGCAGCACAACTCCTCCTGATGAATATTTCTTTTTATAGCATTATTTTAGAACACTTTCTATTATCTTTAACAGTAAGAGAGTGCCTAGTTACCAGCTGTCTAAAAATACCTATGAAGATCTGATAGACTGATAGGCACAAAGAGTGAAGTCATGAAGAAAGAACTGAAATGCAAAGTAAAAGATTTGGAAAGGACTAAAACAAATCAAGTCTTCCAGAAACTGCCACTTGATATAAAAAGTCTGAGGAAAAATCCAGAAAGTATGTGGAAAAATGAAGAAAGCTCATGAAAAGTACAAAATTACGGTAAATAATAAAAAACTTGGAATGTAACTAGAGAGATGTAAGGAAAGTGGTAAAAAATGCACTATGGAGAGACTAAAAATGTTACAACTATAGTTTTGGAGCTCTGTCTTTAGCAATGTTTAACTCTTTACTGAAATACAGGCCAGAATCTGATGTTTTCTGTAATTTTCATATCCCTACATTTGACATGCTGATGCTTCTGGTTCCTATGTTCCTCAAAGATTGACTATCATGTATTTTTTTTGCTCAATAATAAAGTAATACCAAGAAGTAAGAAAAAAAATATGTGTACTGTTATTATATGTATTACTTTAAATCTTCTTTAGACAGGAGCCATTAGTAGATCAGCTGGCACTTTCCATAAAATCTATGTTATCCTGTTGCTCTTTACATGAAATATGAGCTTCCACCAGAACGTAAAGCCAGAGAACAGAGTCTTCAGATATGTTTTCAATCCATAACATGATCATAACATGTGCTGTATATTATTCACAGTCTTTAGAACTTGAAATTAATTACTTGAACATATCCTTTTTCAAAATGCTCAGGAGCTTGCCAGTAAATAGACTGTGATCCCTACAGCCGGTGGAACATTACTTTGGTCAATGCCTGGGTGCTTGTGGTGTAGGCTGGCAGACCCATCTGTATTAGCAGGCAGATCTCTAAATATTCCTTTGTTCATTTATTAGCTCTACACAGTGGTCTTTTGAGACCATATTTACAGCCTTTCTTCTTAACTCTGTATCTGACTGAATGTCTGTTTGCATTGGACTGACCCTTTACCTGCAAACTCCAGAAAATCCCTGTCCCTTCCCACTCTTTCTTTTCCTCTGGTTTGAACAAGGTCAAAAACTTCCATGTAAAGAACACGAGCCCTGATTTGACAGTTTAGCTGAGGGGAAAGAGAATGAGGGAGATAAATATATCATTTTGTCTTCTACTCAGGGTTGTTCAAGGATACCAAGAAAAGAAAACAAGCTGTTCCTTGGTGGAAGAAAATGTTGTGCAGAATCACTGAAAATCCAGGTCATCTGCTGCTGATGAAAAGCCTTCAGACAACTTTGCAGCAGTTAGCTAGAATTCCAACTTTACTGCATTTAACCAGAAATCTTTTCCTTTCTTAAAAAAAATAAAGAGAGGACAAGGAGACTTCAGAAGGTGATCAAATATAAACAACATGCTTGTAGAATATGCATAAAACAGGTAAGTGTAATTGTGCCTATTGACAAGAGTAAGCCTATAAGATGACTTTAAATCCCTGTATATAATGAATTTAGTGCTCTTGGAAGCTTCCAAAGCATTTGGAGACAGACTGAAAGGAAGTGTTTCTTCAAATCAGGATGCATTTGTAAGCTAACCTGGGAAACTGAACACTGCTGGTGGCTGTGTGAAGTGAGACTTCTTTCACTGTACAGCGAGATAGCTTCTAAGAAGAGCTAAAACCCACCCCTGCTATCTACCTTATGCAAGGCACTACATCTTTCAGGATCATCCACAGATATTTAAGTTGGGAATGTGCTGTAAAGTTTTCTCCTAGTAGGACACAGGTAGCCCACTAAACTTCAACAATTGCTTATGGGTTACAACTAGAGGGGCATTTGATTCTTGGAAATATTTCAATTGACTTATCGAGACTCCTGCAGATAAATGACCTCCTACTTATGTCCGATAAAACTGACTAGGACTTGTTGTTTCATAGCTGTGGATTTCTCCCTCTTTCATTATGAGCTAATTATCATTCCACTAACTCTGACAAAACCACCATTTTTCAAAGTAAAAAGATACAAGATGCAGAGGAAAAAATAAAACATTCAGAGAAGACTATTAATAAGATGAAATTGCACGTGAATTTTGAGAGCATGATTCTTCCTCATTTTGAGTTCTAGCTTAATTTAGCACCTCTACACACTAACAGGAATTTAGGTGCACCTGAATCAGACCTGGGAAAAAAAACCCACAATGTATTGAAAATAACCAGGATTTGTTCAGCCTGGGGAAGATTTTACTATGTGGGACCTAACGGCAGCCCCGCGGGAACTTCAGGGAGGGCATCAGGTAGGTAGAACCAGGGTCTTCATGGTGGCGTATGGACGAGAGACAATGGGTATAGACTAAAATGAGAGGTTCAGATTGGATGTAAAGAGGAATGTTTTCCCCATGAGGAAAATCCATCATGTCACCCAGAGAGGTTGGACAGACTCCATTCTTGGAGGTTTATGAGACCCAACTGGGTAAGCCTTGAGCAACCTGGCCTGTTCTCATAGCTAACTCCGCTTCCTTTGCAGGACTAGAGACCTTCAAAAGGCCCTTCCCACCTAAGTTATTAAATGATACTATAATATACTATATATTTAATATATATATATGAATGTTTATTATTGCTAGGTATGTTAGATAAACTAATAGACTAGACTAGATGGACTGTACTAGTAGAATACCATAAATTATGTATAGAATTAAACTGCAGAGACAATGCAGGAAATGTTCTTAAGCTATGTTGCTTTCCCTAGATCACAATTTCTACAGGTACTTGAGCTTAAGAGTAATTTTATATATTCAAATTATTTACTGAAATCAATAGGGCTTCTCAAAAAATGAAACTGGGCACTTGAGGGCATATTGCTAAGATGGGATCATTTTGTGTGCTTGTTTCGACAGAAGCTGTTTCTGAGAATAAGAACAGCAGGATGGAGTCCAATGTTTGCATACCGAAAAATCTGAGGGAAAAAAAAAAAATAATAAGCACTATTAAGAGTGATTACTTGTTCAAATTGTAAGATTTTAAGTATATGGAAACAGATTTTTTATACTCTGATGGGAATGTTTATCAAGGCGCACAAGACAAAGGGGGTCTTCTGTGTCACTGAACCTTCAGTGGTAGATAACTGTCTTATAATATTTTCATAAACTAATAAAACATGTCTTAAGAGTATTGTATCAGAAATCTTACATGTGGAATTTTTAAATATCTCAATAGAAAATCAAAACTGATTTGCTTTGGCTGCATAAACAAAAGAGAATTTCCATTTTCTTCCAAGAATAATATCAATAAGTAGGCAGCCAAGCAACACTTAGTAGGACATTACTTTTTTTTTTTTTTAAATATCCAGTCAGATATAAATAGAATAGATGAAGCATTCCCAGTTATCCTATTTCAGCCGTCCACTTAAACATTATTAACAGGTCCAGTCATTTAAATATTGACTTCAGTAGGAAAAAAAATCAAGGTAAAGTTTGAGGCAGAATGCCTCTGTTCACCTCTGCATTTTAATTTTCAGGGCTTTTCTATAATCTAGTTTATATTCCTTACAGTTTATGTCCATTGGCTGAGATATTGTATCTAGCCAGAAGGTTGGTGCAAGAAGTATTTAAATTAACATACACAGCTAGATGTGTAAAATCAGTTAGAAAATTTATTGACAGAAGGTGTTTTTAAACAACAAAAAGCAGAGTACATAGTATAATCAGTCTAGGGGGAAAAATTCCTCCTGTCCAATATATTTATATAACTACAGATTCAGTCATGTGACAACAGAACAAAGCCTTACTCATGGCAATAGCGCTGCATTATTTAACTGGGATTACTGAGAACTGACACGAGTGAGAACCTGATGGATTATGCTTTCACTTTGTGAAAAGGAAAAAGGTTTCTTATAGATCATATAGATTTTTGTAATGAAAATACAGAAAATATTTAATCAGAAATGCAATAAAGGTATTGCAGTCTAGCTTGTACCCATCTTATTGATTTAAAAATAATTTAATTTACACATTGTTAAAGGCAAACATAACTTCCTAGAAGGAATAATCTATATTGGATGGTGCCTCATGAAGGCACAGCCTTCTTTGCTACAGAAAACTAAAATAACATTAAAGTAAATAAAACCGTAGTTGGTCAGAAATCGATCTTAGAAGTCTGGTCCTACCCTGTGGTCTGTGTGGTTCAGAGAACAGATTTAACCTTGGAAATATGAGCATAGAAATTCTCTTCTTTTTTAAAGACTTCTTCCTGCAAGCTATAGCTTGGCACATTTCTCTCTTCCGACGTGACACACCAAACTATGCAATCCACTTACTAGAAAAAAGAATTGCATCAATTTAAAGTTAAATTTGGAATGTCACCTAGACTTTTGTGTTATAACTTTTTAAAGTAGGTTAAAGAGCACAAACTTTAAGGATTCTTGAGCATGTTTTTCCCTATGCGACTTGTCCCCTGACATGTTATACTTGGGTTCGGTTCCATAAATGCACTTAAAGTTTTTTCATTTAACTTATTTTTAAACTGAAGATTAAACAGTGCAGAGAGTGTTTCTTTAACCCCACAAAAGCTTTGAAAAATATGGACTGTTTAAAAATTAATTTTAAATTCCTCTCTTCACTTTCTTTTTTGGAGTAAGCAAGAGGTCTGTCAGAGACTACATGTAAAAGCAGAAGAGGGTGAGGCAGAAAGGTAGGATCCAGCAAAGCCAGTAATTTCATGGTTGAAGAAGACACCAAGGACATGAAGAATCAGTCCCCCTTGCTTTGATGGCAGGTGTAGATTGTTGGTCTTGCTGTAACCAGTAGCTTGAGTTCCCATGATGGGAGTGAAATTTGCACTCCAAGGTCACCAAAGAGGTAGCACATCCACTGCACTTTGTGTGAGGTAGAACTCCAGCTGTGGGGCTCCTGAGCCGCTATTTAATTCCTAACATGAAGAAAGTAATTAAATAACTAGGGAATTCATTATGCTATCCAAGTGTGCTTTCACACTAGTAATAATTCAGCAATTTTAACAGAAAGAAAAATGAGGAGAAAAGAAAAAACAAATAAATAATCATTTCATCCCAGGAAACCTGCTTTCTTTTCCTCTGGAGGTCACAGAGTGAGGTGTGTCTGTTTCTGAATTGATGTACAAGGATCTATTTATATGACAAGATTATTACTGGTCAGCAAGTTCACAGCAATTTCCTTGTGTTAATAATAGGTGCCAATTATAGAGAAAAGAATTTTTGTCATTCACTTGAATGATGCCCACATCTTTGCTCTCGGTGTAATACCTATGGTTGTAAACTCACCGGGTTGCATCCACTGGCCACACAGTACAGATTCAGTCAAGAGAGCATCATTCTGGCTACCAGTGCTAACATATAAAATAAATCCTAAATTGCTAGAAATGTATCTTTTAAAAAAGAAAAAACTTGATGTAACTCTGCACTGCAAATAGCATGACATGAAGACTGTGGTTATTAATATGCACAAGGCTCCAGTACATACAATTCACATAATTTGATTGTCACAGCCTGTGTCAACACAATTGTTTATGTGGCTCTCCCAGATGAATGTGTAATATTTAGAGCATTTATATCTTCCACAGATTACAGTAATGCTCTTGGATTTTTCCAGGGTACAGATAATTCTCTATAGTTATTCAAAATTTTTTATCCTCATAATTTTTTACTGACAAAAATATCTGCTTTCCCTTAAGTTGTTTTTTAATCTTAAGAATGTACTTCTCAGCTAAACATTTTGATATTCTGCGTGAAAATTCAAAACAAAATGGTATTATGAATTGTAAACACAGTGACATTTTGAAAATGTTGTATTGGAGTCAATTTTTATAAACAAAACATTTTGCTATCTTCAGTAAACGCCTTCCGGCATATTTTTTTGGCATGTCAGCATTGTCATGTTTCAAGACAAATAAAGTCTTTCCAAAGACTAAAAACACTTGTTGGGGCATGAATCTTATTTTTTACACACTTCTACCATTTTTCTTTAGAGATCTTTGTGAAAAACAATTCCTCCTGAAAGTTTTCCTTTTCTCTTCCCTACCTCTGTGTTTCTTGATCGATCAGTAGTTTGTTACGGTTGTGGCCAGAACTGTTGCTTTAGATTCTGATCATAAAACATCTAATCTCAGTGAAAGTCTGAAAAAATCAGTCTCTTACATGGGTAAGAAGACTAAACATCCGCAAATGTATTGTCTTATATGTACAAGTATTTTTGTGCTTTTAGTGAGTTCTATCACAGTAGACTGGTTTATTGCATGTTCATATATTTCCAGGAGTTTAATTGTTACACAGATAAAAAGTCCAAGCTTGTAACTGAGAAATGAGAAGAAAAGGAGATGGTTTTATGTTTATAAATGTTGCAATTTGCCGGTGTATTGCATTGTCCTAGTTTATGTATTTTCTGTCTGAATATTTATATTTTTTTTGTAATTGCATTTGCATAGGAGTGTACTGACAAAATGCTTAATGAAGACACAGAAAAAATAAAAACAACACCACCTCCACCAAAAATCTCACTACCAAGAGAAAAATCTGTCCAGCTCAGGATTTACTTCCACGGGAGTTTAACAAGTCTTCGCCGCATAGCAGAGTGAAGAGAAAGCTCTACTTAGTTCAGAGGAAGCGAATCTGTTATGTGAGTATACATATAATATATTTCTAACCTAGAAACAGTGAATTCTTAGGCTGTAAGTTTGTCCTTATCAGGATTTAGCATTATTTGGAATAGAAGGAGGATGCTATTTAAAGAACTATCAGGGCTTAATGAACGCTAGGATATATTATTTTTGAATTGGTATGTAAGCACAATCTGTTACTGAAAGCAACAGAAAATTGAAATTTTGTGATTATATTGTATGAAATTTATTTTAAAGCATAGGTTATCCTTTGGCTCATTCTGCAATATGATGCTGTTATCAAAAGAATACAATCTTCATATCAAAATAAGGGTTATAAGACATAAAAGATTCTTGATACTAGACCCTATAGGCATACTATTAGCATAAGGCATATTATGAAAGTAAAGGAGTATTTGGAAGAAAACTTCTGACAAAAAAATGTATTTGTCTCTTCAGTGCTGACTGTACTGCTTTCAATTAATTACTGCAGGACTGATATATTAATTTGTCTGGTTTGAATACTGTTAAAAGTCATGGCTTTTGTCATATTTCTTATTTCTGATTTTCTGGCAGACGTTATATTACATCATTCTGCTTAAGTTTTTTAAAAAAACAGGGGCTTAGGAGTATATTGAAGTTTTAAATGTAATGAGCTCTAGGCTGTTCATTTATAAAGCAAACACACACACACACAAAGAGATTTGAACAGTCAACTTGGAGAATATGTTATATGTTGAAGCCCACGGCATTTACTTAAATTCTCTGAAATACAGTGCTTTCCTTATGGAGGAGTCCCATGTGCACAACTTCAGCATGTGTTGTCACCCGCTACCTTTAAATCTGATGCTCTGGTTGAACCATGAGTAAGAAAAGCAAATGACCATAAAAAAAAAATAACCAAAGCAAAATGCAGAACAAAACAAACCAGCAAAATAATCCCATCTGCTACTAGCGAGGAAGAGAAGACAATCTCTGCCTCCAAACTTCTGCAAGTTTTCCCACCTGGGCTGAGTTAGAACTATGGGCAGATGCATCTTCCCAGGGTATCCTAGGTGATGCTGATATGAATAGCTCTGAGAGAAAATGAAATAGATTAAAAAAGCATGCTTGTTTATTCTATGTGTTCTCATCATTTGAATTAATTCAACATTCTTGCAAATGAAGGAACCCTATTCTTGGCTATAAAGCAGATTGTATTTGCATTCCTTGCACTGCAGTCTCATTGACACATACCAGGTATCTGTGCCTGGAATGGGTGAAGTCAGTGACCCATACTCCTTAGTAAATGAAGTTCAAGCCTTCTATTGCATTCTTAAAAATGAATGTATTTCAGTCCTGACCTTCATCACTTGTTCTGATTCCAGCCCTGAGCCTCTTCTAACCAGAGACTACCAGTCGTAAATAACAAGCTACATTTTGTAATGGTTCTTCACTGTGAAAAGAACATCACATAGCAATTGAATGAGATCACTGGCTGTATTTTTACTTGTGGTTGACAGAAACAGAGCTCTCAAATCTGAAAGGTGCTTGATGTGCTTTACACCCAAACACCCAGGTCAAGCACTAACAGAGCTATCACAAATGCAGATCCTTCAAATAAATATAATGTTATTTCAACTCATGTTAAGAAATGAGTAATGGAGAAGTTAAATAATACAACTGTGTTAGTATTAGTCACAGAAAAAGGGTCAGAAGAAACTACCCAGGTAAGCCCTATGTATGATGGTGCTTCTCTAGAACAGTAACTCTCGAAAAGACCTACTGCATTATCTTTATGCCATAGTCTTAAGAAACTGGAATAATAGTCTCTGTTTCCAATGACAACATGAGATGGCTCTGTAAGTTTGTGATCTTTCCCATATTCAATTAACGGTTTCAAAAGCTTTACTGATGGGTCATCACATGAATCATTTAACCTCAATCCAATAACTAGTGCAAAGCAAGAATATCTATATTCTTATATACTTATGTATAAGCATGTGCAGGAATGTATGTTCATGTATGTATATGCATTCAACAAAGGTGAAATACTGAGTTAAAAAGAGACACAGAACTGTTCAGCAAGTGAGTTTGTATACGTTTCGCCATTACCCACTTCTGCTTCAGATTTAGATATACACAGGTACCTTTCATTGAATAACCATACATTTTATTCTATTGAAGACACAGTAAGCATTTAAAATGAGGCAAGATTCATGATGTTTACAAATTTATTTTTTATTTGATAAGGCCTTCTCTGGAAAAGGCAATGCTTTAATATCGAGCTAGTTAGAAGCTTAGGAAATACAAACTCTCTTTGGATAACATTCTGACTTTTGTATCCATATTTAAAAAAGAAAAAGTTTTAAACTTTCTATAGGATTGCTATACATGAGACACGATGGAATTTATGATAAATATGGCAAATAAACAATTATATCTGAAGTGTTGGATCCACTGAATGGTACAAAGGAATTGTATTGCAAATGTCTGGGTTCTAAAAAATGTCTGAATAGTTGAAATGACTAGAAAAAACAGATAATTTATTTGTGCAGATACTCCAGGTAAGAGTTTGTATACATTAGTACAAGAGAAGCTTTCATTATTCCTGACTTTATTGTGGCCTCAGGAAGGTCTTACATGAAATACCAGTGATACGATGGCTTTGAAATAGCTTTGCTCAGAGAGCTGAGCTTTACTCAGGGGACAGCTGTTGATAATTAGCAACTTGGAAACTGCCTAACTCATTAGAAAAAGACAATAATAATTCTAAAACTTGACTAGATTCATAATATATGAGAAATATTGAAGTTTATCAACTTATTGAAATGAAAATCTATTTTAAGTTAAATTGATCTTCCTGGGAAATCTTACCTCCTGCCCCAATATTACTTTGAGCACAAGCAGAGAATCTTCTTTGATGTCACAAGCTCTAGTTCATGAAAACTTCAGTACATGAGGCATCTCTGCAGCTAATTTTTTTGCTGCTTTCTTTAAAATGAACGTGATTATCTTTCAAGAAACCCATATTAACCAGAATTTGAGAGTACAGTAAGAAACCTGCTGAGTAAAGAGGAGTTTATTATTTATAACACTGAATTAAATATAAAAGAGACCAGCTGTGTTGGATCAAGATTAATCTGAGAAGGCAGCTGATAGGGATTCTCTAATTTACAGCTATAACTAGTCCTTCAGCCTTCCCACTGAATTCTAGGTGGAATGCATTAGATTGTGGAATGTATTAGAATGTGGTAATTTCATTATCTAAGATTCTTCAATAGAGCCAAAATTGAGGGATACAGGATATACAGTGAGAATTTTGATAAACCTGTGTTCAAACTTGATTAAAAGTTCCTGATATTTCAGCAGTCTTAACATTAGAGTCTTGAAGACTACAGGAATCAACTTGTGTAAGTAAAATAATATCACCGTAGAGTAAAATGACAAAAATAATCTTCTGTCTCTTCTTGATATCAACAACCATATTTAGAATCTTAAATATTTTCAAGTGTCTTTGAAAATGTTTTGTATTTTAAGAATTCTCATGATAACAACAAGTTTAAATTTATTCAATGGTTTCAAAAGTATCATTTTTAATCCTGTATCAGGAAATGCGTATAACAGAAAAGGGAGTTAAAACTTCCTGTAAGGAACCTTATTTAAAAGAAAATTAAACAATTGTTAATATAAGGATTAAAAAAAAAAAGTCCTTCACACTGGTAGGTTATTAATCTTACACAATATAAGTCAATTAAAAGTTGAAGCAGTATATGAAACTTATTTCCATGCTATGGTGCCTAATATCAAGTAGTAATGGGGGCTAAACACACACAGGTTGCCAAACTTGCATCTCTAATTCTCCTGTGTATAAATCACTGTCTGTCCTACATCCATTGTTGTATTAAGATGTGTTTTCTATCAAACCTATAAAACACAACCCAGTTCTACCTTCTCAAGACTTTGTGGAATGTGTTTCCTCTTCCTAGATTTTAAATCATCTTCCTTTGTTGCTATATTACCTTGCAAAACTTTTAGGGAAAGAAGAGACAAGTTAACTTTATGTTTATATAATATAAATACACACATGCATGTGTAGAGTGTATTACAGTCTTAGGCACAAACAAGTGTTTATAAAGGCATGCTTATGATCAATTACCCTAGACCAGATCCTGTTGTTCTCCTTTCTTTCCATTTTCCAATTCCTATTCTTCCCTCAAACAGCTTTACCCCCTCTCCTCCTCTGTTCTTATCTCCATTCAAGTAAAAAGTCCAACCATAATTACTTTTTTTTCCCCCAGTGACTTTGCTGCATTTGTAGCAGAATTTGGTATTTCTGGTAGTGTTCCCTATCAGACTTACTGGTATTACTCATGCGGTTATCTTGATAATACTGATTATTAGTACTGATACACTTAGTGCCAGAAACACAAGGTTTTACTCCCCAAAAGATTCTCAGTGGTCCCCTCTAATTATTTGCAAAGGCTGGTCGTTTCTCACATAATTCCCCCTTAACAGTCTGTGAAAGCTGGTCATTCCTCACACTGCTATCTGTAACTTTTGTCAGCTTCTCACTTTGTTATTTTTTATGTCCAACAATTTCTGCTCAGTAGTTTCTCATTTTCTGTTCAGTAAACTTGGGCCAGGGTCCCCTGCTTGCATAATTTAACAATGTCCTTCCACGAAGATGAAAAATTAGTAAGCCAAAGAACTGCCCTGTGGTTATCTGAGCTCCCTTAGAAATTTTCCAAAGAGCAATTAAGTCTTGTATTGTGCTAAATTTAGTTTTAGGTAGCAACACTCCACTTAGGTAATAACATTTTGTCCATGATTGTTTCCCTCCCTCAAAAGGAGGGAAAAACTTCACCTCTTCTCCTCTACATTTATCACACCTACTGGTAGAAAGTCTGACCTCAAGGAGTTCTGCAGCCCGTTCATCTTTCCAGCTGTCTGATGCACAATCTCTCTATTAGTAAGTGGAGGGAAGTCATTGGAGGCTCCTTTACTGGAGCATATATTTTAACTTTCGCACTATATATTTAACTTTGTGTGAAGGCATTTTGTGCTATGGTTTTCTTCAGCCATGACTCAAGATGGGGACATCTGCTTAAAATGTGCAATAGTTCATTCCTCCCAGAGGCAGGAAGGGGGCAAGGTCAGTCCCCCAGGTTCCAGGTGAACAGGG
Source organism: Thinocorus orbignyianus (assembly GCA_013400375.1). NCBI lineage: Eukaryota > Metazoa > Chordata > Aves > Ciconiiformes > Thinocoridae > Thinocorus > Thinocorus orbignyianus. Next base: position 142,347 of record VXBW01006779.1, read on the forward strand.
ACAGTCCCTCCTTCCACTGTCTATTCACCACCATTAGGTAGAAGTGATTGAACTGACCTTAAATACAGTTCCTGGGTTCTTCCCTACTCATGATACGTCAACTAATGGCAAATTGCAAGTGTTCATAATTTCCCAAGATAAGAGCAAATGATGACAAGTAAGGACAGCTTCAGAAAATGAGCAGGAAAACGAATATTGGGAAATAATAAATAGAAAAATTGCAGGAAAGAAAAGGAGTGGTGGACATACTAAAAATGTATGAAACAAACAAAGAAATAAGAAACCCAAAAGCCTACAGTAGAGGAGAAAAGCACAGAAAACTTTCCGGAAACAAAAGAAGAAAAGAAAGCCCGTAATACGGGAAATTAAAAGAAAAATCTTGCCAAAATATGACAAAAATACAGAGACTGATAGTTGAATTATAAAGAAGGAAAGATGTTGAAAGAAATTATTTTAGGTGAACAAACAAGCAGAAAGACCTGTTTCTGTGAAGGAGGAATTATAATTGTCCTGTTAATCATAAAGATTTCAAGGCTGAGAGAGCTGGAGAAGAGAAGGCTCCGGGGAGACCTGAGGGCAGCCTTCCAGTATCTGAAGGGAGCTCCAGGAGAGCTGGGGAGGGACTCTTTGTCAGGAAGTCTAGTGACAGGACGAGGGGTAATGGTTTTAAATTGGAAGAGGGGAGATTTAGATGAGATATTAGGAAGAAGTTCTTTCCTGTGAGGGTGGTGAGGCACTGGAACAGGTTGCCCAGGGAAGTTGTGGATGCCCCATCCCTGGAAGTGTTTAAGGCCAGGCTGGATGAGGCTTTGAGCAACCTGCTCTAGGGAGAGGTGTCCCTGCCCAGGGCAGGGGGGTTGGAACTTGATGATCTCTAAGGTCCCTTCCAACTCTAACCATTCTATGATTCTATGTCTGTTAAAATTTTAATGGAAAATATAGAAGGAAATGAAGCCCTAATTAAGGGATGGAGGGCTGCTTTAATTTGCCGGGGTATATTTTTAATAAGCTTTCCTCTGAACTGAGAGGGTGCTCAGCAATTTTAAAATCTAGATTGTAAATTTAGTTGCTCGTGGAGAATTTTAAAGCTGAATATTCATTACCCAAGTTTTAGAAATCCTTGAAAACATTTTAATCAACTGAATCTCAAAAGTCTTTTTTGAGGTGAGCCTACCAGCCCTTTTCAAACTTTCCAGTCAAGTCTAAAGTCTGGTGATATGACGATGAGCACAATAATAGTTGTTGTGGTTAAACAATTCCGCTTCTCTTAGGCAAAAGAAAAATTTATCTGACCACATAGCTCTAGAACTAAATAATAAAGTATTAAGCTAGATGAGGCCAGAGGGATTTAAAATAAAATATATTTGGGTTGAAGGACATATTGATTAATTCTATACAAAACATAACAGCAAAAGTTATTTAGCTTACTTTTATGTAAACTTTGGTTTACTAAGAGGGGATTTTTTTTTTTTTTGAAAATTTGTTTTTCTAAGGGGGGATTTTTTTTTTTTTTTTTTTTTTTTCAAATTGGAAAATCAGGGATGTTTTGAGTTTCTGCCTTAGGTCAAATAACATCTTTTTAGCCTTGAAAGATCTCTTCCTCACTGCTACTGTTGCTGACTGTTTATGGACAAAATGCCTAAAAGCACCATCCAGTTTGAACAACTAGTTCTCGTCACAGACATACCTAATGCAGTCAGAAGGAAAAAATTCTGGTAGATGGGACTATTTGCTCTTAGATGAGTC
>VXBW01006779.1:146592-163117 GCA_013400375.1 Thinocorus orbignyianus
AAATATTTGGCCCATGTAAGTAGGTATCTCTTCCAGCTCATAACTGCGTAGTTCATTGATTAAAAAAACCCCAAAAAACAAGTCACACAAGAAGCTTCCCATTTATTTCTATCACATATATTTCAGGATAAATGTGCTAAAAGAAGGGACACTGGTTTCTATTCTGCTGAACACGTGTTAACTTAGAGCTATTCGGGGTATTACCTCCAGACATGCTGGAGAGTACATTTTTATTTGTCTGGTTGGTTTGGGAGTTGTTGGTATTTTTTGCCACAAAGCTGTGCCCCGACAGCTGCATTCCTTAGGAGCGGTGAAGCTGTCAATCATGAAAGCGAAGCCCATAAGAGCAGAAGACAGTTTGCTCACCAGCAGCACCGGGGTTTGGGAACTCATTACTGACGGCGATTAGGATGACCACAAATCTTCCCGGCTTCAGAGCAAAGTAAAAAACTCACTTTCTTGGCTTAGCTCTCCCTCTTTCATGACTCCAAATGAAGGCGAGAAAAAGGAAGAGGAGAGAAGAGAGACAAAGGGAAAAGGAAGACTGAGAGAAGACAGGGAAGAGAAGGAAGAGATGGAGGGAAGGTAGAGAATACTCCATGGCTTCTTAAAAGTAATCTCACTGAGAGGTAAAGAATATGAAATATTACACAGAAACCATTGTCAGCTATGAGGTTTACAACATGTTTCAGAACATTAGAAGGTGTTCAGAACTCATAATTTTAGGCAAACTAGGAAATCTAAACAGACAAAATCCTGCATTTTTCTTTTTAAGGGTGGTGTGACAAAAGATTAATGAATTTCAGGACCAGAAGCGACCATTAAAACTATTTAATTTACCTACAGTTTAAAACAGATCCATAGCATCTGACAAGTCCTTCCTTGGGTCTGTGATTTTGGTTTGATTTGTAATGTGACCTTTAGGAAGACCTCGAGGAATGCATCTTGCTCTGTGACTAGGTGTGTGCCATCAGGTATGCTCTCATCTTCTGAGCGGTTGTGACCTGGACCAAGGTTGGTAATCTAGAGGGTGTACTTTTATTTGTGGGGTCTGAATTTGGCTCCCTCTTGGTTTTCATCAGTTATGCGTAGACCAACATCTCCTTCTTTGTAAGTAGCTCCACAGACCTAAGTCACGGAATGGAGCTTATTTTAAGGGGGAAGTATTTGCTTTTAAAAAAACATCCAATGTATTTCAAATTCTTCTTCTCCTCAAGCACGTGGAGTAATTATCATTAAAGTAACTCCATTAATGCTTTGTTAATGAAGGACTCATCTGAATGTAAGATACGATACAATAATTTACTAGGTCTTGAAAGTCTCTGTCACTTGGAGCTCCTTGGTGTTACACAGGTAAAATGATAGTGTCTTCTGACATCTCTCCTTTACATGCTCCAAGTAACATAATGCTGGAATAACCAATGAAAATGTTACTGCCTTGTTACATCATCTTTTAAACTGGCATTTAAATTGGGGGGAATGGGAAGAGAAGAGAAGAGAAGGAAGGGTTCAGCTGCAAGTACTTACAATCTACAGCACACAGACATCTTCACTGAACTGTACAATTTCATGTGAAACTATTTGATCAAGCACTGGTGGGATTTTTTTTTTACCACTATCTAAAAGCTGGCTTTTCTTTGAAAATCCTAAATTCCTTTGAAAGTCTTACATTTTCAATTGTTTATTTCACTGGTGAAAGTGACAGTATGCCTCTCACTGACTTTTAGGAAGAAGATTAAATGCTTAATATTTTAATATACACAACCATGAAATTAAACTCAGTTAATTTTATATTTTGTTTTAATAATGCATTTAATTTGAATATTTGCACATTCTAGAGATGAGAGGCCTTCTTTTAGTGATAAGCAGATGTAGATACATATGTATGGATATCTATTTTTAAGGCTGGGACTGAAGTCTCTGATGGGATAAAAGCTTTTTCCCAGAGGATTGCAGGATTGAGAATGATTCTGCACATGTCAGACAGCAATCCCAGAAGCTACCCTTTTATTCTGTGAAGCGGACGGTAGCACAGAACTTTACAGTGTGCTGGGCTGGTCAGCCATGAAGACTATGTACAAGTTGGATTTAGATCATGTCAGCCAATGTCTGTTTACTTTTAGAAAGCAAGGCATCAAATAGGAAGAGTGTTTCTAGAGTTCCACCATTCCAAGTTCAGCTGGGTTAATTTTTTTAAGTCAGTCTCAGCTGATCCTCCTCCTCTCACAGACATGTCACTAGAATGGTTTAATACAATATTTTAGTTGTTAATTTTCATTTGCTCTCTCCCACTTACTGTATTTGTATGACTATGCAACTAATACTCGACGGAGTGCAATGAAATGCCCAGTGATTAGATGTTCCAATTGCTTCATCAGACCTTCATTATTCCTATCATCTGTAAAGATGCAAGAACAGTCTGGATGAAATATTGATTCATCAATTAATCATCAGTTAATCCCAAGCAATAACTCTGTACTGCATAGAGTAAACACAGCAAAAGAACTTTTACACCTATGCCTGTGATTTTTCAGTCTATTTTTCACTGATCTGACTGTAATTAAATCAAAAAGCCATACTGAGTAGCAGTATTTTCTTAATATGGAAAGACGTTATAACTCAAGTTTTCACTTTTTTCAGCAGTGAACAGGCATATTTCTTGGATGGTGGAACAGCAAATAAGTTTAGCAGATTGACAATGCATGTTTCTATCCTATTTCTTATCTGTCACTTTTTTTTCCCCCCAATTTGCTCTTTATGATTATCTATAACCTTTATTAAATTACTTTTTACTGCATATTTTATTTGAGTATCATTCACCAAAGTAGGTCAGGGCAGATAAGTCCCATGATGTAGATAGTGGTCTGAGAAGTTATTACCTCCTTACAAGCTCAATATGAAGAACGGTTTTACTCATATTTTATCTTTTGGCTCTCCTAATTATTTTTTACATTCAAAAAGGGAAACTCCAGATTTCAAAGAAAAGGAAATTTCAAGGAAACCCAAACTATCCTGCTGCACGGGAAATGAAATACTGTCTCCGCACGTTCCCGAGACTTGTTTGCAAATGCTGCTTACTGTCACCCCTCAGACCATCGCAATAGCCTTATTACTGGTCTGTGCTTTGTCTCACGTGGTAATTATATCTGACTTGAAGAGGTTTGATTGGAGATACTAGTTCTGCTGATGCTGCTTATCTGACACAAAGGGAGCTCAGACAATGCAAAACAACAATCTACGTGAGAGTCCCTGGGCACGGCGGTTTCTACTGAAACAGAAAGCATTCGGAAGTTAACCCAACACTCTTTGCAATCAAATTGGAGCTGTAAAAACAGAGAGGTGATTCTGCTGACCTGGAGGAACATCAGACTATGGTTGCACTAAGAAATGCAGCCCAGTAGCGGTGGAGGTGAAGAGAGGAGACAGTGCTGAGGACTACCATGTACAGTACGTGCTCTTTCTTCAGGGCTGTATTTCAGGGTAGCTCTTGTCTAACCCTGAGGACCAAAAGCCCATCAGTAGTTGAAGGGCACAAGGGACACATTTTCTGGTTCATCAGTACCCAAAACTGCATGAGAAAACACACTTCGTGGTTTTCAGTGTTGGCATTTCAGGCAACACCAACCACCGGGCACTAAATGGAGACATGAGGAAGGGCTCGTCAAAAGTGCACCACCAATGCAAAATAAAGCACTAATGAAGAATTACCTGCAGAGGAGGCATTAGGTGTGAATTTTAATCCCTCCTGACAGGTGAAGGGAATGAAGTGTGGCCTTCCTAGCTTGGGTAAGTGATACAATTAGATAAAGCAGTGGTAGGATCAGCGGTGCTCCGTCTGGCTGCCATTTTCTGAAAGAAAACCTACTGTGCACCTTAATGAAGCCTCCTGTACAACCACTTTGCATGCTATTTGGTGCCTCTTATGTTTGCACTGGAGAATACCTGCCAAATCTGGCTGTTCACGGGATTTAGGCATATGTTTCATAATCAGACGCTGAGAATCAGGACCTGCACATTTCCTGTGAAATTGGCTTTGGAGGTTTTCCAGTTGGTGGGCAGGTTCCTCCTGTGGCCTTTAGCAAATCACCATCTCGAGCAGATGGCAGGTGCTGTGCCATCTCCTCACCTGTGGACACATAGCCATTTATAGGGCCCATCCACACCCAAGTATGAACGGGAAAGATAATTTGGGTTTTTTAGGTGAAAATATAATTTTCTTAACCTGTTCCTAAGTAGGTTGGAATTAAGTCACGATCTTCATCAGGAATGTGCGTTGAATCTCTCATATTGCTTCATCAAAACCTCCACCTAGATAGGTAGGTGTGTAAGGGAACCTTTTAGAGCATTTAAGGCTAAGCTTTACTGACTGTAAATAAAAAGACACAAGCTGGGAAGGGAAAAAAAACCCCAACCACTGAAAGGGAAGTAAATCTTGTGTTGGCATTAAGCCTGGAACTAATGAAGGCGAGCAGGGGTGTGCTTGTGTGACCAATATTTCAAAACTGGAACATACACTTTCCTGATTTCTTTTTTCTTTCATATTAATCTGTAACCTGTTACATCATCACTGAGCAAAATCACAGAGTATCCAGGCAACCCAGAAATCTACTCTTTCATACTTAATATTGGAGAAATATACATGCTATATCAACATACACAATGCAAATATATTCTTATTGTATGGATATTGAAACATTCTGAAGCTGGTTTACTTCAGCCAGCTTCTTATTTTTTGACTGCTTGCTGACATTGTAATTATAATTAAAAGGGGTTTTCTTTTTATGGTTTCTTATCTTTAACATCCAATTGAGTTGTAAAGAGAGTAATAATCTAAACATAGCCATCGTTGTTATTATTATTAATGTTTACATTTATTTTTATGTATTTATTCTGGTATTGAGGGAATTTAATCAGTTGTGGAGATCTACAAAGAGCTCCAAAGTCACAAGCTTCACTTTTTCAATTAATCAGGGAAAGACTCAAAACCAGCCTTGGAAACTTCATGACATGAAGGGTTTGTCTGTAACTACGTTTTTATGCTTATAGCTTTAAAGTGCAAATATGTGTTAGTTAACGCTGAAGGTCTCAGAATGAAAACTTAGTATTTTCTTTGAACTTAAAGACATTTTAAGGGAATATATTCAACATAATGAATAAAATGTTTCTAGCCATAGAAAATCCTGTAGTCTACTGATATGTTATTTATTCAGGATTTTTATTTTAATTAGTAAAAGCCATGAAATAAGCTCAAGGGAATAAATGAGAACAGAATAATTGTTGGGTAGGTGATACAGATCAGCATATAGACCTCGGCTACTGGTAGATCACCTTTTGCAAAGACCTAAAGAACAACAACATGAGTAAGACTCGATCTCCTGTGTGACTCCAGAGAAAGGTCTGGCAAAAAGAAAGAAGACTCTACTGATCCTGACTCAGCATCATTGCCCTAGTGGGAGCAGCAAGAAGAAATAAACATGATTTTATTTTGGTAAATACTGAGGTAATGCAAGTTGGAGCTGAAGTGCTTTTACCATTTTTGCATCTCTTCATTTTGATCAAACCATGAACGTGTTTCGTATAATAGCAGTTGAGCTTGTGACTGTAAGCATATATGTGTATAAAGACAGTAAGGAACAGATATTTTCCTGCACTACAGAAGATTATCCTATGAATCTCTCTATTGTGTATAGTATTTACGTCTGCAGAATCAGCTCTCTTCAGAGTTTCAGCACGCAGAGTCTCAAACACACCGATCAGGTACAATCTAAGTAGTTATGATTTATGATATTCAGTTGCTAAATTCAGACACTGTACATTATATTGTCATTTTGTGGACTCAAGAGTCTACATTAATACCAATAACTTAAAGAGCTCATTTTATTCTCACTTTAATCAGAGATTTTACATCCAGAATCCTTCATTATCCAAAGGCAATGAGGAGATGAGGCTGGTTTACTAGACTGCCATTGAATTAGTTGAATTGCTAGCTTTGTTCCAGATAAAATTGAAATATTTTCAGGTATGCTAAGACAGCTGGTTTGAGGAGCAGCTGAGCCCAAGCAAAAAAGCAAAATAAAGGAAACACCGCTGTGTGATACTGCTGGGGTAGTCACAGCATGACCTTCTGAAGCAACAGCTGTTGCTGATGGGAGTCCACCAGAGGGAAGTTTGCAGCAGTGTATTCACTTCACCACCAGTGAGTGAGTTTTAGTGATGACTGATGTTGAGAAGACAAAATGTGTGGGCACGCGAGGCAGTGTAAGAGCAGAACAATGAAAATTAGGAAAAATTGTTTTTATATGTTATTCAATTCATAAAGTATTCCTGACACTTCTTTTAATAGTATAAATTTACTTTTTAAATATTCACATCCCCAGAAAAACATATTTTTGTATTTTAATAATATTTTACCATTCCATAACATGAAAGAAGCAATTTATAAAGGAAGTATATATTATAAAAACAGTAGGAGATAATGTATTTTAAATATCTATGTCAACCTAAGCTGTTTATATAGGTTTTGTGGGTATGATCTCTTTAAAAGGAGTTTATGCAGATATAAGTAAAGTATGAATTTAACAAAAGAGGCAATTATTCCTGCCCATAATGTACTTCTGGCTGAGACAGCAAAAGCCTGCACTATCCAGTCTCTGTAGCTCTCTTTGTGAAGATTAGAAAATGTAGACCTTTGTTTAACGTTAAAGATGTTACTAAAATATACCATGGAAGGGTTCCAATAATTGCTATACTAGTACAAAAACCTCTCTAGTTTTGAAACCCTTCTATTTCTGCATTCTAAGATTACATTGACCCTTTCGGGGAGCGGGATTGTGAACGGTTAGTTCAGATGTAAGTAACCTTATTGCCCCTTCCTTCTTGCTATACCCCGTTTTCCTTTCACTGCTTTGTAGGATACAGACAATGCTCTGCAAAGAATTATTTTGCCCCTCTGTTCTTGATACGCAAGCATGTGTCTGGTGGGATTAAAATACAGTTTGTTTGCTTGTACCCATTTTAACAAATAATCAAGTGGCTTTTAGCAATTTCTAGTCATCATCAATTAAGTTTATTGTTCCCCAATTTTTGTGTGAGACCTTGAAGTTGCATTAGCCTTATTTTTATATTTCTTTCAAATTATTGATAATTTGAACATGGAGATACAAGAACAGATTCGATAAGAACCTCCCTTTCTTCCACCGTGCAGTCATACATCTGTGCTGTGGAAGCATGATCCAATTCAAAAATTCCCTGCTTATCACTAAAATAAAGCTATCTCTAAGGCAGAATATGACAGCCATTTAGTGATTCAATCTAATACAATACAAAAGGTCTGGGGGAAAAATGAATATACAAACAATCCTTCCTCTCATTAACATACAATGTTGCCTATAACCACTAATAAAATTTTTTGTTCATGGATGGAATCTTTCCAGGCTAGTTAAATTCATATTATTTCAATATATTCTTATTTGTTTAATAGGTTCAATAGGACAAATGAAGGGTGTGCTTTTTCAGAGGCTCATTTCCCATCGTATCTAAAACAAAATTCAGTGAGGAATAGGATAGGCTTTAGATAATATGATCAGTAAATTATCTGTCAAAACAAATTCTCTTTCAGATGCTTCACAAAAGCCTTATTTAAACGAATTACAAAGCTTTCTGTCTTAAATGTTTATTTTTTAAAAAATGTGGTCCAAACTGGATTCTTGGTACAGTAGGAGAACTTGCATCTCAGAGTCTTGTGAATGGTTATAGAAAAGACACTGACAGTTCTTAGATTTTAAGGCAGAAAGAACCTTTGTGGTTAATTACTACAGTCCTTTTGAAAATTCCTGTCTGTTGACACAGCTTTAATATGATGAGAGGCATTTATTTACAGAAGGGGTCTCTCCCACAAAGCATGGTTTGGGGAACAGGCCAGAAAAATAGAATAAGGTTGCCAATAAGAACCTCTCTTGTAACAAACTCAGTAAAACTCTCACCAGGTCTCAGAAGTGACACGCAGTGGATGACTCAAGAGAAAGGGTAAAACCAGCACAAATATAAAAAAGTTGCACCTCTCCTGGTACAGCCTCTCTGTTGTCGATAACCAGCAATTTAAGGACTTTTTGATCGAGACTGCCCCTGGACCTTTGCTTTTGATTCTTGATAGACCTATGAATTTCTTGATTCCTCTTTTAGATATCCTTCTGAGCTCTATTGTTCCCTGGCAGTTGTGAGTACACTGCATTTATTTAATACGAATATGACCTTCTCTTTAACTTGCTTTAAGCCTGTTCCCTAACAATTTCACTGAGCTATAAAGGGTAAACTTTCCTTGGTTGTGTTATCTGTGCTGTTTGAGATTTCACATAATCCTATCATACATTCCTCCTATCAGTCATCTCTTTTTCAAAGCAAAGAGTCTTTTTAATCTACATATTTCTGATCTGACTTATCTTCCACCTCTGAAACTGCCCTAGTTCTGCTGCATTATTTTAAGTGGGATGATCAGAATTACACCCACCAGTCAAGACGTAGACTCACCAGACATTATGTAGTGTCATAATGACAATTTCTGTTCTTTATTACTTTCCTAATATTTCCTAAGTTCTATTTACCACTTTAACTGCCTCTGAACATTCAGCTGATGCTTTCAGAAATCTACTCATAATGACTACAAGATCTTCCAGAGCTCATTATTGTGCATCTATAGCAGGGTTATTGTGGTTTTCCCACCAAATGCATTATTTTGCATTCATTGACATTGAATTTCATCTGCCATTTCATTTCCATTTACAGAGTTAATATCACAAGATAGTCCTGCAGGTCTTCACAGTCAGCTGTAGATTTTAGCATACTCTTCTAAACATATCTTTTACCCACACCACTGAATCCATCAAAGGACTTCAGCAGATCTGTGAAGCAAAAATTATGTTGCAAATCACATTCCCTTTGCATAAAGCACATTGACCTTTTCAAATATCGCATAGTTACTTCACTATCTAATAAGTTTAACTTTCTCATGGCATTTATTGATACTCTCAGTTTTGAAGCCACGCTCCAATTTTGTCTAGAAGTATCTGGACACTTCTTGCCGCCCTTCAGTGAACCTGATTTGACTGACAGATTGCTTACCATAGTCAGTATTTCAGAGATTTAATACTTGAATTTCCTTAGTTCTCCTCATTAACAAATGTACTGTATTGATGCTGTGCTACAACATATTCTATTGAATTATTCTGACATCTGACGCTTCTGTATGAAGAAGTTGCTCCCTCCTCATTCTTTGTGTATCAGTGAGTAGAATTCGTTTAACTTTTACACGATGGCCTTGTCTTTCTTGAGATCAATCAGTACATTTCAGTTGTCTATTAAACTTTATTTCTGGTTGGATTCCTGCTTCTGATGCATTGAAAAAAAAGGTTTTTTTTCCTCAATAACTTTTATGCAATTAACAACTTGTTCTTTGAAATCTCTTTTTCCCTTTATTATTCAGGTTTTATATTTAGCAAAATAAATACGTATTAATGGATTAAAGTTTTTATGTTATTTCATATTTTTCTTTTTCTAGAAAATAGCTTTAATTTTTCTGAAAATTCTTTTTATTTCTAAGCGCTTCTTTTACTTTGCTGTTTTAGTACAATAGGTTCTTTGCTTGATTGCTTACTTCAATTTTAAGAGGAATTTTGATAAGCAATGTGCAGAATAATATATAGTCTTAAGCAGCCTCCATTCTTTCATTAACATTTTGCCCTTCTAGCTGTTTCTTCTTATATCTTTATGTTTTGGATTGCCACATCGCCCAACACTGCATTCATGGAGAAAAACCAAAAGAACAGGGCCAACATGCAGTAGTACTATGCCAGACTCCAACAATTTGTGGATCTGGGATTTTAGGAACAAAGAAAAGTTGCAGGTTTTTGTGTTTATCCTTTCAATGGATTTTTTCCCATGTATTTGTCAAGTAGATTTTTGATTCATGTGCTACCTCTTCTATACCTCAGTTCCACAGATATCAGCTTTTCCTTTCAAGCCCTTTTATTAACAAACACTACAGATGTAGATACTGAGCAGACATACAGTTCCGTGAACAGCAGTTTTTGGAAGAAAAAAAAACAGGTCGGTGAGAAGAACCTTCTAAAGTTTCCACTAAGGCAATAAAGCTGGATGATTTGGTAGGATTTTATTTCTATTTATTTGCATAATCCTGGGTAAATGATCAGTATTAAATGAAAGATGTTTGATCTATTGATTGTAGCCTATTCAGTTGAGACTGCAATTTACTCAGTACATGTAGATGAACAGAAAGTGTGTGACCATGTAAAATGGGGATAGTTTAATAGGATTGCCACTGAAAAACCGACTAACACACCTTCTATTAACATCAAAATATGTGATCATTTTGACTACTGCAATTGTGAGGTCATTAGGAACGTGAAAGAAATATTATGCCAGTGACGACTGCTTTTTTAAGCTCTTCACTTCTGCCTAAATCAGCTTCTCAGATGCTGAGGCTAAAGACATTCAATCTTTTGGTCATACTGCATACTCTATTTTGAGGAACTGAAGAATGAAAAATGTAGACCCGTGAATTTTGACTGATGTAAGGGAGTGCTAAAGGCAAGTTAATGTATAGAAGAGTCTCTATAAACTACAGATAAGTAACTTGGTTCAACAGTTATAAAATAAAAGGCACAATACTTCTATCAATTATGCTGAGCTACGTGCTAGAATTTCAAATTTACATGTAGTAAAAATTTAACTACATTAAATTAATTAGACAATGTACTTGCTCATTCTTCACAAAAACAAAGCAAGTATGTAATATGGTTAAACACTTGGCATTAAATGTTTACAAGAGGCTTATAAATCAATGTATGAAATAGGTGAAAAATTAATAAAATATTTGATTAAGAAATAGTGTTTTATATATTTTTCCGAGGATACATTTCCTAGGGTCTGTGCCCCAGCACGTCTTCTTGGACAAACTGAGTGACACAAACAACTTCTTTCATCTACCAACCACAAAATCCAAATTCTACCTTTTAGTTTCCATGTCAGCATATTGTTGACATTTGAATATAATTCTGGTGTGAACAGAAGCTAGGAGCAAATCAAGTTAAAGTTCTATGAAGTTAGGAAATATTTAAATTCGATCTTTCAGCTGCAATTGAATAAGACTCAAGAGTTACTCTCTGATACCTTAATGCGGTGTAAGAACACTTCTTCAAGGTGGAAACTTCATGAGTTTTAGTTTCCTTGCTGCAATAATGAGGGAGGTTAAAAGCTCAAAAATTTCAGCTTTGAAAATGAGCTTTCTTAAATCTACACCTTGCCACTCAGCAGGCAGTCTGGGAAACAGCCAAGGTTGCATCAAAAGCAGCGTGACACCAGTTGGGAGAGGGAGGAGATTCTGTCCCTCTACTCCGCTCTGGTGAGACCCCACCTGGAGCACTGTGTCCATCTCTGTAGTCCTCAGCACAGGAAATACATGGACCTGTTTGAGCCACAAAAATGATCAGAGGGCTGGAGCATCTCTCCTATGAGGACAGGATAAGAGAGTTGGGGTTGTTCCAACCTGAAGGCTCTGTGACTCAGGGATGGGCAGTGTGTGGCTTGCCCAAGGGCTGGACTCCTCTGATTTGGGAGATTTTGTGCATCCCCTCTCTGGGAAGGCTAGAAGGGAAAACCAGAAACAATTCTGGAAATGTGATGTTCCCGCTTGTTCCTACTGTGTGTTTAAGTCATTGGGTTTTGTTTTTATTCGGATTATCTCTTGGATTGCAGTATTTGTGTTGCCAAAACAGAGTTGTTAACAGAGCATTAGTAACTCAGACTTTCTTCTTCACCTTTGAAATCATGCATTCTGCTGCCAGGATTCAGATTGCATCAGAAAAGGATGGTGCAGAACTTCACAAAAAGGATGGTGCAGAACTTCACCGCCGGAAGACAGTAAAAACCAGTTCTGTGGTGATTTAACAGAGTATCTGAAATGTCTGATGAGCTTTTGTGGGGACCCACAGGCAGCATTAGAGTCCCTCTGAGAGCCGGGTTTAAATATTTCATCACCATAACTGTGGTTTTCTGTTAGTATAACACACTCAAAAAACACACAGAGGTTGCTTGAACCATAGTTTAAGCAAAGGGCTACCTCCATTCTGTCCATAATGAGACAGATCCCACAGTAGCGATTAATTCAGCACTTTTCCCTAAGAAAAATTGTCATAGCTGTTTCCTAATTCCAGTAAAGGCCGTGTTACAGCACAGGCACTGGGGCTCTCAGGCTTCAGGAAGCACCCGCTGGAGAAAGCATGGAGAGGAAGAACCCAAATCTCCACCTGTGAACTGGAAGTAGCTGATTCCTTGCCTGAACTTGATTATAATTAATCTGCAGATGGAAGGGGAAGAAAGAGAGGGGTGGAAGAGAATGTTTATATTTTTCACAAAGTTTTTGGATTTATTCTCTTTTGTTTTGACTTTGCATCTTTAAGAGGTACTCTTTGGACTGTTAGAGGGTTGCTGGGTTTGGTTTGGATCAGTTAGTTTGGGTTTTTTGGTTTTTTTTTTGGCTAATGAGTGTTTCCTTCAAGCTAATTGACCATTGCCAGGAACCCGTGGTTTGTTTGCTCTCCAGTGCAGTGGCTTCTTTTTGGCTCACTGGATGGCAGCCTAGTTCCTAGCAGCTACTCTAAATCTGCATGACTGGGAAGGTTGAGAGGATGAGAGAGATGGAATAGTGTTGTGTGCTCTTCCAGAGGTAAAACCTATTAAGGTTTTTAAATGTTTTAGGCATGATCGCATTGGGAATATGACTAATTAATCTTGTAATATATTTCTGCAACAAACCAAGAAGGGCTTGTTGTCTAAAAGCCACCAAAGCGGTTTCTACTTGTGGTCTAGTTTGCATATTAAAGAAAAAACGTTACACTAAGAATTTTTACAACTCTGCTTTACAGCTTCTACTTTTTTCGTTGTGTAGTTTAAATGAAAGTCATGTTAAAATGAAAAAATTTAAATACTTTTCATATAGTGTTTCATAGTTTAAATGAAAGAAAGACTTTCTTGTTTTAAACTATAGAGCTAGTGCTTTATGTTTAGGTATCAATAGTGGGGGACGTTCATAAGTTAGCATGGCATTAAAAAAATTAAGAAAGTTAAAGGAAAGGACATTTTCTTTGGGTTCTCTGACTGAATTCTACTGGAGCTAGAAGCAGCATAATCATTTTATTTTAAGAAACAAAATGTTTTTAGATAGAGTAAGATATTATTAAGAGTTTGTTCAAAATTGCCCTGCTCAAACTGAGTATCTCCCCAGATGGCTTGGTTGTTTTACACCCTGAGTGGGATTCACAGAGCAACCATAGAGAGAAAAAAACTGCTAGCAGGGATAGGAGTGTGGTATCTTTTGCATGTGGAGCCACTAAGTCTTTCTTTTGGTTTGGGTTTGGATCAGAATAATAGCAAGTATATTTTTGTCTGGGTTTGTTTTTAAAGAACTTCTCACAAGATAATTTCCCTGAAGAAAATCTTCTGAAAGGCTGTCTTAAAATAAATGAGGTGAATGGTTGCTTTGATATCAGGGGAAAGGACTTTGTCTTTACTCAAAGAAGTTTTTGACGTGTTGTGATAAAGTCATTGGCTCTTTGCATCAGCTCCTGTGGTAGAAGGGCCAAGTCCAGGACGCTGCACAAATTCCTAGAGCTCTGCTTTGAAAAGAACCACCACTTCAGGGGAAGCACAGAAGAAATCCTGTGTGTTTTTGACCAGAACAATGAATTTGAGCCCATAATATGGGACATCTAGTTGTCAGTCCTCCTCATCATGACAATTGCTCTGTTTGGCCTCTGTAAAGAGCCTGATAATTTTGCTCTTTTGAACCGGGAAGTATAATCTGTGCCTAAATACCTATTAAGTACCTATTATGTACCCATTAGGTACAATAATAGCCCATCTGAATATGGCCTTAATTGCTTCTATGTAAATGCTCCAGAAATTTGTGTGTTAACAACAATAAAGACTTTAACTGCTGGAAGAAAACCTCAGAACAAAGTCACAGCTTCTTGATAATGGGCCATTATCCATTAGCTGTATGCACATAAAAAGTCATCTCTTTTGTAAAATGCCCTTACAATGGGACTACA
This sequence comes from Thinocorus orbignyianus, assembly GCA_013400375.1. Classification (NCBI taxonomy): domain Eukaryota; kingdom Metazoa; phylum Chordata; class Aves; order Ciconiiformes; family Thinocoridae; genus Thinocorus; species Thinocorus orbignyianus. The sequence goes on from VXBW01006779.1 coordinate 160,716, forward strand.
ACTGAGAGATGATATTTCCTACAACAAGTGTTGACTAATCAAATAGAGGCAGCAATTTTCAAAGGTCAGAAGGGCAGCAAAGAAAGGATTTTGAAGCACAAAAGGTAAGTCAGGTGCTGGGGAGATGCCTGTAAAATAAGGTAGGAAGATCTGAGGGGTTTCCTGGGCATGGATACCTGAAAGAATTGGCCAAGGCAGTGTAAAGGACTCATAAAAAAGTACAGTCAAAAGCCTGAAGAGGAAACTGAGAAAAGAGTAGCTGTAACACTGGGAGCATCCAGCTTCAGCCCTTTGCCTGCAATAGGGACTGCATATTGTCATTCCTTTGCGTTGCTCCCATTATTTTCCTGCTGAAAAAAAGGACAACTGAGAATGAGCAAAGAAAAGCCTTTTCACTGGATATGAAGGAAATCTGTTCTCTTTATGTTTTCAAGATTCTTTAAGTCCATCAAACTCTATCTTTACAGTATCTAAAATAACCTAGTGAAAAATCAAATCTTTTGCATGCAAAAATTGAACTCTCTTTTCAATTCTGTAACAGAGGAATGAGCAGCCAGAAGATGCCAAGCAGGAGACTGAAGGTAAAGACCAACGAAGAAGAACCCAAGTTTCAGTTGCACTTTGGTACAAAAAGATGCTGCAGCATTTCTGGTTTGACACTCACTGGAAGTAAAAGAGATCCAGAGAGTTTTCCCTCCTCCTCAATGTTTTTCTCTCACTGATGTAAGGACAGAATGAAAAAGTTCTGTTATACATGAGGAGCTCAGGAGTAATCACAAGCCCTGTGATACAGTATTCCATCAAGTCTTCAGGCATTTGTATTGTTCAGAATGAATATAAAGCTGTAAGAGCATTTAGATGAAATGAAATGTCCTGTCTTTAGGTAATAAGAAGCCCTCTGTATCATCATACCTGTATTCTCGAGCAGTTTACCTGTCCTGGCAAATTCCAGTGCTGTTTCTTGGCTTTGAACTATGAAATTGATTGTTTTGTTCTTTCATCTAGGGACTCCAAATGATAAGAACTAATTAAACATACCTGTGATGTGGGATTGGCAAGCATAACAATTTTTGGTTTTTTTGCTTTTGACCATTATATAATGGGATTGTTTTTTTCTCTTATTGAAAAATTAAAATAATCTTTAATTTAAAAAAGCCACAACTTCAATGACTTTTGATGACAATGAGCTTAAATATCATTATTCCAGCTTTTAATCACAAAGTCATGAGACCAGCATACACGAATAATACAGTCGAAATAACAGACTATATGATAGAAATAATGATTTAATGTTTGCCACTTGTCGGCTTACTTTTGTTTGTGTTTATGTGGACAGAACTACTACATCTTTTTGCTAACTGTGTAAATAAACCCATCAACTTCCAACTCTTTTTCATGTGATGTCTCTACAATGTAATGGAGTCCTTAATGTATTACAGCACCGCAGTCCAACTCCTGGCCTGGAGTCTATCTCCAAAATGACTCATCATCTTGTGAAGTTTGTTTGTTCTCTGGTCCATGAGCAACTTGCTACAATAAAAGCTGACCATAGCTGTCAAAAGAAGTCAAAGAGTCTTGTTTTATATCACCCTTATGCTAGATAAATTACAGTGATCTCCAAACTGAACACAGTTACCTCATCATCAGAGGGGTTAAGAAAAAATCCCCAAGGTAATCAGATGGTTTTCTGTGATCTTTTATTCAAACATTATTACATGAAAAGCTAAAACTGAAATAAATTCAAAAATTACTTTCCACATGTAAAGAAATACCTCCTTTTTGTTAATTTAGGGCAGCTGACTTGCACAGGAGTGGACAAGAACATGTACAGAAGCCTTTCTCTTGGCAGCGTTCCCTGAAGAGGTGAGGAATAACAATCCAGGGTAGGTAAAGGATGTATTACATTGGACCATGACCCTTGTTTTTCCTAGGGTAATAAAGTTTAGAAAAATTATAAGATTTCAATGCCTATGGTCTCCTCATCAGCATGTCTTCTAAATTAATTTATTCCAGATGAGGAAAGTTTACATTGCATTTTTTCAAGTTTCTGGTTTTATTTTAAAAATGTAATAATTATTTACATGCCTCTAATCTAGCACGTTACTCCTGACCTTAAAAATAAGGGGGTGCAAAACTGAACTATTTTCTTTATTCAGTCGCTCATGTAATGAAGTGCTGTGCTGATAATAAATTACATGGAACTGAATGCACAGTTCTAAAATACTGTATGTATTTATAGAGCTTGAAACTTCCATAAAAATTGGTCAAAAGTAATGAGAAACCATGGTTTACATCTGATTGTTGTCTTGTTGTCTTTCTACAAATATTCTAATGTTGTTTTAAGGCAACAGCTGGAATACATCCTTTCTGAACAGATTTTGTAGCTTTTTTTTTTTTTTTTT
>VXBW01006779.1:163131-177791 GCA_013400375.1 Thinocorus orbignyianus
TTGTATGTAACTCTCATGGCTTGGACTGAATGAGTGATGGGTGAAGCTGGTGAGGGCACTAGTCACGGTGAGTTCAAGATTAATTTAAAAAAAACGTTAAAGCCTAACTTCTAGCAGGTAATTCAAACCTGTTTTCTGGGTTGGACAATGCTGTGTGAGGGTGGTCAGAGGCAGAGAGGGAAGATCTTGAACCCAGCAGCAGCGCATACAGTTTCATAGAATCACAGAATGGTCAGAGTTGGAAAGAACCTTAAAGATCATAAGTTCCATGGGCAGGGACACCTCCCACCATTCCAGGTTGCTCAAAGCCCCATCCAGCCTGGCCTTAAAGACTTCCAGGGATGGGGCATCCACAACTTCCCTGGGCAACCTGTTTCAGTGCCTCACCATCCCCACAGGAAAGAATTTCTTCCTAGTATCTAATCTCAATCTCCTCTCTTCCAGTTCAAAACCATTACCCCTTGTCCTTTCAAGACACTTCCTGACAAAGAGTCCCTCTCCAGTTTGCATCAACAGGCCAAGAAAAGTAATCTCAGAATGTCACATAAGGAGAAGGAAGAAGCTTGGGGTAAAGGAGCTCTCTGGAAAGGAGACTTTCATACTCTAAGCAGGAAAATTGCCTTAAGCTCGCTGTGTTCAGGGAAACAAGTAATACCATAGAATCATCTAGGTTGGAAGAGACCCTTGGGATCATTGAGTCCAACCATCTACTCTACAAATATCTACCAGCTGATGCCAAGAACAATAATAGGTAACAATATCTTAAAACCAAAATAATTCAGTCATCCGGTGCACACACACCACCACCACTGCTGGGGAATACCCTTCCCTGCTAACTGTTTTGGGAGGTGGAAGAGTAAGGAGAGGGTTGTATCACCTGCCTGGTCTATAGGAGACGATGGAAGAGGCTCCATGAACCCCACCATGGAGGCAGTGGTGGGCATTTGCCTTGCTGCCTGGTGCCAGAGTGGCAGATATGGGGGAACACTACAGCCCTCAGCGTGGATCCAGCCAGCCCTGGTTGTGAGAAGCACCGACACACTGTCTGGGAGACTCAGAGATATTTTCCTTGAATAAGAGGGAAGGTTTCCATAGAAACTTCTCTTTTATTTTAAACAGATTTAAAAGAGAAATTTAGCAAACTATAAAATCAAGCTTCCAGAGCCCAATTTAAGCCATTCCTTATTGATTGCATTACAAATGAACATAAAAGCCTGCAGCCTGGAACTGACAAAGGAGAGACAGGCTTCTGCCAGCTCCCTTGTTCCCTCTATCAGTGCATAACCTCTATTAGGTGATAGTGGCAGTGACACACACTTTCTAGCACCCTCTATTTTCTAAAAGAATCTTTCTTAGAGCATCTCATCCAAAGGCTCTTTGTTCGTTAATGAAAACACATCTTTTGAGCTTCACATGCAATGCAGACAACACCCTTATTCTGAACTACTTTAGATCCAGTTATTTACAAACAAGCAGAGCAGATGCAAAATGGCCACTTTGCTGCTACACTACATTTCCCAGAATACCAAAAAGCAAGAGCAAGGGCCAATACTCCTCTACCAGCTAGAGGCATGGGAGATGGCATCCCTCCCTTGCAAAGGTCTCCTGCAGGGGAGAGGGCACCCAAAGGAGACAATTAAATGAGTTGGCATCTTGGACACAAGGAGACACACAGATTATCTCAACAAAAGCCTAATAAGGACAATTGTCCTCCCTGTCGTAGTTCCTTTAGAAACTTCTTGGATATTCAACACACAGAAGAAGCGGAGATCTGAAAAACATCCTTATTTTCCGAATACAGGGTCAGGCTTTTAAGCAATGTTTACTCCAGTCAAAATGAAGCAAATTTGTTGATGGGGAACAACTACAAACTCTTCCATGCTTTTTCAGAGAAGCATTATGCATTGACAGTGCCCTGCCAGCTCCTGTAAGGGAATTGCTGCCATTCAACGCCATCCCCTCGAAGGCACAGCTCTCTTTACCCACTTCCTATAAACATGCTTAAATTTTCATTAAAGAACAAGTATCTGTGATCGAAAGTGATGGACTAATCCATTAAGGATGACAGCCGTGGTCACCTCATCTTTCAGTGATTTTTTCATTTCTTCTTTGTTTTGCATTTCTTCTTTGTTCCAGTGGAAAACTGAAAAAAACCCCACACGCTCTATAAAAGAGAGGTAACTTTTGACCCTGGAATGCCCCAAATATTGGAGGTTAGGACATTTGGCCATATAGTTTGTGTGAGCTCTGCCAAAAGAGGACTCTGCATCTGAGTCTTGGGTAGCTGTGTGGTGCTGGGAAGCTGGAAGGGCAGATGGCACAACCTCTCAGCCGCAGAGTGGGAGTGAAGGATGAGATCGCCTGTACAGCCAGTTCTTTGTAATTTGGCAGCGCTATGCTTCTGCTGCTCACTTCCCTTCATCTTGTGAAAGGACCCTGAGAATTGGAAATATTCCCACTTGTAGCAAGAATAAACCAAGATACTGGTCTGAACATTTAGTTTTCTCCCACTTTATTTTAAAGCTGGACTTCCACCCTGGAAGTCTGCTGCCAGGTTTCTGACATGAGAATAGGTAGAAACAACTAAAAGATGAGGTGGAAGGAGGGGTAAAGGAGGTTCTGATGGCACATGCTACCTGTGTATCCCAGCTCAGGAGAAATTACACTATCTGTCTACCATGAAAACAGCCAAATAGATTAAACCTCTCAGAAAAGATCTTAATTCAAACTGCAGTTCTTCTGCTTTTTGTCCTGTGTGAGCTGAAGTCTAGATTCCAAGTTATAAAATATAGAACAGGTTGGAAATCACATATGCTGACTCACTGTGAATTGTTATGAGTAACTTAATAGCTTAGTCATCTAACATAGAGATGCATTTGCAAAAATATTGAAATCTGGGAAGAGGAATAAAGTGTAGCAGAACATAAATAAAGTGCTCTTGTGTTTTTCTCAGATGAGTGTTTTGATTTTCATCTGATATCTGACAATTGTGAGAAAACTACTGCCTCAAATATTGAAAAATAGTAATGACACAAAATAACCTTGGGTTTTTTTTTCTAACTTCCATCTTGAAATGGAAAAAGGCTCTGTGAAAAAAAAAAAATTTTCTCGCATTTCAGTTACATCTCACATAATGACGATTTAAACCTATTGACAGAGATAATCTCTTTTGCAAAGAGTAAAAATGAATTTTCATGATAGTCAGAACTTTAATATCTTTAGCCATTTCTTTCAAAGTTAAGAGTCAGTAGGAAGTGGACATAAAAAAGTTTTGAGCAACAATCTCTTCACGGTCTTGGAGGCAACCAACATATGTCTAAAGAAGTTCTTGGCTTCTGGTTTTGTTTCTTAAACTCTGGCAACTAGCAGAATGTTAGAATATTACTTTTTCTTGTTCCTAGTGGGCATCTCTGTACTTTACTCATTCTTCACCAACTGAAGCACAAGCATGTTTTCATCATCATCAGTTGGTGCCTAGGAGTTCTAGCCATGTGTGAGATAGTGAGTTCATGGGCATTACTCCAGAAGACATATGCATATTTTACATAAAAATAACTTCTTTTTACATTTTCGCTCCATCTGTAATTACATGAAAAAAAAAAAAAAAAGATAAGCAGATTATCTTCATGTGGATTTTCTTTAGATGATTGACATTTATCTTCAACTGGACTAACTAAACAGCAAGTTCTACCAGTGCAAACAGGAAAAATAAGGTATTAGGCACTGCTGTTTGGCCACCTGGTGGGGTGCAGATAAAAGGCAGGCTGAATGCTCCTCCTACAACCATGAAGGCAGCCGGTGTTTCAGAGCAAAACAGCTGGAACCACTGATGCGGGTAGAAATATTTACAGTAACTCCAGCGAGCACTTTGGTGTTACAGATGGAGGAACTCCTGAAGGTGCCATCTATTTGTGTTGTATAAATATCACAGAGGATCATTTTGCATTTGCTTGTAACGCATTTCAGTATACAAGCTTGCCTGAAATCAGAGAATATTTCAGAGCGCCGATGTATCACTACTACTGCTATTATTTTTACTATTATTTTTAGTTTACTTGTTCTAAAAAATGCAAAATATTTGCCTTGGATATAGAGCACTGAATTTAAATATGGTGGACTGAAAAAGAAAAAAAAAAAAAAAAGACCATAGAGAAGGATTTAAAATCTCTGTAAACAGGCCATTTAGATACATAGCTTAGACAATGCAAATCTGCAAAAGGGTTTTATTTGGTGGTTGGTTTTTTTTTGAGTTTTTTTAAGTTTTGTCCTTTAGCACAAAACTGTCCTTTGGAAATGTCTCCCAATTTTGTTTCCTGCAAATCCTAGCCCCTGCCAACATTCCTCACACAAAGAGGTAGGATTAATCCCTTGGAAAAGAAGTGAGAAAAAGTAGGCTAGGATTATGGAAAAATATTAGCAGCAGTCGAGAAGTTAGTAGCACAGTTAATATTCTGTCATTCCTGGATTTAGCTTTCACTATCAAGCTTTGTACTGTTTTCTTTAAAAAACTGAACAACTACTACTATCTGTCTTTGCTGTCAGAGATAACCCTATGCACACGTTCTATATATTAGCACCTGAAGGAATGACTCACAAAAAGCAGATAAAAGAACGGATTATAATAATTTATTTAAACATAGCCTTCTTGAAAAAGGCTAACTCATCACATTTCATCTTCAGTCATAAACCCCCTATTTTTATAATCAGCAATATTGACTATCTGCTTTTCCTTTCACTGGATGTGAAAGAACACACAATAAATATCAAAATAGCCTAAAAAATAAGCCTTTCTCCATTTGTGCAAAGTGCTGCCTTGACAATTGTGGAGGAAGCTTTTAACATGTCCACAGACATATTGTAATTTCTCACATTCTACCACCTAAAATTCCTTTATTTCTGCCTCTTCATTCAACCCATTCAAACCCTGACCCTCTGAAATGCATATGTTCTGTGAAAAAAATTCAGACTGATATTAGAGCTGCTCTATTCTAAGTACTCCTCAAATGTCCCTGTATCTTATTTTCATTTAGTTTATCTTTAAGACAGATCTTTCGATCATAAAGATTTTATATCATAGAATCATAGAATGGTTAGAGTTGGAAGGGACCTTAAAGATCATCAAGTTCCAACCCCCCTGCCATGGGCAGGGACACNAGAATCATTTGAGTACAAAAAGGGGGAAGTCTGAAATGAACCGTGCTACTCAGCCGTAACTTGTGTATGTTGTTTTTCTGGGAGACCATCCTCTTCTGTGCAGTTAGATGTATGATAGTAGTTGGTGGTAATGTTGAGTTTCGTAGTTGTTATGTACTCATTAGTGTGTGCCACATACCTCTCTAAACAGTCATCCATAGTCATTTATTAGGACTAGGCTGGATTGGAACTAGTGGCCTGAGGAAGCAGAGTCCACAGTAAGTAAAACCCTCAGAACAACCCAGTGGTTGTTTGCTGCAGGTTTCCTGATCATTAGTCAGAGATGGAGGTGGGTATGGGATCCTTCATCTCTCTCGAGGTGTTCCAGAAATTCTCAGTACGTGCAAGAACCTGAGCAGAACGGTAAAAGCGCAGAGCATTCCCTTATGAAGCTTAAGAGTAATGCCTTGTGGAAGTTAAGTGAAATGGCTCCTTTCCAGACCTCATTTCTCAGAACAAAAAGTATCTCCCTCCAGCACTAGGACTTGATTATGCCCTCAGATATGCACAGCACTGAAGAAAGGAATAATTTATGCGTTGGAAGGGCTAGCAGCAGCCTCCATGACGAACTGTTGCTCCTTAGGGATACCGTCTTCCAAAAAGTGCTACCTTGTGCCAGTTACACGCAGTGCTTCTGCACTGAAATATTTCCCCAAGTGCAGGGTAAGTTTGACCAGAAGCAATGCTGTGTTACAACATTTATTTATTTATTTTAAAATGCTCTCTGAGACATATAGAACAATTGTTGTTCTGCACCTTGCGCTGTACAAAAAGGAATAGAAAATGGACGAGATTTTTTGATGTGATTCTGTGACTACGCTATTTCAGCAAGCCCAAAGTTCAAGCACTAAATTCCAGTAGTATGCTGGTATATATATCTGCAGTAACTTATACCCATAACCTAATATACACAAAAATGAGGGATGTGCTTTTCATATTGCCCTAAAAGACATGAATGGGACCTCCAGGCTGTGTTTGCTGTTTGAAAGAGCTACAGGATGTGGCCAGCTGCATGCAGTCCAGCAACAGAGATGTTTCTTTTTTAAAAATAAGAAATAGAACCAGTTTCATACATTCTTTAATCCAGTTGACCTGTATTGACAAGCTGTATTAACACAAGTAGGCTTGTTGAAAGTATTAAAATAGGTATAACCGCTTATACGTGTATATAAAGATTATGTAATGGGAATTTAATATATCATATTGATATATATCATGTATTTTATATCATAAAAATCATGTAGCAAGAAGTTGCCTGAGCACTGCACCTCGCAAAGCCTGGTTTCCATTAGATTTGTCTTGCAGTTGATCAACATTTTAACTGCCTTATCCTAAGGTTGCCGCACAAACTCACCCCTAATTAGACAGCAGAGAATCCACTAGGGAGATACCTGTAAATGCAAAAAAACCAGCTTTTTGTCTAAGACTGTTGCTAGACACGAGAGGATCAGTGATGGGCACTAAGCTTGACTGAGTAGGACCTGCTCTCATGTCTGATAAATATATATTTACAATTAAAGCTTTTTAAACTTACTCTTTTCCTGTAAATTCTGGATACCTAGTGACTGACTTTACCCTGCAGTTGTCCCTTTAGCGAAGATATTGGTATCGTCTTTATTCTCTCTTGTTTAAAGTTGCTTGCTTTCATGAATAGGTGGAAGGATCTATTAAAAATCTCCTTTAATGTATGTTGAAGTTGGTCACTGGGCTCAGAGGTGATCAGAGAGATGTCCATGCACACATATAAACATGTGCAATCTCAAACCACACAAATCTCATACTTTCAGAAATCTGACTTAGAAATACTTTCAGATCGCGAAATACCCACACACTTGGGTATTTCTTGGTATTACTCAGGAATAGCTCTAGTTACAATTGTAAGACTGTTATATTTACATTCAGCGCTGCAATCTAACATGACTTTGTGAGAAAGTATGCTCCTCACTTAGAGGTATTATTAATATTTGTGTATTAAATATTATTGCATACATGTATCTTTGCATGGCACTTTCTAGATATTAAAAAGAAAAGGTCTCTGTCCTCAGGAGCTTACAGTCTAAATACCATTGTTGTAAAAAGCTTTTACCTCCTGGTGAAACTTGCCATGATCTGAAACGATTTCTTTCCTATGGAAATGACCAACTTCTCTAAGCGGTCCACTAGAAAATTAATGTTTTCCCTACATGGAGTGGGACTTTTTTTCCTCATTCATAACATTTATTTTAATTATAGCTAAAAATTTACAGATTTTTCAACCTGATTATCTATTTGTGTATTTATTCATTGAAATGTTCACATTACTTCCTAGAGATTAGTAAATAATTTTGCTAGAAAGCATAGTTATTCAGGAATCCATATGCATTAAAAAGAACTATGCGTATGGATTATGCATTATTAGAATACCCTAAATTCTTTGAGCTATAGAAATGTTTTACTTTACTTTGTTAGTCTGGAAGTGCGAACAGTGTTTCTTTTTTGTATATCCAAACTAGTAGGCTGCAATTGGGATTACTATATGGTAATACTTGGCAGACTCTTTCATTCATAAACTTACACAGATATCTAAGTTTAATTTCCTTCATCTGACAATTGTGGAAACCTCAGCAATAAGGGAAGTGAGATATTGAATTGCACAAGGTCACGGAACAGGCCACTGGCAGAGCAAAAGTAGTATTCCTAACTATGTCATCTCTCAGTTGGACTGTTCTATGCATAAATTGGATCTCCTGGATCAATTTGGTAGAAAACGCATCTTTTTCATGACAAATACTACCTTATTTATACCCTTAGTAAAAAAACCCAAACAACTCCTTATTGTTATCAGCTTGCTTTTTCTCTGAATATCATGTTGCTTATTGTGTATTAATTTAATTGGCAAAGTAGGCATTATAATTAATTTTTCCAACAAGTACTATTTTTACTGTACAATTCTTAACACGGAGGGGGAATGTAAGTATGAGAAGCAGTATTTGAATGTCAACTCCTAAAAGTGGGCACAATTAAAAATAGTTGTATTAGAAAGTTAAGAACTACTTCCCCTATGTTAGCTTTCAAGTAGGCCTTATACTGGAATCTTCACGTGTAACTTTGCAAACAATTGGTGGTAGAGTCTTTGGAAAATGGGAAAGAAACAGAATAGACATGGAGAAAAAGGGGAAGAGTTATTTGGATTGGGTGGAGTGATGAGAATGGTGAGCCCCAAATTTTTGAGAAGGCAGCACCTGAGCTTTCCAGGCCTAATTCATGTCAAACTACTTAATCTCTTAAGACTTTCATATTATTAATTGAATCTAAATATTGCCTTTATTTTTCCTGCTTCCCTGTTTGCCTTCAGATTTCATCCATACATTTCAAAAATCTATAGACCTTTCTAGGATCACATAGAAGGGTGGCCTAGAAAAAATCACACGACCCACAAGTTAGACACCAACATACAGTGCAGTGCTGCAACTATATTCATTTGTATTCATGATCATAATAACTCCAAGTGAATGCAAACTGAGAGCATCATCCACAACATATCTTTAAATATCCCATTTTTTGTTCATTATAAAAGTCCTTCTGCAGTGAATGGAAGAATGATTGGGATGAGTCTTAGACATATTTGTTGCCAACACATATATTTGCTCACATGATAAAGCTAAACATAACAGCTCATGGGAAACATTTATTTGCTCTCTGCTCTGTTTTTCTTATTATAGTGTTATGGTTCTTCCTTATTCTTAGCTCTCATAAGCCTCAAGGAACGATGGTTTGTGGGCTCTTCTGTATCATAGAAGCCTTTGCTTGGCCAAGGAAAATTATTTTTTCTGGCTTGTGATGGGTTCTGAAGTATGGAAGACAGATTGGTATTTTATTGACTTCAGCCCAAAGGTCTCCAATTTTATGTTACTCAGAATAAGCTCACTAAGTAATAATTATAATGCAACATACATATACCTACATTAGCCTGACATTCACTATTTAAAAAAAAAATAAATCACACATTGTGGAACAGTGTATAAAACATTCTCAGGTGCATGGGTTTCCCCTACAACTTGGGAAAAATGTAGTTTTTCTGTTTAAGAACTCTATTATTACTCATATTTGATGCTGAAGTCTGTCTGTATCACTAGCCTTGTGGGTTTGGTGTTTTTTAGAATGGAAAATATCTTTAAAATGTATCATAGGTATTGTACCTGTATTGACTTTTGAATTATTTTTCCCTTCTTACTAACAGTACGTTGGGAAAATTGCCCTCTCAATTTTAACAGGATGAGAAATGATAGTGTGTAACACCTGTGGCTTCGACATGAAAGATTCCATCATTTTCCATGGTTTCACGATGATTGACATCTTTGTTTTTCAGATGCATATGTGTAATTCTGGCTTGAGTTCAACCATATCTGTATTAAGTTACTGAGCATGTGGTACCAGATTCAGCCATATAACTTCAGGAACTCCACGTACAGTCAGAAGGAAAAAGCCCCTTCCAGAGACGATTCAGAGCTTTATGAAGTAAGTCACCCTTTGGAAGTGCTTTTCATCTTGCATGGGCTATACCAGAGAGCCTAAAGCAATCCAGTAAATAGTCTGTGCCTAGAGAAGACAAACCCACCCAAGAAGGTCTCCTTGGAAACTCCTCAACCTAATAAAAAGTCTCTTGCAAAGGCTTGAACTGCACTTGCTCGCTATGTATCACAGGGGGAGTTGACTGCAATCTCTAGGTTATAAAATACCTTATGTTTATAATAAAAAAAGTTTTGCAGACTTTATTTAGGAAAATATGCTCCCCTTGTTGTTTGCATGCAGTCTTATATGACTGCAGAATTTTTATTTTTTTTTTTTAAGTCCAGGAGGCACCTTTTCCAGGATGGGTAAAATTTGTGCTCTGACCTGGATGACCATCGCAAAGTCCTGCATATGTTCTCTACCCTGCTCTTATACTTCAGAGTAAACTCTGCTATAAAAACATACAACAAGGATCTGCAGAAAGTAAGTCTTTTTAGCCTTAAGAAAAGGAAAACAAACAAACAACCGCCTAGAAGACCTAGTCTAGTGGGAAGTGTCCCTGTCCAGGGCAGGGGGGTTGGAACTCGATGATCTTTAAGGTCCCTTCCAACTGTAACCATTCTATGATTCTATGAATACCAAAAAATAATCTGAACTTGACCTTAACCTAAGTCAAGTACTTCAAAGTTAAACACTCAGTTTTTAAGGATGCCTATTCTTCCAGGATTCTCCTCTCATACAGTCTTTAATTATACCCTGACAATACAATCTTTAATTATATCCTACATATAATCCTTAATTATGCATACCAGGAGTATATGATAATATATGACATAGGAAGGCTGGGGCTCAGGAGAGAGGTGGGACAAGGTAGTGAATGACTTTTGCACAGTGTTTTGTTAGTGGGGAGGGGGGTGGTGGAAAAGAGCTGGAAGGCTTAGCAGGTGAATGAAACGGATGAATAAAGGTGATACAGTAGCTAAGGCAGCTGGATTTACACAGAACAACAGAATTCTTTCGTTGGTCTACCATGTGTTGAGCTGCTGAACAAAGGGCCTAAGGTCAAAGTCACTGCTTGGGGACTTCGCCAACTGCTGCTTGCTTCCTGTTCTTCCTTTCCAGACGCTCATTTGCAAACACCAGGCTCAGGGCTCATTTTCAGAGCTCAGACTCTGATTTGCTTAAAGATTTGCTTGGTTCCTTTTTGGATCCTGCCTCTTGGCTTGGTTTCAGTTTTCCCCTGTATTAACAGTAATGATAAGATTCCCCCATTAGCCAAAATTCTGTGTTGACGCTTCAGCAGAATGCAGTTGTTAACTGTGCCGCCGCATGAAACGGAAAGCCCTCTTTAAAGAAAATAATAATTCCACACTGTAAGCAACAAATGAGACATAGGGCCATACATGAATAATGAGGATCAAAATGTCAGCCCTGTCTTCTGAATGACGGCCCTGCAATAAGAAGATAGGTATCTTGCAGATTATACATAAAGCAAAAAACTAGGGTCTTTGAAGCAACTAGAAGTTTGGTAACTAACTTTGAAGTGTCTGCCTTAGCAACAAAAACCCCCCACACTTTTAAAGTCACTTGTTAGGGTATATTACCTATATTTTAAAGTATTGTTCAAGCAACTGACAAAATCAATTTGGTTTGCCTTGTTTTCTAAGGAAATTAAGCTTATATGATTGCCCTGTCAGTTTTCCTCATCTCTTCTCTTGGTCTTCTGGAACTTGTATCAACCAAATTTAGCAGAGGATTCTCAAATGTGTCACATCCCCATAAATTTTGTACCAATATGAAAAACAGCTGAGAATTGCCCCATCCAAGAAAGTCTGCAGCAACAAGGCAGTAGAAGGTCAAAGTTTCTGTGAAGTTTCATTTTGTAGTTACTTGTTGGTCTGCTAAGTGCCATGCAAACAGTTGAGGATGTGTGGAGAGACTCAGGGGTCTTTTAGTTATCCAGTGGTGCTGTGCATCCCTTGGTTGGTGTCACGCCCTAAGGCAGCCCTCTCCTCTTCCCAAGACTTCATATTGACACATTAGGGGGAGTTTAGAAGTGCCTTCTGAGAGGGGTTTTCCTTCAGCATAGTGTCTTACAGAAGTCTCTTCAGATTTCCCGTCTTGGGGGTGTGGAAGGTAGGGTGGTAATTTTCTGTCAGGAGACAATACTGTTTTAAATTCCTGTAGGTCCTACAGCAGGTTGATTTAGTGTCCACTTTGGCAGTCTTTTCTTTGGACATGGATCTGTTGGCTCACATGGGAACGCCAGACCAAGTCTTTAATCTTTACAAATTGCAGTTCTTAATTAATGATAATAATGGTATTTACAGAACATTCACAATGAACCTGGAAGTCATGTACAATTTGTGCTAAGAGCAGAAATGTCATTTCCCTTTCTCTGCCTCGCATCTGAAGAGTTTTCCAGAAGAAAGGGCTATATTCAGTCTTCAGAAATGGCTATCACTGGCCATCACCCAGGGCTTAAGCTTATGTTAACCTTGAAGTGTTGGAAGCTCCAAAAAAATCTATATTGAACTGGAAACAGAGTATGCACTTTGAGCTATTAGATCTGTCTACTTATGTCAAATTATCAGGAACACCAATTCTATTTAAAGTAGCTCAGAAAGGAGGTGATAATACTAGAAAGTGATAGTTTTGTATTGGCCATTCATGGAGTTAATAAATAAAGCCCCCATAAGACTGATAGCAGGAAACCAAAAATCACAGCCTTGTTCTCCCAAACTGCAAGTGACAGATTTACCACAAAGGACCATGATAAAGTCAGGATCTCAGTGGGGAGGAATCTGAATTCTTAAATCTAATTTTGATTCTCTCTGGAGTGATGTGAGAGCTGCAAGACAGCAAATCCTTTGGGAATGGGGATTAGTAAAGTAACACCCTGAGAGAGACTCAGACTTAATCCGTGTGCCATCAAAAACACTGCTCCACCAAAGCTGCAGCACATTAATCATACATTTCATAGTACCTGATTCATAGAATCATAGAATTGTCTAGGTTGGAAGGGACCCTTGAGATGACCTAGTCCAACCATCAACCTAACTTTGATAAAAAAGCAACAACCCATTACTAAATCACATCACTAAGCACTATGTCAACTCATCTTTTAAATACCTCCAGGGATGGTGCCTCAACCCCTTCCCTGGGCAGCCCATTCTGATGCTTGATAACCCTTTCCGTGTAAAAATTTTTCCTGATACCCAATCTAAACCTCCCCTGGTGCAATTTGAGGCCATTGCCTCTTGTCCTATCACCTGTGACTTGGGAGGAGATCAATCCCAACTCTCTACACCACTCTTTCAGGGAGTAGTAGAGTGAGAAGGTCGCTCTTCAGCCTTTTCTTCTCCAGGCTGGAGAAGTTTCACATCATCTCATTAATCTAGACACATCTGTAGATATAAATGTGTGTATATATGTATCTATATATATGTAGAGGGTTGGTTTGTTTTTTTTTTTTTATAGGGAGAGATACATGAAGCAGCAAGGGTTTCTTAAATTGGTGAGTGTGGCTATTATTCAAGGCAGGTGTGGCTAGCGAGAGGAGGCGTTTGGCGACTGTAGTGGTGGTGGTGGGGACGGACGGGAGCGCAGCGGGGCGGCGTTAAGACCCGGGGGCTGGAGCTGCTCTGAAAGGAAATGTATTTTTTTTTGAGAGCTGGAGAAATCCCCCCCATTCGGGCCGTCAGGAGGGAAGTCAGTCACCTGGCGGTGAAGGACAGTAAAACAGGAGCGAAGGGGGAAATCTCTGTCTCTCCTCTCCCTTCTCTCTTCTGCAAGAGATCCACCTCCTGTTTTCCTCTCAACTCTTTTAGCATAACCTTCAAAGAAGACCATCCCCTACAGACTTTCTTCTCCTTTTTATTTTTTTTTATTTCATTTTTTTTTACTATTATTATTATTGAGAGAATACCTTTAGCCGCAAAACAATTTTGGAGTCTATGCAGGACTTGGGGGATTTTGTTATCTTGCCAGCGAAATTGTTCATCGCTAATGTCTTGCGCTCACAGGGTGCCAAATTAGCTACCAGAGTAGGCATGACGGAGAAAGGCTTTTATCAGAGACTGTTCTCTTCAGTTTGAACACATTTGCTTGAAATTTGCTGCATGATGCTGTCCAGGGAAGCAGGATTTTTTGTCGGGATGCAGCGATTCGCCGGTTTCTGAGCTTATTGCAGAAGAAAAAAATAATCTTTAAACAGAGTGGATTTTTTCTTATTTTTTTTTTTTTCTGGTCTTCTCCTTTCACTGCCAGAGGACGCGAATCTCTTTCACAGGAGAAGGATCACCTGTCGCTTTAATCCTTAAGGGAGTTTTTTTTTTTTTTTAAAAAAAAAAAGTGAAATATTTTATTTATTTATTTATTTATTTTAACCGGTGGAGGCGTGATCGCGGAGAATGAGACTGAGGGGAGCTGCCAGGGTTTGGAGGACAAGGCTGAGTTTAGACTGGAAACTGAGAGACTAGATTCCCTCTTCCCTTTTTTTCCCCCCTCCTCCTTTTACCCTTTTATTTTTTTATTTTTTTATTTATTATTTTATTTTGGCACAACTTCCCTAGTTTCCCCCCTTCCTCTCCACTCAGTTTTCGCTTTATGGACAGATCAGCAAACCTGGACACGGAGGAGCTCAAGGTAGGAGACCCCGCCGGGTGNTTTTATTTATTTATTTATTTATTTTAACCGGTGGAGGCGTGATCGCGGAGAATGAGACTGAGGGGAGCTGCCAGGGTTTGGAGGACAAGGCTGAGTTTAGACTGGAAACTGAGAGACTAGATTCCCTCTTCCCTTTTTTTCCCCCCTCCTCCTTTTACCCTTTTATTTTTTTATTTTTTTATTTATTATTTTATTTTGGCACAACTTCCCTAGTTTCCCCCCTTCCTCTCCACTCAGTTTTCGCTTTATGGACAGATCAGCAAACCTGGACACGGAGGAGCTCAAGGTAGGAGACCCCGCCGGGTGCC
>VXBW01006779.1:178141-189784 GCA_013400375.1 Thinocorus orbignyianus
CTACACGGTCGAAGAGGGGATGGGAGAGGAAGGGGAAGGAGAGCCTTCCTCCCCCGCCGCAACCACAGCCTTTCCCTGGGACACCCACTCGGGGCGCCGGCTTCCCCGGGAGGGAGGAGGGCTATCCCTGGATGAGGGAAACTCCGGTGGGCACTGAAGTGCTGCCATGGGCTGCTCCCCTTCTCCTCCAAGCCCTATCAGAAAGTCACTCCGGCACACTTGTCTCTAACAAATAAATAGAATTAAATAGATTCACACCCGCCTCGGTCTTGCTGCCAACTGCTGCGAGGGAAGAAGCGCCAGAACGGTAGCCCTGCTTGGGAATTTGGGGTGTGATGGAAGTGCAAGGATGGAGAAGGTGCTAAAACACCCTGTTTGCTGGAGAAGCGCTGGTTTTTCTAGCGCTTCAGGCTCTGCTGCTGCCTCAGCTGGGGAGTCCTCCTGCCTCCTCAGCCTTTCCAAGGTTTACAGGAGACACTTGGTGCGGGAAAGGCAGGAGCTAAGTCTTCCAATCAAGGAAGGGAGGGGGGGAAGTTTTATTTCATAGAAACACAGAATACAATGTTTTGGGTTGGAAGGGACCTTAAAGGTCATCTAGTTCCTGCCATGGGCAGGGACACCTCCCATTAGACCAGGTTGCTCAAAGCCCCATCCAGCCTGGCCTTGGACACCTCCAGGGCTGCGTTTTTAATTCCAACGGATTCTTTTTAAAGGGTCTTTAAGGAAAATATGCAGTTTTTGCTAAAAAGAGGAAGGCGCTTTGCAGGGATCGTCCTTAAAGCCCGAGAGGCACATCCCTCCGTGAATAGGGCACCCAGCGCAGGGCTGGTGTAGAGAAAGGAGGGGGTTCTCATTAATCTCTTTAATTAAGGCTAATGTTTGCAGCGTGGACAGGCTGAGCGACCTTGAGCAGAGGAGCGGAGCTGGGAAGCATCAGCACTTCAACCCTTTTCTTTTGCCACTTTGCTTTGTTTGTGGTTGTGATTTATTTTTTATTTTTTTTTTTTTTCCCTAAGAATGAGAAGAGCTTCATTTCTGTGGATGCTCTTAGACTCTCCGGGACCAGTCGGCTGGGCACATCGCTTTCCCCCGGTTCTCCCGGGTGTTTGGGATGGGGAGCGGGACCCGCAAGGGGATGCTCCTCCCCCCGGGGCCGGCAGGGGGCGGTGCGGGCCCACCCGCAGCCCCGCATCCCTGCTCTCCCGCACCGGTCCGGTTGCCCGTGGCTCGCACTGGCCATTCCTGGCCTTTCCCGCACTGCCCAGCCTCCAACCGCATTCCCACCGGCAGTAATATTAGGGAAGGCAAAGCTCTGGAGGGGATAAAGCTGTTCCCAGCTGGTGGCATCGCTGCAGTTGGGCAGGATGGAGAGCTGCTCCAAGAGTTGGGAAAAGCTTTTCATTAGTTTCTGGTCGGGAGTAATTACTGTGCTTCACTACTTCTCCCTTTGGCCAAAACAGTCGCTTGCTGGGGTAAAGAGATGGAGTCGGAGTGTAGGGGCAGTTGGAGGTTAGGAGATGTCGAGTGAGCTCAAACCCACACGGTATTGCGTGGAAGACTCATGCGAGAAATGTCAAATGTGGTAGCAGGGTGTCATAGGAGGACTTGCTGGGTATTTAAGAAGCAGGCTGGACACTGGGTTTCCTCCATTATGACAAAGGTACACCTGCAAGTGACAAAAAGAATGGTAACTTCCCTACTAATACCGCAAGTCAAATGTGCTGGCTCCAATGATAATATACAATGGTGATACTGGAAATATATACAATGTGATATAGAAAGCTTTTATACATCTCAGATCAGGAGTTAGATGTACATTTGAAATCTGCATGTTATTTATTGCGCCGGTTGCAATGAATTCTGAATGATATATATAATGATGTATAATGAATATATGTTTTGAAAGGTCGTTTTGTGAAAAACTGAACAAGTGTCATGTGTGCAACACCTGCTAACGAGGGCAGGTGTAACTTCCTCTTACTAGTCCATGCACGAATTCCTGATGAAACGGATCAGTACTGAAAAGAGAGACTACTCTTCCAGAGTTTTTGAGCTGTTCTGGCTTTCCTTTGATCTGTCTCATCTTCTGTCTCGGATGCATACAAGAACTTTCCTCTGACTTTTTAACTCACAAGCCTGTGGAGGTTTTGTTTTAAAAAACATTAGTACTGAAAACACAGACTAAGTGATTCTGTTGTAGTTGCACAACAGTCTTGGGTTTAGTGTTGTTAAGCACTTTCTGTTACTTGAAGTATATGTGATTTTTTTATATCTACATTTTGACACACATGAAACTGTATGGCTGTGTGAGTATCGTGTGTTTTATAGGGCTTCGTAATTTGTATCTGAGTAATTGACTTGCAGACTTTGCATTTAATGTATTAAAAACTTGCCTTGATGCATTTGTATTTAATTTCTTGAAACTGTCTGAGTTTGGTTTGCAAAGAAGGGTGGAGAGGCCTGTGTGTTTGCTGGACTGCCACTGACTTGTGATTTTCACTGATGCTGAATAGGTTGTTACAGAACTTGTCTTTCACATCTGTCCAGTTGTTTGACATGCAATTCCTTTGACATATGTTGCAATCGCTTCTCTTGTTTAGTAACTACAGTTTGTGTATGGTCTTAGATAGCAAGAGATAGTACTCCTTCTGGTCTGTAAAACACCAGTACTTTTCTGGCGGAAATTTTGTTTTGTAATGGAACGTATGATAACAGTGATATTCTTAGCATGATGGAATTTAAAACATCCTGGAAACCAATTCTTATTTACTTGAAAATGCTGGTTCGGTGAAAATATTCGTTTCATTACAATCCCACAATATTATTTTTAATAGGGTCTTTGAGTGTCTTGAAATTATCACTTTAATTTCAAAAAAAATTTTTAAGCTACAGTATTTCTGAATCATCTTGTAAACACTAGCTGGATTCTGTTACTCAGTTCATGAGAAAATATTTATAGTCTGTTTATGACTTTATATTTCGTGGCGCTGTAAAACTACTTACTTAACATCCACATGGAACTGATCACATGTGAGGTTTTGTGATACTATGTCTTCCAATGCAATTTATGTAGTTTAGGAAGCATTTGATAAAGAAATTCAAGCAAAGTTTAAACAAGAGGTTGATTCAGTAGCTTTGTGGTCTTAAACATGTAAATCGCTCCACTGTTTAAATTCGTAGGAGAAATAATACCCAGAGGAACCTTGGATTATTTTTTTTTAAAAGAAGGAGCCAGAGAAACTCATGTGCTTGGTGTGGTGTGGGAGGACTTTTGATGAGACTGGGTAGGTGGTTATATTTCTGTTTTAAGTTAGTCATTCCATAATGAAAAGTATAGTACTCAGTAACACTCAGTGTGTTCTTTTGAGAGCCTACTTCATTTATTCATGTCTCTCCTGGGGATGTGGACATCTTAGTGTGGATACTAAGGGATTTGTCTTTTTAACACAAAACCTGCTCTCTCCTACCCTTCCCTATCTACCTCCCTCCCTCCAAGAAATTCATGGTTTTCTAGGACCCTATCAGCAATACTCAATAAAGACAATTAACCTTTGCATTCACAGTCAGAGAATTCAGCCTTTAAACCATTCTTCATGAAAGGTCAAGCTGAAATGGTTTTAAAGTAATATACATGCAAATTCCTTTTCTGTGTGTTCCTATTGTGGGATTTCCTCTCCGTGTCTCAATCTGTTTAAGGACTAGACAGAGTCCAGGAGGCTGGAGAGAATTCTATGCATAAGATATAGTTGTTCAGCAGACATCGAAAAAAGGTCAAGACACTGGCAGTGCTCTCAGTACACTCCTTAGAAATCATTCCTCTACTATCACTACCAAGAAACAGCACTAACCTGTGGCTGAGCTTTTTGACATTGCCTGTTACAGCTTTGCTAAGCTCAACACTCTTTAAATGGAATATACATCAAAATTTGAAGGCTTGGTTAAAGGGAAAAAAAGCGCTTTATCTCCCTGTTCTCCATGGCTTTTGGGGTAAATATTGTTGTGTTTCCCTCTGCTACTGTATTCTGTACTTAAAAAAAAAAAAGTAGATGTAAGAGATTTACATAAAGATAGGGAAGATGTTTCTTTTTTTCCCTGAAATGGAAGAACTTAGTGTGTGTTGCTACTGTAAGTTGTTTCTGTAGGTCTGAATGTGAGACTTGGGAGATAATGTACAACTCACACTAGAGCCTTTCAAAGATAAATTGTCTAGTGTGAAGGCATATTTGGGAGTACCAGCCATGCTGTCTCAGTACGTCCCTTAACCTTTTGGAGACTGATGTTGCTTTCCCAGGTTCCTGATTAGGCCACGAGCAGGACTGTTTGTAAGGCATTATGGCAAAAATGTCACAGGAGACTTTTCCCGTGAAATCATTTCACCTTGTGCTATTTCATGTAAACTTTGTAAATTCATGTCCAGCATAGTTGTTTCTACATCCTCCAAGGATCCATCATTCCAAAGGACAAAAATAAGGATTTAAATACACCAAAAAAAAGCTCACTGAGTTGCGAATAGACTCTTTTCTCACTTTGATGTTGAAGTTCCAGGGTTCTCAACATTGGGAGAACAATTTCATTTTCTTCTCCCCTCATTCAAATGAAAGGTGGAGAACATGGCTTAGAAGTTATGCCGTTATCTTTGTTTTTGAATGAAATCATCCTTACACTTAAAGATCTTACAGAAACCTACTTAACGTCCTGTTGTACTTTTGGCTGCAGCCATATATAATGCCATTGCAAAGCCAGAATTACTTAACAGTCCAAGAATGAGAGCTGACATTTTTCTACTAAGCCATCAGATCCTTTGCTAATTCCAAGATATTACGTGTTAACTCTTTGTTCCACAACAAACCCTGGATTTCTGAAGCAAGATGTTGCGAGGTTGTTATCTGTGAGCGCTGAGTTTTGTTCCCTATTGCAGGAAGGAACGTCTGTTGTAGAAGAAACAGCAGTGAGAGGTGCAAAATGTGAGGCTTTCTTTATGGTTAGAGGTATTCCTGCAGCTGATCATGCACAGCCAGATTTACTGAGGTCCTGAGTAAGTCACAACAAGCTTGTGGTGTTCTTTCCATACCACCCTTCCGATACTGCTAGACAACACTTTAGGGAGGATTGTGGGATTTAACTCCTGTTCATTTGCACTGCTTGAAAAGTACTATATGAGGACAGAATACCTTTCTGCAATTTTAAATTAGCCATATTTTATTAAATCAGTGCAGTTGTATCAGCAGAAGTACATCAGTGATATGTCTAAAAATCGGTGCCGCAAGCAGGAGCATGCCTCAGGCATAAAAATCTAGCTTTTAGCCATATTTCTCTGTTTTATCAGCGCTCTTCAGTGCAACTGGGCAGTGTGGTCTGGAATTTATAGGTGGCATGTTCCTACTCCTACAACTCTTGAACAGACAAATTATGTTAGTAAGTGGAGGCTGCCACTACCGAAAAATCACTTCCTTTCCAGCGTGTCAGAAGGTAATTGGGTACATTTAATGAAAGCACGTAAACTGAGAACACAATTAATTTGAATTTGTGCTTTCTAAATGCATTGTTCTCTGTACCATGATCCCGAGTGAAAATGTGTTGTTACAGCGCTATGGATTTTGCGTAGTATTTTAGGCTTTATCATCTATATCAGGGTGGAAAGAGCAGATTGCTGAACCAGATCCACCCAGGTATTTTTGCTATTTTTGTTCTTCAGGATCAGTGTTGATGATACTTCGTGGTTATGCAGGTCATCTTCTACTCAAAAATCTTCAAAAGGTATTTTGAGTTGGATTCCAGAAAGGTGAAGAACACGCTAACTTCTTATTGAATACAAGCAATGCAATTGCCCCAGTTCAGCAGATACATGGTACAACAGCTCTCTAAAATCAGTATAGGTTTGAATTCAGGAAAACCTGTATAGAAAATCAATTCATTTTAAAATAGCAAAATTATCTGATTGATTGGTACATTGATACTTGATACGCTGTGGTGTGTTAGGGATCCGTAGCTGAGAAAAAAAATGCTATAAACCACTGAAATTAAGGGTAGCATTCTTTCCAAGTGAAATTAGTAGTACTAGATAATATTTTTTCTAGCTAAAGCTAGTTCACATGCACAAACTATTCCATAAATGGCTCTGCCCCTTAAGTAATTGAAGACAAGTACATTAACTGTGTTAGAAGAAGGTTTTGTGTTTACTAGAGTTGTCTCTAATGAATAGCAAACTTACATAAACCAATCAAAACTAAAAGTAAAAAATCAATAGAGCCTTTTCTGCTTTATAAGCCAGTATGTTTCTGCACATAGATCAGCAGAGATGACAAAAGTTGAAAGACAATCTAAAATTTCAGGAGCTACCTATAATAAAGAGGTAGAGAGCCAATTGAATTGACCCTCAGAATCTGGATTTTACCTTGTGTTCAATTTAATGGCTTTTATTGGAAAGGGTGTTAAATCTGAACTCGGAAAGATGCCAAGCCATCGCACATCCAGCTTGTGTGCTGGGAGGGGGTCAGGGCTGGGTAGCCCCCTTTCTGCTCTCTGGCTTCGCTGGTTGCACCTGTGGCTCGGGCATGAATGTGGTTTGGGCCGTAAGTAGCTTCGGAAGTACTCAAGCTATTAACAGACTCATTATGAGAGCGCCAGGTCCTGTGTTTTCCAGGAACATTCATTATTGCCTTTAGGAGCTACTGCCTACAGTGCAAAGAGGCTCAGTCCGGAAAGTAATCTGCAAGGACCTCGCTTCTCCCACCAGGCAGTGAGCATCTGCAAGTGCCTCAGTTTCCCCTGGTAATGCTGTTTAGGCACATCACTAACTCGCTTGCTTGCATATTTCCCATCTGGACTGTGAGGAGTATTTTAGGAGTTATCCTGCTTAGGGGCATTGATAGTCATCTGCCAGATACGCTGGATTCCTTTGAGGACTGTGATCCCATGAGGATGCTCAAAAGATTAATTCCTTGCAAGCATGAGGTCAGCACATAATAGCAGCCCCAGTGGCTTTCACTTGATAAGTGGTCAAACAAGGTAAAAATACCTGTGTTTTCTCCTTAATGGGGAAAGATTTATTTTTTTTTAATATTTGCTTGAACCGCATGTATTCTTAGCAATAAAAGGAGATTGCAGCTCCATTTGGAGGGGTTGCTTCTGTTTGGAAGAAAAGATTGAGCCAATGTTCTGTACTCAAAGTGATTACTTGATCATCACAGTCCAGCAGAACATTTAAGAATGTGAATCTCAATCCAAGGAAGAATCTCCTGTCAAGGTTGCAATGCTTCAGAAGATACATAAGATTTCAGTCTGCATCTTTTTGTTTGTTTGGGGTTTTTTTGGCAGTTTTTTTTTTTTTGTTTTTTGTTTTGTTTTTTTTTTGGGTGGTAATTCATCTTGGCTAATTCAGGAGTCTCCCTGCCGAGCAGGCTGGCTGTTGTAAATCCTATTCACTGGTAATATATGTGCGAGGAACGAAGCTGAATGATCTATGCCCCAATAAACGGCAGAGAGCATTTCAGAATGTACTACAAAGAGACTGGAAGTTTTTTTCCCAAGAACACCACTTAGCCTTAAAGCTGAAACTCATGGCATCGTTTATTACTTTCAGGAGTCTAAAAATTAGATGTGAATAAGTACAAATTAGGAGCTGCTCACTATAAAAAAAAAAAAAAAAATCTCCTCCAAAACAACACAAAATCCTAATCCTCTCTGAACTTTAGAAGAGTTCAGGAAAAAAAACAAAAACAAACAAACAAAAAAGATAAAAATCAAGACTAAGATCCATCTGTGCTTCTGTGCTTTGTTTCACTTGAGTCATCACCAACAGATGGCAAATACTCTGTAGAAATCACTCAGCTGAGTTACTCTGGTTCAGGGGGTACCTAAGGCATCTACCCTTAGTTCTTGCCTTATACTCTATGTCAGAAACTCAGTTTTCCTCTCAGACAGATAGCAGCACGTGGGCTTGTACATAATTATGCCTACAGATACGGTACTTGTGTAAATATTGATAATAATTATCTCCCTTTTAATTCCTTCCAAAACAATAGGTTTCAGTCCTAAAAGGAGACTGCCTGGCTGTGTCAAACTTTATAGGCGGTTGCAAAAATAGCTAGCAACAAGCTGGTATTGACTGTCACTTCCTGTAGGACTCATGCTGACATCTACTATTCCAGATATGCTTCATTTTAGAAATATTCTACATGCCGTTTCCCAAGGACTTCTGCAGTTGGGGCAGACATGAGACGAATGCAAAAACTGTCTATCGTGTAGACTCATGTTCCCACTTAATCTTCATGCAGGGAAAATTGTAATTCCATTTCATCAATGTTTTATTAGATTTTCCTGAAAAAGCTGGCAGAAGAATATAATTCTTCAGAGACTAACAAGTTAGTTAGTGTGAGCCGTTTCCCCAGCACTGGCGTTGACATTCTCATTTCTGTAAGTATATCTTGTTTGCAGGGGAGTGAGATACTATTTTTGGAATTGATCTCATCCCTTCCTTCGGTTCTCCCCCAACTCATTATGAGGTACAAGTGAGTATGTGATTGGAAAATGATCTATTTGCCCAGAAGAGACCTCTACCTAGTTAAGCTCCCTATTTCCTTCAGTATTAATTTAGATGAGGTAGATAATATTCACTGTACATGTAAATATGCCATCTACCCAGTCTACCGAGACCACTTGCGCTATTGCTTAATAAAATTATGGGTAGGTGAGTAGATGTCCCTGTGTCTCATGATAAAATTTCCGTCATACTGCTGACAGGTGTGATACAGAAGGCACCTTCTGCCGAGGTGCTGTCTTGTCCTATTGAACTTGGACTTTTGTAAGCCACAATCAAGGAATGAACACGTCTGGTAGGCAGCAAACTGTGGCATGATGAGCAGAGCAAAGAGGGAGCTCCGAGGAGAGCTGCGCTGAAGCCCAACACCCACTCTGTCAAAAAATATAGATTATATTGAGTAGAATTCATTCCAGTTAGGGGCGTAAGCTGCTGCATCAGACTACAATGCTACTATTTTTTTAATGGGCATCCAGACCTTGCCAAGGCAGTTTTAGAATAGCCAAAGAGGAATGTAAAGATTTCAAGTTGTTGGGGAAGGCTGTGCGGGGTGGTAATGAACGGCAGCACAGTGATGGTGTGCTGAGGTGGTGGCAAACCAAATCAAAAAGGCTGCATGGCCATCTGAGCTACTCCTTGTGCTGATGTCTCGCTGACATGTCTTAATCTTTCACAGATTCAGCACTGAGTTTTCTAATTTAAAAAAAAAAATTGGGCAACTGATTGTTTTGTGCTACTGCTACCACTCAGTAAACAATGTGTGTGGTGTGCACAACATTAAAATGCACGTGGAAAACAAACAAACAAGCAAAAAGGTGATGTTCCTATCTGTAGGTGCTTGAAAACTCAAAATGACTACTCAGAAAATTTGTAGGAAACATGGGCTTAGACAGGAGGTAGAACAGGCAGAAAACCTGAAGACCTATGAAAAATGCTGATGTTGCTATTGTCAGTATGAACTGGATGGTCTTAAAATACTCTCTTACTGTCCCGATGGAACTCTCTTACCACTGAATTTGTATGTGATAACGTTTTATAGTTTTCTGATTTAAGTACAGGATCGATACTTGGCCTCCCAGACACTGCAAATTTCCCCTCAGTCTATGGTTGGGAGCCATTTCACTTGGCTTTCACTGGATATTATTTTAGGGAAAACCTGTCCTCTTCTGTAAAACAGGCGTGCGTTTCTGTTTCTTATTGATGCCAACTAACTTATTCACTACCTCACCCTTTCATAAAGAGCTAAACATAATAGTGGAGATAAGCAATTGCAAGTATCAGTATTGTTGCCCTCTGGGGAGAAGATAGCTTAAGTCTTCCCTTAAAACCTATAGACTTATATTTGTCTTATCATGATGTTGTGATTTTTCTTTAAAACAGAAGTTTCCTTAAATTGCAATTTGTATGCCTCTATCACTACGTCTTTGTCTATGCGTGTAAGATGACTCTTACATTTTAAATGATGGATTTTTAAAAAATAATTTATCACAGTGCCAAAATACTCAATAGCATAGGCATGTGGATGCTTCCTGCATCTTCACGTGACTCCCCCCAGATAAAACCAGTAGCGTGAAGAGGAAGGGAACAAGAGAGGATGACAAGGGAACAAGAGAGGATGACAAGATGCAACTCTACTGGAAGAAGCCAGTAGCACAACATGAGCCAAATGAAGGTGCCTTCCACTTTCTTACCCAAGTCAGTTCAATACCGCTCTATGCTTTTCTCTCACCCCTTATCTGACCCACCAGCAAGTTGCACAGATTGAGTGTGCTTAAATTTTCTAGCAATGATAAAATGCAACAAATTTTATTTATAGAGGGCACAGGCACTTTTAAACCAAGATCTGAAGTCAAGCTCAGCTGAATCAGCTGTAGTGCAGAGGCAGTAAGCTCTGTTGAAGAGCTGCTGGTGGCTATCTGGTGGCTGGAGCATCTTACATTGGATCACCACTCACAAAATGGAGGTGGGGAACCACATCATTAAGTGCCATTTTTGCATAAAGTATTTTTCAGAGCTCATGTATGTTGTGAGTGGCCCCTATTCACCTTATTTCAGAATCTGGCCCAAGAATCATGGCATAGGGCAGATGGTTGGTACACATCTTAAGCAAACTGACTATTTGCTCCAGAAGGTTATGATGGCAGTTTTGTTTCTTGGTTCTTTATTATTATTGTTACGTATCTGGTTTACATAAAGAGGTCTAAAATTGCCTAAATGTGTTTTGTTTTTTTTTTTTTTTTTCCTTCTGATCTTGTACTAGAACAAGTTGTGAAAGTTCAGCTGTGAAAAGAATATTTACTACATGAGAAAGTTAAATATCTGTTTCCACTTCAGACAGAAGCCAGATTTCCCTTACCTTGCAATGATTTGGTGCTCTCTTGGATGTATTTTTACCCCACTAACACAGAAATAATTGTTTTTTGTGAAAGAATTTATCTGAAACAGGTTTAAATGTAACCTTAGAGCACAGAACATGAAACAAGAAAACAGAGTTAAACTTTTAAAACAATCAATTTCATTCTGCACACAGCAATTACTTCTGCTGTCAGCAGGAATAAAGTTTACTGCTGCTGGAAACTTGTAAAAAGTCAAATGTGTTCTTGTAAAATGCCTTGTCAACTGCAAGTAAATGGGACCACACCTTCCAAGAACCAGGCATCTCTTTGTTTTAGTATTAATAAGGTTTGTGTCCTAAACATCTGCTCAGAAGTAGCTAAAAAGATGTGATTTGAATGAAGTGAAGTAAATGCTGTATTCCTGAAGGCAAATAAATTCTGCATATTGACTTTTTGAACTGGCTCAGCCAGAATACACGGGATTCAGCTGTGCAGCTCACAGGGAGCTGAGAGTTTCCTATACCCAAAATTTGAACTGGGATTAATACTTTGTGATTGTTACTACGCTTCGATAAAACTAATCCTTTTATCAGTACAAGTCATATCACAATTAAGCCTAACGGTAGACACAATCCCTGTTTTTTATTTAAAAAATAACTTCCACGAGCCTTTTAGGGGAAGAGGAGACAAGAAGAGGAAGAATTACCTGTCTGTTCATTTTATTCGGTTTTAATCTAGGGCCAATTATAAAAGCTTTTTTTTTTTTTT
>VXBW01006779.1:189834-269101 GCA_013400375.1 Thinocorus orbignyianus
TTTAATACCTTTAGAAAACCATACCTTTGAAAACAGAGGCAAAATTGTAATGCATCCCTCATATACAGTCTGTATTTGGATCAGTTTGATGGGTAGTTTACTTTTATTGGTACTTTCTTTTGAAAAAAGCAAACAAATGAAAATCCCAAAGCTGTAAATTTTCACAGGCCAGGGCTAAGAATGAGATGGCAGTGCTGTTTACCAGGATAAATCAGGTGCTACTAACAGAATTTCAATACCAAAGGTTAATAATATCATCATCAGTAGCTCTTGAAAGAGACCTGACTGCCTAAAGGCAACTTAATTTTAAACACCGAGACAAGTCAATCAGTATACACCTAAAAATATGCATTGAGGGATGTGGTTTGCATACATTACAGCCTTGTTTTTACTTTCTAACCTGTGAGATCTTGAATTCTTTTGTTCACCTCTTCAGGAGCATAGACGTGTATTTTTAGGAGTTGTGGGTCTGCTTGTTGCTGGTCATTGAGTAGAGAACGAAAGTTTCAAGGGGAAGGAGAGGGCACAGTGAAATAGCCTTCCACTCAAAATTCTGCGCTTCCCGTTCTAGTATTGAAACAAATCTCTCACCAGGCTATTTGTCCGGTGACAAGGGGACGCTGATGGGTTGAAAATGTAAACATCAGTTCAGCCAATGTATGTTGACTACGGCCTGAGAGGTTAGAAGGTGGGCCCATTATCCCATTTTTACATTTTGCAGTATCAGAACTGATAGCCTGTAATATTTAAAGTGGTTAAGGGCACAGTGCAGAGCGAAATGCAGAGACGTCAGTGAAGCACTGTCTCAGTGCTCTTGGGAGCAGTACCCTGGATCATGACTAAATAGATGTTTCTGACCAAGTGCCAACAAATTTGGCAAGGCTGTGTGAAGGTATAAATCTATGGAAGCTAAAATTTTTCATTCTTCTTTTTTTTTTTTTTTGTGTGTGTGTGTGTATAATTTAACTGCCTATTTTGAGCTCCAAGTGTAATTTTATTTGTGTTTCATGGAATGCAGTGTCAATGATTAAGGGAGGAACCTGCTTTCACTTGACACTCTATTACACTTTTTGCTCTGAATATGCTATGATTAGATTTATTATGTGAGTAAATACCCACGTAGACTGGTAGAGAGTATTTCTGTTCATGGTCATAGGGTAAATTAAGAAAAGTATTATTTTCTAGACATCTGCTTTTATTATCAGCCTTGGAAAGAAAATAGTTGTGGACCTGTTAAGTCATGTGAAAGAATAAGATTTATGGAAGATAATATAGTTACCCATTGAATCCTGGAAAACGGTACAGAAAACCTAATTTTTAGGTGTGATTTAGGAAATAATGAACTCGGGAAAGCTGTAGCTTTATAAAGGGCATTGGACTTGAGACTTTTCTGAACAGTCAGTTTGAAAGACTAGCACTATCTAGGCCCAATAATTAATATTCCAGCAAAATATCAATGAAAAAAAATTGTTAGTGGCAAAATACTATGTCATAGCACCAGAGCATCATACAGTCAAAGAATAGTTTAGGTTGGAAGGGACCATTAAAGGTCATCTAGTTCCAACCACCCTGCAATGAGCAGGGACATCTTGAACTAGATCAGGTTGCTCAGAGTCACATCCAATATCATGAGGAATGTTTCCAGGGATGGGACATCCACCACCTCCCTGGGCAACCTGGGCCAGGGTTTCATCACCCTCAGTGTAAAAAATGTCTTCCTTATGTCTAGTCTAAATCTTCCCTCTTCTAGTTTAAAACCGCTACCCCTTCTCCTACTGCAGTAGGCCCTGCTGAGAAGTCTGTCCCCATCTATCTTATAAGCCCCCTTTTAAGTGATGAAAGACTGTATTAAGGTCTCCCTGGAGCCTTCTCTTTTGCAGGCTGAACAACCACAAGTCTCACAGCCTGTCCTCACAACGGAGGTGTTGCAGCCCTCTGACCATCTCCATGGCCTACTTTGGACATGCTCCAACAGATCCGTGTCTTTCTTGTGCTGAGGGCTCCAGAGCCAGGTAACAGTACTCCAGGTGGGGTGTCATCAGAGCAGAGCAGGGGGGAAAAATCATCTCCCTAACCCTGCTGGCCACACTGCTTTTGATGCAGCCCAGGATATGTAGCTTCCGGGCTGTGAGTGCCTCCACCACTGAGGCTGCTTTGGCACAGAAATTGACATTAAAACTAATATGTTGCACCACATTTTTAGGAAATATAAAATTTGCTTCTGGGAAAGACTTTTGTTTCCTATATTTTCTAAAAACAGCAAGATCTGCATAAGACATCTGTTTTATCTGCACAATTAGAAGGGAAGTTCGTGTGCTGTTTTACAAATGCATAAGCAGAAAAAGACTTTCCTTCAATAGCTTACAGCTGACATGGATAAAGAGAACTGAATGTAATAAGGATAACACAAGATCTTTGAGCCTGTCTGTTTTTATTTTCCGTCTCTTTTTTACCTTGCCTCTTCCAAGTTAGCTTTGAGGCCTTTCAGTGTTTTTTCTAAGAAAAATTTTTCCCTAAGAAAAGTATTTTTGCTGGCCAGTTGGCTGATAAAATGTAGGACATCAGCTGAACCAAAGCTGTTTTTCTCTTTGAATTCTGCTCTCCTCTAAGTATAATTCCCCGACTCTTTTCTAATTGGTATGTACATAAAAAGGTGTATATATGTACAAATAGATCCATATGTCTATGCAGCTTTTATAAACCTGTATAATATTTCAATTTTTTATTTTTATTTTTTTTTGTTTTTAAACTTCCTCATGACAACAGTGCTTTAAAAGGTGTGTTGCTGTAGAATTAGTCTCTGTTGGTTTGCATCTGATTTTATAAGCACCTGTCAGAACAATCTCATTGATTTCAGTAAGATGAGGAAAATTTAGTTGAGATTTTTTTGAGTAATACTCATTTTCAAACCCTATATTGTGACATAGTGGCAACAGAAGATATATTCACAGAAGCAGGTGGGAAAATTGTCGTGACTGGAGAAACAGGTACCAGACCTGTGCTCATTGACCTTGCTGCTGTCTAGTGGCTTTCTTTACTTCGAACCCTCATTAATGGCAGCAGAAGTTCAATCAAGGCATAGAACCAGGGCAGTGTGTGGGTCTAATTACTGCAGCAGAGTGTGTGTGTGATAATGGGTATTTTGTAGCCAAGAGCACAACTACAAAGACAATAGGCGTCAGAATTTGAAGGCATCAACAATTACAGGCATGGACACCTTAGTTTCTGTAGCTGTCATAGTAATTAATAGCAGTGAAGATCTTTTGATTGAGTTTTTCCCATGCTCCAGGAGAGGCTTTGGAGGGCACCTCTGGCTCTGATGCAGCAATCTCCCCCAGCGATTTAGTGCCTGTGTGTCTTCAGCTGGCTTTGGCTTGGGGACCCTTCCCTTATATATTGTAAAAGCAGCTCTGCTGAAAAGATAGTGAGGTCTTGGGTCATATTATTTTCCCTTTTTGGTATTTGTAAAGTAAAGCAGTCTCTGTTGCTGCCTTCTCTGCCTCAGGTCCCTTGAAGCATCTTTCCTCTCTGTGTGGAGGTGGTTGAGTATTCCTTAATGAGGTGATGAGAAATTGGAGTATATGGAGGACACACTCCCCCTTGCAGCTACCTTCAACTCAGAAGACTAAGATTCAGCTCAGCTTCAACTCAAAAAATGAAGCACAGGTGTATATTTTAAAGTTTATCAGTACTTATAGCAGATGGAATAAAATAATAGAATCATAGAATGGTTTGGGTTGGAAGGGACCTTAGGGATCATCTAGTTTCAACACCTCTACCATTGGTGGGGACATCTCCCACTAGACCAGGTTGCTTAAAGCCACATTCAACGTGGCCTTGAACAGCTTCAAGGATGGGGCATCCACAGCTTCTCTGAGCAACCTAGCCCAGTGTCTTACCACCCTCACAGTAAAGAATTTCTTCCTAATATTTAATCTATATTTTCCCTCTTTCATGTTAAAACCCTTACCTCTCTTCCTATTGCTCCACTCCCTCATAAAGAGTCCCTCCCTATCTCTCCTGTAGACCCCTTTAGGAAGGGAGTATCATGTCTCCCTGGAGCCTTTCTCTTCTCTAGGCTGAACAACCCCAACTCTCTCAGCCTGTCTTCATAGGACAGATGTTCTAGCCCTCTGGTCATCTTAATGGACCTCCTCTGGACTCGCTCCAAAGGGATGCATTTGGTTTTCTGTGTTGTGAGCACGCATTGCAAGTGCATGTTGAGCTTCTCATCCACCAGTACCCCCAGGTCCTCTCTTCAGGAGTGCTCTCAATCCGTTCTCTGCCCAGCCTGTATTTGTGCTTGAGATTGCCCTGACCCACTTGTAGGATTATGGAATCAGGACAAGGACTCTGCACTTGATCTCGCTGAACTTCATGAGGCTCACATGCACCCACCTCTCAAGCCTGCACAGGTCCCTCTGGATGGCATCCCTTCTCTCCAGGCTGTTGACTGCTCCACACAGCTTGGTGTCATCAGCAAACTTGCTGAGGGTGCACTTAATTCCCCTCTCCATGTCTCCACAAGCACTGGTCCTAGCATCAAGCCCTGAGGAATGCCACTCACAGTTTAGTCCTAAAAATAAGGGTTGGTGTTAGAACTCTTACAGCCATGTCATCAAAAATATTCTTTCTCTCTTCACACTGAGCACTTGCAGTCTGTAATACACTGAACAGAGTTTTCCTGTCTCCCTTTTCCTTCAGTTTCCAGCAAGAAAAGCAAATGCTCTGCTTCAGCAAGTGAATCCACCCGTGCTTGTGATATGTATACAGGCTATGTGTGAGAATTATACCAACAATTACTGTTTGGTAGTGATCTGCATGCAGATGCCACAGAGAGCATTGAAAATGTATCACGTAGTTGTGAGGAACACAATAGGAATCTTTCTGTGAGTGAAATGATTATATTTTACCCATGTTGGAACCAAACAATCTAGCCAGCTCTAGCTCTTTATTCACATGTAAAAAGATCATTTGTGCATTGTAATGCGCTCTTGTCCAAATAATTGTGCTAGAATATTGTACGAAAGTTTCTGAACAGTTCTGTAATAGCCATACTGTTGGATGACAGCGGTATCATTAGTAGCCTGCATAAGTATTTCTAACCATGTGCAAATTCATCTTTTATTCCATTGTAATTTATCACACAGTTTTCACCTTCTATGTATTTAAAGAGAAATTAACTGTAGTTGAAATTCTTCCCAAGCCCAATCAGCTCTGTGCATACATCAGACAGTTTCACGTCGGTGTAGGGTGGACATGCCACCATGTGCTGTTCCAAGGCCCACATCTGCAGAAGCATGCTGGAAGACAGATTCGGAGGAGAGCCACAACACAGGGAAGGTTGTTCAAGGTCTGTTTATCTGGTGAGGTGCAGTGTTGGGTAAGGCAACCAGAGGCAGCTCTCAAAGGTCTCTGATGTGTCCATCTGAAACACTTGATGAGGTCCTTCAGAAAATGTTCTTAAACCTTCTTAAACTTCAATAAAGGTTCAGCAAAGGTTGGAGAGGGACTCTTTGTCAAGAAGTGTAGTGATAGGACGAGGGGTAATGGTTTTAAATTGGAGGAGGGGAGATTTAGATTGGATATTAGGAAGAAATTCTTTCCTGTGAGGATGATACGACCCTGGAACTGGTTGCCCAGAGAAGCTGTGGCTGCCCCATCCCTGGAAGTGTTCAAGGCCAGGCTGGCTGGGGCTTTGAGCAACCTGGTCTGGTGGGATGTGTCCCTGCCCATAGCAAGGGGGTTGGAACTGGATGATCTTTACGGTCCCTTCCAACTCTAACCATTCTATGATTCTAAAACTGCTAAAGCATAAAGATCCTCCCATGAACAGTAGCTGAATAAAAGAGAGGACATATGTAATCAGCATTGTTTCTCCAGGAATGCAAATTGCAGAAAATATCCTTAAATAATTGCCCTGTCTTTATATGGTGTCCCCAAGCATCCTTCTGCAATAACCCATTACTTGCCTGATTGGCTGTGGCTGTTTTGGAGGCCTTAAATAACAGAATGACACTGCTTCTAATGCTTGCACTAGCTCAAGTGCCTTGAAACAGGAACACCTTGAAAAATACTCCTCAGTGACAGTCTGAATGAGGTTTGCCCGTTGAATTTAACAAACACAAAAAAATGAGATCTGACTTGACAGAATGCAGAGTAACTTCCTATGCCAATGAAGGACTAATGCATATTAAAGGACTTCAGTAAAGTGGAGAAGGGCACAATACGTGCTCAGGGCATGAACACGAACGTATCCCCACCAGGCACACGAATTGATAAAAGGGAGCATGATTAGCTGCTGGTGTAAAGTAACCAGGAAAGAGATGAATTGTCAGTCCCTTGATGTTTACAGGTTGAGACCGAATGCCTTTCAAGGCGATCTGCCTAAGGCAGTCATAAATTATACTTTAGTCTAATTTATGTTACCAGCTTAATATGAGTAAATAAGGTAAATGGGTGAAATAAACCTGTGACATTGAGAATAATCTAATTCTTTCTAAAGACATTGAATATCTGGAAAAATGAAGTGATCTCAAAGTCTCCAACTGAAACATTAACAAAATGAAGTGATGTTTGCAAGTGCCACAAGCACATTTTCAAATGGGCTGCAGATTTTTTAGAAGGTATGTGCGGAGTAATTAATTTTCTCCCTTTTTATTTTGGCCAAGGTTTTGTGGAAGAGATACACTGCATTTCTGAAAGTAGTGTAGCCACCCCAAAATCAGCAGAACGTTTTACAGTACCTTTCACAGGTGCGTGTGCATAATATACAAATAGCAGCCATGGCTTGAATTTGATTGCATCTGTCATGAAGCCAAACTTCCTGCTGACTTTTTCAAAAGAATTCAGTCACACAAAGATTTGAAAAATAGATTGGTAGGACATTCATTTGTCAAAAAGACATTGTGTCTTTTATTTTGAAAATCAACCCCCATGTTCTTCTAGAATCTAATGGAAAATATTTTCAAATAGTAACAGTATTCTAGGCAGAAATTCACAGCGCTATATTTGCTGCCTGAAAATAAAATTTAGGAGTTGTAATATATTCCCTAGTTAAAAATAGCATGCATAGTAGTGATTTTATTATTCATTTATTATCT
Organism: Thinocorus orbignyianus; assembly: GCA_013400375.1. NCBI lineage: Eukaryota > Metazoa > Chordata > Aves > Ciconiiformes > Thinocoridae > Thinocorus > Thinocorus orbignyianus. The sequence goes on from VXBW01006779.1 coordinate 196,938, forward strand.
GGACCCTTGAACTAATCTGAAGAAAAGCAGCATTCTTTGGGATACAATGACAAGTTTTGCTTTTTATTTTTACAAACAAATAATTTACTTTCCAGAGAAAGGGATGGTGGGGGTTTTTTTGTTTGCTTGAAAAATCCCAATTTACTATACCTTGCTATACATTTAGTGTATAATACTTTCCAAAGATTTCTGTATTTCTTCAGCTGTCTTAGGTGGTATGATGAAAGATCTTGAGCTGTTTTTCCCTAGACGCCTGTACCTACAACTTCTACTGCTTTTGCTCTTCTGCACATTGAAACTCTACCTGAATTTCACAAGCACTAAATTGTAAAGGACAAGGATTTATTTCTTTTAGATTTTATTACAGAAAGAAATGAGATATTTTCCAGACCATATTTTTAATTTTTTTAATTTTCATGGCTATACGTTCTAACCAAAACTTCTTTACCTCTTTGCTCACCAAACCCCTGAAATCAAAAACTCAAAAATCTTTTTGTGTAGTACACACATGCAGGCTATTTTTAGTTTCTTCATAAACTGGTATAGAGTAAAAAACTTCATATTCAGGACAAATTATTTAGAATACTGAAGTCTGAACCCTAGAACTGAGCAATGCTGCAGTGACATCTGAGTGATCACCTTTCCTGTGTAGATTTCCACATACTGAAGTTCTTCACGCTTTACTAGAATTAAAATAAAATATCAGTTATGTATGTGTTTTCAAATCTCTTTTGGAAAATAGCATGATTTGTATTGTAAAAGTTTCTGCTCCATTCATTTTATTTTATGTTTTTGTTGTGCCATAAGTGACGATTTTTATAATATAACCAAATAGATAATTATTTTTACACATCTGAGTTCTAATTTTGATTCTGTCTAGCTGAAACCAATGCAAGTTCCCAACTAATTGCTTGACTCATGGCAAGGCATTACGTTCAACAAATGCAGCATAAAATGTAAGGATTATGTAGACAAAGCTCAAAGGTAAACTCAGTGTTCCAGTCTGCTGACAAAAGTTGCTTGTTGGTCTTCAAGTTCTGAGCTGTTACACTTCAATAATTCCCTTTTACACCACAAAATATATCTGGAGTATTACTCAGCATTTCTAAAATTTCTATCAAACACAACACAGAAATGATATTGACCTTTTATTGCAGAGTGTTTTCTCACACAGAAGTAGTAAGATACAGAGAGAAGGCAGCCTGAAGTCCTGGAGGTCAGGACGGGGTTATGGCCTATATGTGTTTTCATTTTCCTCAGCATGGGTTTGCTAATTGGTGTCTTAATTGGTGTTCACGTTTCATGATTTTGTCATTAGGAATCCAGCTACTGCATTCAAGTACAATATTAGGAAGATTATCTCACCATACTTTTCTGTTGGCACAGCGTACTTCTCCTCTCTCTAAAAAAGAAAAAAAAAACAGTAAGCCCATGCAATACTGGAGTGGAAAGTTCAATTATAAAAGGTTATACATATACATGTGTACCACAATTTTGTTAGTTCATGTGCTAACAAAATTAAATAAGAAACAATACCACAATTTTGTTAGTTCATGTGCTAACAAAATTAAATAAGAAACATAGCTCTTAAATCCATTACTAAATACAGCTTTACCATCTGAGGAAACCAGATTAAGCCCTTCAGTGTTGTCTAACATTGGGTCATAAATAGCAATTTTTTCCCTTCATGCTAAAGTAGCTTAATCTATTAATCCTTATGCAAAATGTAAATGTTTATATTAGGCAATTAAAACAAGGTTTTGTTGTGCTCTTTTTCTGTTTTTCTTTCAATATAGACCTGATTTCTTATTTGATACATTTTGTCTTACTGATTCTTTCTTTCTACTGCTTGAAAATCCAGACATATGTTCTAGATGATACTAGGGAAAACCAAGTTTTGTTCTGGCTAGAAATTCTAAGCAACTGTTTATTACCTTCTAATCTGTCTGTTTGGGGGTTTTTCTAATGGAATAGCTTGATGTTATTGGTTGAAGTTTTATTGTTATTCCTTACACTAGCAGCCAAAATATATTAATTGCAACTGTACTGATAAGCCCCCCCAAAATGCAGAATTGTGGTGGAAACTAATACCTCAGTGTGGTGCAGTGAAAAATTCTTGCGTGATACTTATTAAACCAAAGGAAGCCAATCAGCTCAGAATGGTATAAGATGGTGTATTCTTTTATGTAAAGTGAAAACGGATGGGGGCATGTCTGCAAGCACTTTGGAGGAGAGGTTTAAGATCTAAAACAATCTTGTTAATTGGTGATTTGGTCTGAAAAGCAGGATGCAGTTCAAGCAGGATAAATGCAAATTACTGCACTTCAGTAAGAATAATCAGCTGAGCAATGAAAGATAGAAACTGGCTAGCTAGGCTAAAATAGCAGGAAAAAAAAGAGAAGGGATGTTTTATTGAAGGGAACACCCCTTGCCAAATTCGTACTGTTGGGAGGGAGAAAAAAAAAAAAAAAAACCAAAGAAAAAATAACCCAAACATCTGATATCCTGGTTTGAGTTATTGCATTTCAAACAAAATACTGACCAGCTGAAGAGGCTGTAGAGAAAAGCATAGAGAGTGATCAGAGGTCTAGACAACATGACCTAAACAGGAAGGAAATAATCTGTTACCTTCATCCGATGACAAGAAGTAATGAGATAATGTTGCAACAAGGGTTTTGTAGACTTTAGAAAATAGTTTCTAACTAAGAGCTGGGATAGACTTGAAGAGAGCTGTTGAGGAATATTCACCACGGGAGAATTTATGAACGGGCTAAACAAAAACCTGTGAGGATGATTTTGGTGCAGCTGATAATGACTAAAGGGGAAAAAATACGTGTTACTTCAAGTTCCATTTTATATGGTTAGTAAATAGGGGTATTCCATCATGGGATGACATGAAAGAGAATAATATAAAAAAGAAGCAAGCAAAACCTACTCATTCAAAATACTTATGTGCTTTTCATTTTAAGTATTTATATTTTTTTCTGAAATGATGACGCTCCTTGAATAACTTCTCCCTTCATACTATGTAATTTAGCTTCTATTTTGCCAGTCAAACTCATATGCCACCACAAGTTTTTCTTACACAGCCCTTGCTGCATGATAGGAATTACCCAAAGAGATCTATAAAGGCATTACTTTATCTTCCCTTATATTTCTCCTTAAAACTTACCATGGCTCTGAGGCTTACCCAGTCTTCAGCAAGTTACACCCTTGGAATGTTGTAAGAAAAATTGTTATTTTGTGGTTTCCATAGGGAGAACATTTTTCTTTTTTTCCTTCTTTTTTTTCTTTCCTATTTCCAAGTTTATTACTTGCAGCACAACAATACGTCTTTAGATGTACGAAGAATATCAGAAATCTCTCAAAATTCTGTCTCCCAGGCCAAATGCCAATGTTCCACAGGAATGCCCACTGCTTTTATCAATATTGCTATAAAATCCAAGTCTCAGCTCCCTTCAGTTTCTTTCTCTCAGCTGATTTATGTTTCTAGTCAAAATGTATTGAAAGCAGAAAATGGAGCTGAATGCCTTCAAAAGAAGTGGAATACAAATCGAAACTCTGAACATAGGAAAACATTTCTAATCTTACAGTTTCCTTGAGATTGTATTACTTCAACATTTTATTCTTCCTCAAATGTTCTTTCAGCCGCCTTTGTTATTTTGCCACTGTAGACAGAAGTCAGTTTCTTTCGCAAGATTACCTTTGGAAATTACATTTTCATATACTCTACTGCAACGCGTTTGAGTGATGCTTCGATCTGAGATTGCCTATAATTTTATGATCATGAAATTTCTACAGAAAGGAAACAAATGAAGGGAATTTCTATTTTTCAGTCTCTCAGATCCAGAACTGGCATCTAAACCAATCCTCTCCAGTTCTTTATTGTACTTTCTTCTCCCAAGCTGACTGTAGCTCATCTATCCTTACGCTGTACCCTCATATGTCTGAAGCCAGAACTGCAGCCCAGTGTGTCTGCCATGCACCACATGCCCATCTCACATCCTCCCTGTTTTCTGAATCCTTTCCATCCCTGTGCGCTCAGGCAGGAGAGGAGGTTCTAGAACTGAGTGCCATACACTTAACTATCTCACATGTTTGCCCTTCTTCACGTATTTGTCCCAGGTACAACTTCTTCCACACAGCTGTGATAAATCCCTAGGCAGAGAAAATATGCTTGTCCAGAAACCTATCTAGAGAACATGATTTTTAGAAGCACATTTATGGGGAAGAAAAAAAAAATGGAAAGAAGTGAGGAAAAAAAATGGGACATGATTTGCTGATGCAGTGTAGGACTTCTGTGTTATATCACACCCTCTTGCTGTCTCTAGCAGGAAGCCAAATACGTTTTGCTCCCTGAGGCAGTGGGAGTATAGTATCAGGGAAAGAAAGGGAGAGGAATCTCTTATAACACAGTTCCTCTTTTATGGAAGTCATGAATTATAATGCTCCACAAGACCAAATTTCTCATTCGTGGCCTCTGTTCCCCACAGATGGATGAAAAGTCGATAATTATAAGTGAGGAAGTCAGAAGACCTGGTGCTGTAAGTACCATCACTGTGAGTCATGAGCCTCGAGCAAATTTCTTTGTGGAAACGTGGTGTATCTTACTCTATCTGTGAGGTTATTCATTCCACAGCAGTAATCAGCAGCACATTGGGTCAGACTTGTTCCATATATATTCTTCCCTAGTACAGAAGGAGATGATGTCAGCATGGAGATACCTTTCTTTGACTTTGGGGACTGCTTTAACTGGTGGTAACTATTAGACTTTCTTTTGAGATACAGAGAAATGGTGAGAGGTTGGAGAATGTCTCTGATGGAGCATCAAGTTTGACTTACCCAGAAGTTCTTTCTTCGAAGGGGAGCTGACAAGCAGACCCATTATCACAAGCAATCTGCCCCCTTTGCTTACTTAAATGTAATTTTCCATGTGGTTGAAAATTTGATCATCTGCTAGAAACTGATTTGTCTTAATTTTTTTTATTTTTTTTTTTTTTTTGAACAGATTTGGCATATTTCTTTCCACAGTCACAGCTATTAAATGAGAGTTTTGTGGCATGGATCCAAGTTCAAAACATATCCAATTTCTAGTCTGCGAGAAATATTTTTCTCCTCTACTGGAGAAGGACCAACTACTCTTCAGTTTGTTATCTTCTTAGGTGTTTTGGGCTGTCTAAAATTTTATCTCCAAGCTTGTCTGACTCAAAAATATCACCCTGGTTTCTGGTCCCAAACCCATGAATTTCTTGAGGTGATGGAGGTATCAGTGCTGACTCTACAGTATTAATCAATAGAACCACTCACTTAAAGAGATGGTAAGATCCTTTCTTTCACCCTATTCAATCTTTCTAACTTAGTTGTAGATTAGAAAAGAAATGAATTTTCCAAGATATATTTTTGGTATGATTTTTATTGAAATGATTTACAAATCAGAGTGTTGCATTTTCTTGCCCTTTCTGGTACTCTGCAGTGCAAAGGTGCCATTGCATTCTTCCACTGAGGGTTTTCAAATCCAGCGTAGTTCCCTGCACAAAACGTGCACATTTTTCATGATTGCCCATATGTCAAAGTTTTTGAAATTATTCTCACAGTTTATGATATTTTTGTGTTTCTCCTTGATTGTTTTCTTGTAATTTGCTAACACTAGACAAATGACAGTGACAAAGATTATTCCACAAATGTTGCACCTTACTTCTCTAGCGATTTTCTGTTGCATGTTTTTTTGACTTCAGGCAGATCATTGAGGAAGACAGAGCAAAAAACGCCACAGTTTTGCAGTTTTTTTTCCTGGTATAAGAAGTTTTTTTTTTTTTTTTTTTTTTTTGCTAGGGCAGATACTGACTGACACTCACTGTTGGCTTCTTGGTATATCTGGAGCGTCAGAAGCTCCACACAACCAGGCAGCTGGAGAGCAGGAACACTTGAGCAACAGTGAGCAGTCTGACTTTTGTGTCAAACAGTTCATCGACTGCATAACTTGAGAAAGCCAGTGGAATATATGGCTGAATAACCACGGAGTCAAAACTTTGTAAAAGTGTGAAATTCACATTTATTGAGATAAATGTGAAAAGACAGGAAAATGCAGAATTAAAATAGCTTCCAGAGTTAAAATATTTTCTAGAGATTACAAATTACAGTTGAAGAAATTTCTTTTGTCTAGTTTAGAATCAACAGATTTTAGCTCTTATTCAGTTGTATAGTCAAATGTTAATTCACATAGTGCATAATTTATAGGGAAAAGAAGGAAGAAAAGAGATGAAACTAAATAGGCTGGAGCACATATATAACGTGTGTCATGTGGAAAGAGATGAAAAGGGCTGTTTTTCCCACCATTCAATTTGCAATGGTATTATCTTAACCAGGAGACGATACTTGCACAAAAATTAGTGAAGAAAAATTTGATTTTGCAATAAATAAAATGATTCAACCATCCTGCTCTAGTTTAGATTCCTCGATGATAAAATAAAATTGGGAAGTTGCAGAATAGCATGAATTCCTTAGTAACCATGTTACTATGCTTAGAATAAAGTAAATGGCCAGTTAATAAAAAATTGTCAACTGTCCTATTCTTTAAAGAAGGTGCTTTTAGTTCATCAGCTTATTTTAAGCCTGTAAGAGTACTTGCAAAATGACTGGAAGCCTTTTAGCTAGAATTTTTGCATGTATGTCATTACTTCGGATTTGGCAATTGACTTCAATTATTATTCTTATTATAATTTTCAATGTAGAATACACTCTGTTAATGTTATCTGCCGAATGTTACTAAAAGCTTAACTGTATTTCCGCCCCCCCCCCCCAATTTGTTCAGTGACTGGTGAGACATTTCATTATGTTGTCTTTTGTTCGATTTAGAACAGAAAATGACTGACATTAAATGGCAGAAGTGTTTTATAAAAGATGTTAAGAGTTTGCATTTGTGTTTTTCAAAGTAACCAAGTCCCAAAAGTAGTCAAAAAAACTTGTCGGGTGTTCACCTAGAGCTAAGAATTCTAAGACTGCAACACCCCAATCCTAAGCAACTCAAAACTTCAGTCTCTAACTCGTTCTTAGTGAAGTTCTTTCCATGGGAGCACTACTGATAAATTGATGGACTCCTTTCACCTATGACATGTCCAGTGACACTTTTGTAAGTTCACATTTTACCAACTTGCTAATTCTTCAGTCACAGGGGGGAAAAAAATGACATTCTTCCTCCCTGTCCCTTCTGTAGTAGATGACCATTCATTTTATATAATCAGCTCTTAAATTTTAGTTGGTAAGAGAAGCAGCAGGAAGTGTGATTAGAAGTTCACATAAAATTGTGTCTTTTCAGGTTAAAAAAGAGCTCTTCAAAAGGCATCAATAGGAAAAGAACTTACAAATGTACTTGCTAATTGGTTGTGGTAGAAATGTGTGCCTAATTTCTAATTTTAATATGTGTCATTTTAGCTTCTAACCTTTGCTTCTTGTTTCATTTTCTCAGCTAGATTAAAGAGCTCTTTACTGCCTAGGTTCTTCTCTCTGTGGAGATACTTTCACAGAGTAATCAAATTGTTCCTCATACTTTTTGTTACAAGAAACAGCTTGAGCTCTTTGAATCTGTAATTGTAAAACAGGTTGTCAGGTATTCAAGTTTTATTTGTGGCTTGCTTTCAACACAGTTCACAATCCTTCAGCATCCATTTTGAGAAGAGAACACCCAAACTTTTGAGATCTTTCTGATGATCAGAAGAGTCAGATACACTGCAGAGTCTCCCTCAGAGTATTTGTTAATATGCAAATATATTTATATGTATGCGTGTTTGTGTGTGTATGTAAAGTTATATTATCCCTTTCCATGATGGCATTCCATAGATGACTCGGGTTCATGAGCATCTTTTCATTGCTGGCCAATGCTTTCCAGAGCACCAGTCCATTCTTTTCTCCCTTTAGTCTGCATTTAATTTGTAACCTTTGTTTCTAGGTATGTGCCATGCAAATTCACACAGTCAGTAGAGACTTTGGTTCTTGTAGTATGCAGTATCCCAGCTCTTGAGGTGACATAACACAGCTATGTGGTGCAGTGTGTGCTGGTCCCCCCGTGTGGTGTTTGTTTCTTTGGTTTTGCAGACCAGGAGGGTGACATGGCATCCTCCAGTGTGATCCCAAACCTTGACAACAAGGAAGATGGAAAGAAACAAAGCCTTAACTTCTCCAATATTTAGTATAAGCCTGTGTTTTTTCATCTTATTTTTCCACAGTGGGCTGTTTAATGCATAATTTCAGTAAACCATCTCTTTGTGGATTGTTACTGGGTGGCGGTGATATTCACTGGCACCAGTGGCAGATGCCACAAAAGCTCTTAGAGAATCCAAACTTTTATGAGTAAAATTTCAAAAGCATACATTTTCCTCAGCAGTAGGAAAATTGAGTGCTACTATCTTGGAATCTGCCCCTCAGCAAAGTAATACATGAAAGCGCATGAAAACACACAGTAAATATGTGTTTTGACTACTCAGTGGTGCACATATCATCGATCTGATTTTTAAAGCACTGTCGTGGTTCAAGCCCAGCTGACAACCAGGACCCCACAGCAGCTTGCCTGCTACTCCAAGTTGGGATGGGGGGAGAATCGGAAGAGTAGAAGTGAGGAAAACTCATGGGTTGAGATAAAGGCGGTTTAATAAATAAAGAAAAAGCCACACATGCAACCAAAGCAGAACAAGGGATTAATTCCCTGCTTCCCATGGGCAGGTAGGTGTTCAGCATCTCCAGCAAAGCAGGGCTCTATCACACCTAACAGTGACTTGGGAAGACAAATACCATCACTTCAAACATGCTCCTCTTCCTTCTTCCTCCAGCTTTATATACTGAGCATGTTGTCACATGGCATGGACTATCTCTGATCAATTGGGGTCAGCTGTCCTGGCTGTGCTTCCTCGCAACTTTTTGAGCATCCCCAGCCTACTCACTGGTTGGGCATTGTGAGAAGCAGAAAAGGCATTGATTGCATAGCAATAACCAAAAACGTCAGGGTGCTATTGATACCATTCTCATCCCAAACCCAAAAATACGGTCCCACACCAGCTGCTAACAAGAAAGTTAACTCCATCTCAGCTGAAGCCATGACAAATGCCTCTATATTTTTCATAGTATTCCTAAAACTATGAATAAATTATGGAACTTGTCACAATACATAATGTATTCACATCGTGACTGTAAATCCTTGAACCATAACATCACATTTATCATTTATCTTGTCACATTTACTGTAATATTTTCAACTTGTGCTGTGATTATATGTAGGTTCTAGCTATGGAGACCTTTTGGATTTATGAAGTGAGAATTTAGCTAGTGAAACACTGTATAATTTTAAAGTGCAAATATTGAGGCTTCTTCGTTTTCTTGCTTTGTGCAGATTTCAGCAGTAATATGACATATCTCATAATAGCATTTAATAACTGTACAGTGTGCTCCCTGCAGTACTGTGTAGCTCTCTTTATGAGCCAAGAAAATATGTAAGGCACTTACTGAGTGACTCTTTCCTAGTCGAACACCGGTGCTGTAGAGTTAACGTATTGGAATGCATTAAACACATTGAGATTAATGTACTGTCCTCCCACGTCCAGTGGGTGCTGGATTAAGCTTTTGTTTAAGCAGGTATAGAGGCAGATTTACAGAAACTGAAAGAATGATCAACTTAGATTGCTTAGGATTCAGTACCAGATTGATAGCCACAGGCGCAATTCCTGTGCTTTCTACCAGACTTACAACTATCAGAAGGACTCTGTGTTCCTGCTAGTTTACTTTCAATATTACTGTCTGCCTCCTGATTTTTGGCATGAGGCAGATAAACAGATTTTCGCCAAAGAAATTGCTTTAACTTTGTGAGTAAAATGCAGGAACTATAGAACATCTTGCATACCCTGCTGCTAATATCTCTGGCTGAGCTGTAAGCAGTGCTTCCATTCACTCTTCAATTGTGCTGAAAAAAGAACTATACAATCTTTATATTGAAACTTTGCTAGGAATGGAACAGGTATAAAAGATCCTCAACAGGAAAGCAGTATTTTGCTCCTATTTCTATGTGTGTGCCTGTCTGTTTGTTTACTGAATCATAGAGTCTAGGGTAAGGCAGGTTGGAAGGGAACTCAGGAGATCAGATAAGGTTGTCTGTACCTAGTTGGGCTTTTCACAGTCTCTCTGGGAAACCTGCTCCACTGCCGGACTGTTCTCACAGTGAAAAAGGGGTTAGTTATATCCCGTTGGATGGATGTTTTTTTTTTTTCTTTAGTTATTTCTTACAATAATAACATTATGTGTATGTTATTCAGTCCACATACTTAATAATAAATTGGTTTTTGCTGGTAAGAGGAGTGTTGCTTTGCAGGTGAGAGTAAGTAAGTACGCATCTGTTCATTACAACAAATAATGGGCACATTAAAACATTAATACGTAGTAAACAATTTGTATTAAGTAGCTGTATTTTTGTAAAGTTGGACTAACTGTTTTATTCAAAAGGCTACTGGCCATTGGGTAGGACCCCAGCCACCAAGTAGGACTATGCAGAGTCTTGCTGCCCTGAGACAGGTAAGGAGAAGAGGGAGAAAAGGAGGAGAAAGGGAGAAAGAAAATCCCTCATGGGTTGAGATAAAGACAGTTTAATAGAATAGTAACAGAGAAAGAAAATAACAACAACAAATGTAATAATAATGGTAAAAAGAATATGCATGACACAAGCCAGTCTCATCACTTGATGAAGGGGTTGCCCAGTCCAACATGAGCAGAGATTTCAGACTCCACCCCCCACCACTGGTCAGCCCCCATTTATATATGGAGCATGATGTCTATGGTACGGAATATTCCACTGGCCGTTCCGTTGTTCTGTGTGTACTTCTTCTCACCCTTGATGGGAAGCTGAAGAAAGTCCTTCACTAGTATAAACATCACCTAGCAACAACTAAACCAATATGCATTATTGACACTCCTTACATACTGAATTCAGAAAACACAGCAACCACTAGAAAGAAAATCAGCTCTCTCTCAGCTGAAACCAGGATACCTGTTCACTGTTCTATGTTAACTTTCTGCAGTGCATTGCTGTAGTACTTTAAACATAGCAAGTGGTATTCTTAAATCAGTGCAGGAGCAAATTAAGCATGATTTCCCTCAAAATGCCTGCACACAGTGTATGAGCGGCAATTTGTTTAACTTTGATATCATAGGCAATCATCTTAGCGAGTAGGTGCAGTGTCCATCTGATTTAAAAACTGACCGATTGAATGATTTTACTCGTTTCAGTTTCATAGGCCTAATTATGGGCATTAGACATAGTTGCGTTCTTCATCCTAATTATATGCTGGCTCAATGATTTCTCATGATTTAACCACTAATTGCTAACCAATGGCATAGGACTGTAATAAACCGCTTTATTCATTAAAGCAAGTATTCTCAAATGGCCTGCGTTTTCGTTTTTCATTTGAAATTATAGTATAATACCTGTTTTTCTCTGTATTTCATGCTATATGATCTTATTTATATCAAAATGAAGAAGTTAGAGAACATTTTCCTTACTGTGGTATACTCATGTGAAAGGCTGCGATTTTTGGTGTACATGTCAGTGACAGATCCTTTTTTTCTAGAAACTTTCTGACCTGACCCAATTTCAATTAGTACTTAGCATCTGTTTTTTATGTCTCTGACATAGAGCAACTTCTACATGTTAGAATTCATGATCTACAGAAGTTCTCAGCATATCTGAATTAATGAAGTAAAATCTCCTGTGTAAACACAACCAGAATTAGTCAATTCAAGGTCCCACCCTAATCTATGAATTAATGCATATTTAATGGGTCTTTCTTATCTTTAATTTCAAATCAAACCACAATGCATGGACTTTTTCCTTTTGGGCTTCCCAGGCTTCACATCAGGTGGCTTTTTTGACTTTAAGCTCCCTCTTTGGGCATTATGACCTGCTGAGAGTCTGACTGCAAGAAGATTAGTTTCACCAGTTCTGGAGAAGCACTTGAATGGTTTTATCAGAGTTCCAGCTATGAAACTTCTACCAGATTTAGTAGTTAGAACTAAAAATCAGTTTAATGAGTTTAAGTATCTATAGAACCCAATAAAACTGTTACATTTTGGCTAGTCCTGTTCTCTGTTTACACCATTTGTGTGTGGTACTGTCACTGTAGACATAGTGCAAATGTATGCTGGAAACTTTTTTTTTGCAATATGCAGTGCAGAAAACAAGAAAGGACATATTTATGACCTGGGAAACTGGGAAATAATCTGAATCAAATTTGATTGTTTCTGATTTTTTAGCCCAGATAAGAGACCAGAGTTTTTATCCAAATATATTTTGTCTATTCTGCTCTTCACTAGGCAGGCAGTTGTTATCCCTTTGAAAATATTTATCTCTGAGAAAGCACTGCAGGCCAAAATCAGAAGTATAAAGATTTAATTTCATCTTTCAAGAGAAAAACCTCACCAACTTTAGTTACTTCATAATCCTTAATATGATGTCCCTAAAAGCCAGAAATAGCGGTAACTGATTTTTTTAGAAGCATGGTCATATCACCAGTATGTTGCACTAGTTTCTACATTTTTTTTATTGTTTGTTTTGTTTATTCAGTGAAAAATGCTTTCGGAGATGGTCGTTTTCTGTTATGTTTCCTTTTTTTCATAGATAGAAACCACAACAACCCCATAAAATTATATTGAAGTGTATAACATTAATTACAGTTGATAAAAACAAACGCCTTTGTGAAAACTGGGTATTTCTAAAGAAATGCAAACAATTACATCTATTCAAACCTAATATGATTCCCAAATCTAAATGCAATAGTTTTTGGTTTTTTCCCCTCACATTAAGTACTTTCTGCTCTCTTGTTTTGAAGAGTTGTATATTACCTTAAGCTGAATTTACAAGGTACCTGATAAACATGTGTTTGTTTTTATTAATAATTGCATATTCATACTTGCAACAGAAGAATTAAATTCCTTAGGGTAAAAGGTGAAGCAAATTAAGAGCATTAGGCATAAGAAGGCCCAGCTGAGTAAGAGCTATGGGCCATCCAGCTTAGTATGCTGCAGCAGAGACTGTGGCAATGGAAAATAGTATTTAGGGAAAATACACAGCATCTGTTTTTCTTCTGCTTTCTGGTCTTAGTCTTTTTCTGTAGTGTACTGGAACTGCTGGTTTAGGCGTGTTAGCAGGTAAGGCCTTGCTTATACTTTTTAATTTCCCTTTATGCACTTTTGTACTCTGAGGGTGTGGGGTTTGGGTTTTTTAGTCTGTTTTTTAGTATACTGGTATGGTTTTTCTCTGCGGCCTTGAGAGACAGAAACAAATTATAAAGAATACTACTGTCTATGTGGTATCTGATTTAATCTGCTTTAAAGTAAGTCTCTTTCTAGCTCTATCTTGTGCTTCTTAGTTCTAGAACTATGTATTTTAATGAGTAGGGCTTCTGTGGTGACTTGTTTGCTACATTCAGAAGTTCTGAAAGCTTAATCATATTTCCTTTGTGTTGCTCACTCTAAACTAGTGAGTCCTAGCCTTCCTAATTTTTTGTTGTAGGGTAGCTGCCTCAAGCCTTTGATGATTTTAGTTATCCTTGTCTGTACTTCATTGGAGTCTCCTGTACTTCAGAATGAAACTTGGCTGTGTCCTTCCTGAGGTGTGGAGTTGTATGTGCTCTTCAGGATACGCGTTTGCTAAGGTTTTCTGGAGAAAACTTCTAGAAATGTATCCTCTGCCCTATTCTTAATACCTTTCCTAAAGGATCCATGGTACTTACTTGTTTCACGTGGAGTTCTGCTTTATGTTGTGCTGACGGCATCAGGGAAACATCAATGATGACTCTGGAAACTGTTGTCCATGTTGTTTTCAGTTCTGGGGTTTTGATAGATAGTTTAGATTATTGTTTCTGTGTATTTATGAACATGGAAGCTTATCTGCTATCTTTTGCATGCCCAGTTTTTGAGGATTTCCTTACTATCAGTGTGAAGAGATTAGTATCTCTTCACATTGTGATTAGTATGCTTATTCTGTAAACTCTCCTACAAGTCATTGATGTTGAATAAATCTGGTCCTAGCTGTGATTCGTGGTGGGCTGTCTTTCTGACTTATCTCCGTGGTCATGGAAAACTAGCCATTAAGTCCTGCTGTTTCCTTCCTGCTTTTCGACCAGTTCTGTATCTTCAGCTCTGTATTGAGTGGTAATTTAGTTTTTCTGCTAATCTCTGATGTGAAAAACTTGTCAGAGACTTCTTAAAAATCCGAGTAATTTTTCCCCCTCTTGAGTACCTAAAATATCTTCTTACTAATACCCAGTGAGATCCCTAGGAGGTTTGTAAGCAGGGTTTTACTTTACAGTAGCAGTGCTGACTGTTTCTTGACAGACCTGGTCTTTCCAGGTGTTAAGTTGGAGAATCATAGATAGATCTGCTTTTTCAGAAGACTTTTTGTTTGATTAAGGATTGGTAACTGAAGAAGTCCTTGGTTAAGCTGATATTTGCATAAATTCAGCTAAGATAATCTACAACTCTTTAAAACAAAATAGCAGAATTTACTTAATGTGAGGGGGAAAAAAACCTATTTTTTTTATGGGTTTCTATTCCTGTGCCTTGTTGTGGCCTTCTTAGTTTTGAGAACAATTATCAGAAATGAATGTTATATTGATTGTTTAACAAGTTGGGCTTCTTGTGCTCCTGTGCACATATATTTCTATTAAACGCATTAAAAATGTTTGGTTTTTTTTTTTTAATGTAGGGAGTTTAAGGCTTTAGTGTCAAGCACAAGAAGATAGAACCCTACAATTGTGGTTGTCTGTGCTGCTTCATTTTGTAAGCAAAATAAATTTCTAACTTCATGATCATATATTCTTCGCTATACTGAGTCTTCTGTAGTATGCAGATGCAGCTGGTAGTAGTAAATGGTAAGACTGAAAAACCTGAAAAGCTCATTTAGTGTACTTTTGTAAGAAAAATAAATTTCCTTGGGCACTAAGTCTCTAGTGTGGGCCTAAGTGTTTCCCATTCCTTTATTTAAGTGCTCTATACTGTTAAGAATTATATTGCTTCACACTTGCCTCTTGAGCTTGACGTCTGGTAATTCAAGAAAGTATCACTTGGTTATTTTTTTGGTTGTAGGGAGAATTCTGTCTCTTCCTAATGCTGCTTGTTATTGAATGTGATGGAAATTTCAGACCTATTGATGCTATCTCTTATTTGAAATTTTGTACCTGTTAATAGATGTGACTGTTTTTAGGCAGTATGAGTGTCATAAATGCTTTCAGGCTGATGGTAATGCACATAATGAGGTTTTGTCTCTGTGTATATTTAAAATGCACATGGGCAGCGTACAATTTGCTTTCCAGATTTTTAATATTTAAGTGTGTGCAGCCAAGATATGTTTGTCAATTTTTAAGTTAAATATTTTGGCAACTCACTGGTGGATGTTAGTAAAGTGCTAATGTTAGATGGGTGAACTGATTCTGAAAAGCAGATAAGCGAAAATAGCTCAGATTACATTATTACTTTTGCCACTACTACTGTGTGCTTTGGTAGTTCCCACAGTACTCCTGGTGCTGCCTATACAGATAGGTATACTCGTTGCTTGCTCCAAGGAGATCACAAGAAGTGCAAGTAACGGATGACGGTTGGGGGTGAGATTATAAACAGCTTAAAATGAAAATCAGCTGTTGCCAGCTGCATGTCAAATTGTGATCATAATGAAAGCAAAATGTGGAGAAAAAAAACTTAATTAAAATGTGAGAAAAAGGAGTTCAGAAATGCAAACAGATAAAATTTACATTCCATTAATCTAATGGTAGATTCTCTGCTCGTGTATAAGTTTCCCTCAGGAGAAAAGGTCCTTTAATAACAACTCCTGTTCAAACACATAATTTCCTTCTAATAGTTTAAAATAATTGCGAATTCATGCTAAGTTTCAAAGCTAAACTGGGCTCAAAGGAATGAAAGAAACTTCTAGAATCATGTAATTGTCAGAATTGGAAGGGATCTTCTCTAGAGATCATCTAGTCCAACTCCCCTGCTGAAGCAGGATTGCCCAGAGCACATCACTCAGGACTGCATCCAGGAGGGTCTTGGAGGTCTCCAGAGAAGGGGACTCCACACCCTCCCTGGGCAGCCTGTTCCAGTGCTCTGTCACCCTCACCATAAAGAAGTTTTTCCTCATATTTGAAGGGAACATTCTGTGTTCCAGCTTGTACCCGTTGTCCTTTGTCCTGTCATTGGGCAACACTGAAAAGAATCCGGCTCCATCTCCCTTCAACCCACACTTCAGATACTTACAAGCATTAATAAGGTCTCCTCTCAACCTCCCCTTCTCCAGGCTAAAGAGCCCCAGTTCTCTCAGCCTTTCCTCATTAGACTAGAGTTTTAGCCAGGAGACTTAGTACTATCTCAGTACTTTGAATCATCTTGCTAAAGGGTAGTTTTTACTCTACTTCTAGGTATCCTAAATCAAGACTACTATGCAACAACACCCTGTGCTTGCTGGAAATTTCCACGCATTTTCATGTTCAAAATCACATTCCATCTATTTATGTGTCTGTCTTCCAAGTTGTGTTAGTTTCCTCTTCTGTTTTGTTTGCAGGAAGTAATGCACATGGAATAAAATACTTTAACCTGTCTGTAGCCATCTAAAACATAGTCATCTAGTTTGAGCTCATTCTCTAGAGCTTGCTTTTGATACATAAAGGTCTCTGACCATATTGTCATTCATGTCTTGGGACTGCTTGTGTGGGTCCATCCCTTATTCCAGGAGAGTGAGGGCTTTTCCGTGGTCCCTTGTCATATCTAGCAGCCCTGTATGGATCCCTGAAACAGCATGAGACACCCGCATTTGGGTACCTGCTGTTGTTCTGTCTCCCAGCCAGCTAAGAATGAATGTCTCTTGAACCTAAAGTTAGCCAAATGACCATCTTGGAGTAAAGAGCTAGGTTTTAGGTAGCTAAAATCAAAATTATTATTAACAGTTAAAAAAAAAGCAAATAATTTTTCTAGATTCAGGCTCTTCCACTCCTTGGTTTTGGTGTTTGTGCTGTACATAGGGGGATAAAATTGTTTTTTTTTGTCTTGTATAATTATAGCATATAGCATCAGCAAGTTTTCATGTACAGATTTGTTTCAAACCCTGCAGTTCATAGCATTTTATGATTTACTAAATTATAATTGTAATCCATAGAAAGATCCACCAACTTAAATTCTCTTTTTGATATCGACATATGCTGAATACTGTGATATAACCAAGATAGCTCTTTCCTGAGTTCTGCAGTTCAAATACATATTTGTTACAGAGCTGTTTACATATTATCTGGTGAATTGGTTCTGCAGTGTCAGGAATTTAATGGTATTTCTTGAAAGCTCACAACTAAAATTATATCTAGCTACAACTAATTTTTATTTAAGGATAGGTATGGTCTTTGCTCAGAACTGCTTTTTCTGTACACTGAAAAATGAATTGTTGTGGTTAATTCCAAAATAGCAAATAAAATCAGCTTGGTATAATAGTATTGGTTACATATAGTTGATGTTTATTATATAGTGAAATGAGAGGAATATATATTTCCTCCAGATTTTTGGTTAACGTTTCTAAAAGATTTATAAAGTAACTTTAGTAATTCAGAAACTTTTTTGAAAACGTAGTTACTCTTTGTTTAAAAATGGACCAGACAAAAGCTTTCTCTTCAGAATGGTACTGCATGCTTTGTGCTGTGTATCAGTGGATACTTAAATGATGTTTAAGCAACCATGTATATAGAATCAGTAATTTTTTATTTGTTTCCCTAGAGAGGAATGATATGTTGCTATCAAATGCACCATAGAATCAGTGAAAGATGTGAAACAAACGATAGAACTTAGCACATCCCAGGATAAATAAAGGCTATTTTCAATACAGGATTTTTTCCCCCTAAGGAACAGCGTAGAAAAGAAGTAAAACAGAATTAGTAAGGAAATATTCCAGGCTTGGGTGGAAACAGACTGTCTGTTCTAAATATATGCAGCCCAGGATTCAAAAGATGGTGACCACACCACCTGTAGTGATTTATGAAAAGTCATGGAAAACTGAGAAGCTGCCACTGAGAAGATAAATGTGCTACTGATCAAAAGCATGATTCTGAAAGCTACATCACTGTGCAAGGGTCCTAACTTTAAGACTTAGTAGTATACTGAAACAAATATTGCTTTTGCAAACACTCAGTTTACTGAGCAATAGAATAGGGAAAGAATAAAAATTACCAGGCACGTGTAGTTTTTAAATAGTCTAATAAATAACTGGCAAAGGGGATGTAGGAACATAAGAAGCTTATTGTATGCAGAATTCAATGAAGTATTTCTGACAGCAGGAATTAATAAAAGAGTGGTTTGCAAAAATTGAAAAACTAATGGAAAATGGCTTGAATAACACAGGGATTGAAAACAGTCCAAAAGACTATAAACAAAAGATAATGATAAGCAGCAGCATATTGAGCGGGAATGTGGAGGGCGAGAAGTGTGTACTGGGTTGTCAGAGATCAATTTTATGTCTGATCTAATTTAACATTTTCATTAGTAATTAGCAAATGATGTAACTAGCATGCTAATGAGTTCTCTCAGATAAAGAGGTACTAAGAAGAAATATATACCAATAAGATCAGTTCAGAGATCTAGGGAGGTTAAAAATATGAGCAAGCTATTTGATCCAGGAGACCACAAACTTGTGTATGTGGTGAAAAATCATTAAAGCATAGATAATTGTAGACTTTGTGTTAAAACTGTGCCTAATGTTGGGATAATGAGAGAATCGTTGCCTGAAAGTCTTGATCAATAGGTGCCATATATCTGGAAGCAAGTCTGTGGTCCAGGCAAGAGGAAGATGAGTGCCTTGGTGTTCTCCTCTAGTGTTTGCAGTGAATGTGGGGTTGACATTTCCATGTTTAGCATCGTGTCCACAATGGCAAGTGCTGCTTTTCTTTCTGGCATCATGTATATTTCATATTTTCCACCTGTCTTCAGGTAGCAAGATGAACTGATGTAACCAGTGCAAACAGAGAAATCTATTATATGAGTCCATTTTCATGGACTTTCAGACTCGGACAGGAAGTAATTTCTTAGGTGAATAGAAATTCGCATTTATAAACAAATTTTTATAGGAAAAAAAAGTTTGAAATGTACTCCAGGGCTGTAGAGTCTGAATACTGCTTTGAATGTTTTGCTCAAATATTTGTTTAATTTTGTTTAACTTTCTGAAACCAGCCTGCAACAAATAACTGGTGTAGGTTGTTGGGGTTTTTTTATGCTATCTCTGCTGCTTCTTTTGTTTACTTTGCATGGCATGGCTGCTTAATGCAGTGTCTTGTGATGGGTCTGAGATTTTCTAGAACAAGTTACAGTTCAAGCTGAGTTACTTTTCAGGTGACTGGATGTTACCTTTTCTTCTTACTTGGTTTCCTATCTATGAACCAGTAGTGACTGGGACAAGCAGTAGATCTGAGAGCTACAAATGCTGTTTTGTTTTCCAGAAAGTGAGAACATAAAATCCAGGTGGAAATGTTTAAAAATATTAAGGTGTATTTTATGTAAGACTTAAAGTGTCTATCCTTCCGCACAATAGAGTCCCAACACTTGCAGTGTCAGGGCACAAAACTATGAGAGAGAGCACAGTAGAACTGGATGGCTTCCCCACATCACTTAGTAGCAATGACGGGAAGAACCTCTTTTCTACTTGTGTATTAATTTTCAGGCTCTCACCTTGAAGAAAGACATGCTGATATCAGCTGAAGAAAAATTGCAACACGCTTGATGAGAGTAATCACACTTGTCTGGGACACTGTCAAATTTCAACTTTGATTTCCACCCTTTGCTTTTTGATTTTTAGATGTTCTTAAACTGAGAAGGTTAAAGTCTGCTTTACTCTCTAAGGTGGGAATAGATGATAGGCTTTCCTAGTATGAGTGCATCTCAGAAAGTACAGACAGAACACAGATCCTGTACTGGATCTGAATAAGATATACTTACTCTGAACAAGATAAAATACTGAATTCTCAGGTCTCGTAACTTGTTCCCCAGCTTGTCATTGCACATGGTAAGAGACAGAAGCCACGTTGAGTATAAGAAACTTGGTCAGAGCTCAAATGAGCAATTTGGCTGTTCTTGGCTTTCCATTCTGACATATACGCTAAAGTAGAATACAGTCAATGCTTCAGGTTAGAACTTTCAGTTTTGCTTCCATTTTTGTGCATAACTTTCCATATGTTTCTGATTGTAGCATAAAGCCATGTCTACACAGCTATTCCTTTTGACAGCTGTATAATCATTAACGTGCAAATTGCGCTGCCACACACAGCATTCATTTTAATCTCTAATGTATGTGAATGTATATCCCCAGAATGTCAAATGCAGGTACCCAAACATCTCAAATCCATATTTAGATACATACTGATTTATAGATGCACTTTGATGTGTTTGAGAACTGTGAATGCTCCCAGCACAGCTGGGAATCAGAAAGCTTTGTCTACCTCATTGTGGATTGGTAGCAATGTATAAGCTATACTAATGTTTGGTTTTTTGACATTCTAATGGTTTCCCTCATGGATAGATCATCCCTGTTGATATTATAGGACAAACAATTGGGAAAACTCATTTTCAGACCTGGAGGGAAAAGGAGGAGGTGTATTCTTACTCTAAATCCTGCTTGAAAATGATAGGATTAAAGATCAATTTTCTGTGCTCAGTTAGTTAAGAAACATTCACAGAGAAATTATCTATAAATGACACTAAAGCTCTGCTAAATTACACAGCCAGGTATTTTCTTATTAAATTATTTGGCTGATGCTCTTTATTCTGCATAGATTACACTAAAAAGCTTGCTATTCAATAAATAATTTCATACAGGGAATATGTGATGCAAAACACTTCAGCACAGGGTGGTTTAGACACCTGGTCACAAATCAGCCATCAGTGCTGTTTCTTGAATAAACTGGAGTAGCATCAGACATCCAGAGGAGGGCACTTGTGGCCCTCCAGTCGGTCTCTTCAAACCAAAACACTGATTGTACTGCAAAGTTCTTCTGATTGGGGGAGAAAAGTACTTTGGAGAGTCTTATCTGAAGAGAGCCAAAGTAGTATTAAGCAATTATGGGTTATGCATGGCATCAGTTTGAGGATTTGCTTGCAGGTTTCTGCAATTAATTGGCATATTCATCACACAAGCTGCTATCAGAAAAGAGCAACAGCTTTCAAGTGCTTTCCAGAACTGCAGCTGGTGGCTGCAGAAAGCCACCCTTTGACTGACCGTGAGGGCCAAAAACATTTTCTGCTCAAAATGCTCTAACCTATGAGGTTTGATAAATACTTACAGTAACACGGGATTACTCTGGGCAAGAAAATTTGGTGTACTTTATATCTTGATTGGGGGAAAAAAGAACAGAAGGATCATGGAACATTTTTCTTAACGCAACATAATTCACTATTTGAGGCCTCATAACTGAATACAGAAACAATTTTATTTGATCATTAAAGTTTTTGGTCTCCAGCTATTTATGCCTATAAAGCTACAGACAGGTGTTTGAGTATGACAGATGGACGTGATGCTGGTTGTTGATCAAGTGCCATCAAGCTCATGTTCTATTATATAAACACAGCCATCAAATTTTCTCTGAAGAGTCTGCAGTCAAGTTAGGAAGACTATCTAAGACACTTTAGTTTCTATGCCTGACAGATGAAACTAAACACATCCCCCTCACAGAAGGTGTTAAATTTTAATGTGTGTAAGGTGGGAGAAATAAAACTTAGCTTTTTCCTCAAACAAGCTGGTTTGGTAGCAGACCAAACATTCTGAAAATGCCTATACTGAAAAAAAAAATATCTTAGTATTCAGTAGACAAAAATAAATTCCTCTTACAAGTAACTTCCTGTTAAATAGATATTTTTTCTTATTAAGAAAATTACTGTGTCAGTTACAGCTGAACTGACTGAGACACTGTATTACTGTGCAAAAAAAATATAATCCTCCACCTGTAGTAAGTCACTTTTCCAAGGATCACTGAAGCTTTCCAACCATGTTTTCCTTCACTGTTCTCTTTGAACTAATAGGACTGACTTCTAAGATCTGTAGACTTGTATCATGTCACATACAGTGTTCTGAAGGTTAATGCTCTACTGGGCTAGAAAAAAACAATTATTTTTTTTTTTAAACTAACTGCTGTGCCAGAAGAGTATTTTTGCTTTAAATAATTTGCTGAAGTTTAGTGGAGGCATTATTAGAATTAAAAAATAAGTCTTTTAGCTACTGTTTACAGGAGCCTAGAAACAAATCTTGATAAGGTAGAAAACAACCATTTCGATACTTATTGATGCTGTTTAGTTTCCAACAAATGAGTGTCTTTTACTATCACATCAGTTAAAACATCTCTGTTCTGCTGATGGTATAAGTGCCAGGTCAGGGTGTGCACTCACTCTCTTTGGGGAAATGTGGAGGTGTGTGTAGCAGTGGCGTCTATTTTCTTTTTATTGTTCCTAACTATTTTTTATGAATTAGACTTATGGAATGAATTGACAGTATACATTTTTGGCAGCTGTCTCCTTCAGTTGCTGCAGTGGTGATGTGGCTATCATGATGTATGAGGAAAGGATTAGCTTTCAGGATGAGACTACTAGATCAGCTGGTGTGGCTTGGGGGAAAGGGAGAAGCTATCTCGTGTAGTCCGTCTGACCTGAAAGCTTGCTTGTGTGTATTAAACAATATTATTTGAGAGATAAGCCTCTTCTCCCTATAAATCTTGCCTTGCTTAGTTTTCCTCCTGAGATTTTAACATACCAAACTAATTGACTAACACTTGATGCAATTTGTAAAGTAGTATCATCAAATTCATTCCAGTTATCCCTCTATACAATATTTTTCACCAGTGCCCTCTTGAGTTCTCATTAAGTGAAATTTGATGAGCTATGATGATAGCAGGGTCACCTTGCCCGATTCACAAAGAAGCTGCTGAACAACAATAGTCTACAAAGGATTACAGAGCTAATCCCCTAATTTTTCTCCCTCCAAAGACTGTGTTGCTTATCTGTTCAGGTTGGCATGACAAAAAAAAATATGGCAATTTCTGTTAACATATCTGTACACTACCTGTGGCTGAGATGATCCTAAATCTAGACTGTCATATTTTTAACACTGCCTGAAAAAAAGGTAATAAAAATAAAAGAGGTTTATGCAGCCTCAGGAAACCTAGAAGACATTTGATGTAAATGTCTGCTCCATTTAAGAGGGCGGAGCTGTGCTGTATTACATCAGCCAAGGCTTCTCTTTTCCAAATTCAAATGCCGTGTTGAAGAGAATGCTCCAAAGTTGCAAAAAAGGCTGTAAGGAAAATCTGGAGTTGTATCCCTCCTATGAGATGATGGGGATGAAGCATCAGGGGAGTGGGGGTGTGGAGGATGTCCATGCTTATTAGTAATGTGTTACAGCTGTGAAAACCCATGAAGGCCCAGCTTGTATCTACTTTAAAAAAAAAATAAAAAATCCCATGCATTCAGAAGTGTAAGACAGATGCCCATTATCATGAACTTAATTAATTTTCTTGTGTTAAATCCAACAGGATTGTTCATGATTAGTGTCTGTAGGACCAGGAGCACTTTATAAAGAGCAGTCAGGGGACTATTACAATATTGATTGTGCATTCTTTCTTAGAGTAGGTGAGAAGGTGTTAAATAGCTCCACTTCGTGACAAATAAAAAGACTATGGTTGTAACTGACATAAATTTTTCCATTCCTTATACCCTTAGAAGGAAGAAAGCATGAAAAATGGAAAGTGCTATCAGGCCTTTCAGATTGAAAACATTAAGGAAAATAAATGAAGCTTTGGTTAGAGCTGCACTTTGAGATATTCATTTAGGGCAGACTCCTGACTGAATCTGGAATAACTATGAATCTGCTCTTCGCCTGTAATGCATATGATGAACAGAGCTGCTACTAATTAATAAACCCAGCAGCTTTATTTTCTTCAACTGGTTAGAAACACTTTCCTAATGGAAAGTTGCCTGAATTTTCTTCAACACAAATATTTGTGAACTTTTTTACTAAATATAGCAAAATTAAGTATTTCAACTTTTTCTGAAACTCTGGATAAGCATTTTTAAAGGTATAAATAAAGACAGCAGGAACAAAAAATGTTGTGGGAAGTCTAACCTGCAGCACATAACATTCATTTAAATTTACAGGTGGTGTTAAGTAATTTAGGAAACTAGTTCAGGCTACAGAGGCCTGATGAGAGAGCAGATAGTTATATTAATTAGGGTTACTATAGGTAGGAGTCATTAAAGAATGGTGAGGAAAAGAGAAGCTTACCTCATGATTGAGGAGCCTGGACAGAGGTTGCTCTGGTATCACATATCTGATTTCTCTCATCCAACATACACACAACACAGAAAGGTTTGAGTTGGAAGGGACTTTAAGGGGGGACTTTAGGATAATCCTTAAAGTTCCTGCTCCCCTGCCATGGGCAGGTTGCTCAAAGCCCCATCCAGTCTGGCCTGGAACACCTCCAAGGACAGGGCATCCATAACTTCCTTGGGTAATCTGGACCAGAGTTTTGTCACCCTCACAGGAAAGAATTTCTTCCTACTATCTAATCTGAATCTCCCCTCTTCTAGTTTACCCTTCATCCTATTGCTACATTCCCTGATAAAGAGCAACTCTCAAAGTGTGACCATCCAGCCAATTCCTTACTGAGTGGTCCCTCCATCAAATCCATGTCTCTCCAACTCAGAGACAGGGATGTCATGTGGGACAGCGTCAAATGTGTCATTATCTAAAATTCTTTTCAATTCTTATGTCAGCTAATAGGTATTTGATTTTACTAGAGGGTGTTGAGAGGTATGGGATGGCCAGAAGAATTTTTGTAGCCAGTTTGGTCATGCAGAAATCTCCTGATGTGCAAAACAAGATATTAAGGTGCTCCATATGCAACGAAGCAATTTATTATACAGTTTTTATAATGTGCTATAACCTATTATGTTAAGTAAATGTTTACTTAACTGATGCATATTGTATCCTCTTAACACTAGTGGATTTTGTTTATTCTTTAATATTGTTTTGGCGTATTGATTCAGTTAATATGATCTGCTTCAGCAGCAAAACTGATAGGCATAGGTTGTTTTGTTGGTTTAATCTCTTCTGTAATCTGTCACTTGTCACTGCCGTCTCCAATAAGTTTATTCTTCCATTGCACATGCACCCCAGGCACTGGCTGCATGTTTTCTTCTTCCACTGGTTCATGCTTGTTCTGTACTGGTTCCTGTTTTACTAATTTGACTTCAACCTCTTTCCACTAGCTCTGTTCCCTCTGCTTGTCTCTAACACAGAGCACATCAGGATTTCATATCATCTGAGAAGAATTTAAAGTCTTAATTACTCTGTATGTCTCTCCCTGCCTTCCTCCTTCAGTGCTTCCTGCTTTGCTTCTGTGAATTTAATTCTTTGCCTTTCAGTGTGGCTTTAGATTTAATTCTACCAAGACCATAGTAGTAAATCCTCACTAGAAATACTACTGAATAAACAGCCTAATTTACTGTCTTTACTGTCAACACTTCTTATCTGGTGGTTTTGGTTCTGATAATAATTAAGCAATTACCTCTGAGCTACCAGTTCACTTCTCCTGTGCTTCTCTGCTGAGTTCTCCAATTATTTTGTCTTTCTTCTCTTAATAGAGTAATTTGGGGAAAATTACTTGCATAGAGTTAGTGAAAATAGAATTATACAAGTGCAGAATATTTTAGGTTGCAAGGGGCCTCTGAAGCTCTTTTATTCCCATGCCCTGCTCAGAGGAGATCCAGTTGTCTTGGTTTGTGCAGCTGAGTTTTGAATATATTCAAGGAAAAAAATTGTACAACCTCCCTGAGCAACCTGTTTTGGTGTTTGATTGCTCTCCGTGTTGGTGTTCTATTTTCCTCTAAAGGCTTGATATTGTTTGTTCTCTCCTATTGTCCAGAGGTTGTCTTCTTGGAATCTGATATACTTCACTGCTAGAAAGGAACTTTATTCTTGAACTAAAGTTTGCCACTGTAGAGACTTCTGACCATAACTGTCCTTAGCACTACATTTGCCTGAGAAATTGAATAAAAAAATGTCCTCACTTTAGAAAAAACCTTTCTGTATGAAAAAACTTTAGCCCCAGAATTATAAAATTAAAGGGAAAAATGACATGAAACTACCCTGATTGTCTTGTTTAATGGACAACTCAGTCAACTTTCTGGCAAATACAGTAGTAATACAATAGCAATAATTTCAATGTTGTTCATCTTTCTGTGTATCATGTGTATTGTTTTGGGCATTCAGTGATTATTTTCGTTGACACTAAGGTGAAGAACATGACTGCTGCGTTTTCAAATGTTGAAGCACAACCTCTGTTATTTCTAGATGGGTATGAGGCAGTTTCTAATTCAATACAGGTTTAGAACCAAAGTACCTCTCCAAGTAAGAGTAAAATCGAGAACCCAGGGGAATATGGGAGACCACTGTGTGATTTTAATATAACAGCAATTTATCATAGCCAATAAAATTGTCTGTAAATTAACCATTCACAACTAAAATAACGTATGTATTCTACAACTGCAGCCATTCACAGTAGGATATGATCCCTCCAAGTGCTGTTGTAACTACTACTATGCAGCTCTCAGTTGTATAACCCTGGATGAATAGAAGGATATTGCCTTTGTATTATTATTGCTGTATGACTAAGATGCCATTTCCTACATATGCTTGTTTAAATTGAGCCTTCAGGCCTGAAAACTAAGATCTAATCTAAGGGTTCCACAAGGCAGACTGGTATACTGTTGTGGTTTAGAAATGTTACGGGATATAGATAACTTGCTTGAACAGAGAAGGTTTATGGGCCAGGATATCCCCATATCTCCTTCCTTCAGTGTGAAATGCTATTAGTTTATGACCTACCTTTAAACTCAAAAGACAAAAAAGCTAGAAACTTCCTTTGAATTAATTGTTGTATTTCCAATATCTCTTAATCCTACTTAATCTTTCTCTCTGATTAGATTGTTTTCAAAGACTGAGTGATTAATCCCCCCTGTACTGAGGAGAGAGGTAAGAAGTGAGACTTCGTTTCTGATACTTGCCAAGCATTAGGCAAACCTGTGAGAGAAGCAAGATAATTTTGGAAGCAATTTGTGAAAAAAGAGTGGTTCTTCCCACTTCAATTTTGCTTGATTTATATCTTGTAACAGATTTGAGCGTTAATAGAGTAACTTCTGTGCTTTCATTTGGCTATTCTGTGCTTCCCTTTTTGATTAGAGTGATGATCTTGGAGAATGTTCAGAGCATTCAGCTGTATTTCTGCCATCTGCTTCTTGCCAGAGAGTTACTGGTCTGTGCCTGCCAGATAGGAAGGGCTTTTCCTCAAAATCTGTCACTTGATCCTGACATCTGTGGTTCAAAAGAAGGTTTACCCCAACACTTTGGTCTTTCAAATTTGTCTTAGGTTTTTGTATGTGCAGTTTAATGGAATTTACAAATACCTAAGACACCAACCAAAAAACTCTATCCGTAGTAGTTTTAACTTTACTTGCTTTTAAAACTAGTTAAGAGTAAGGTTAAAGTACAAGTTTCCAACAAAATAAAAGAAAGCCTTTAATTAGAGGTAGAAAACATGATGATCAAAAAGAATCATGGAAGATTGTACCAATTCCAAATTACATTTAATAACAATTCATTTTCATCTAATTGACTTTCTTCCAAGGATTTCAAGGATAGTTCTGGCTTTGAAGGCTAAGCAAAAGTAATATGCCCAGTGCTCCTAGACTGTTGTGCTTTTACCTCAAAGTAGCATCTTACCCTCTGTTTCCCAGTTCTGTCTTCCTCCCCCCTCTCCCCCTGTCCCCTTCCTTTTTACGCCAGATAAAATGTGCACTGCCTTTTCTGAAGTTTAAGAAATCTAATTTCTTTTTTCTTACAATGCTCTGGTTTTATATAAGTTTGGTGAAGTTGATGTCGTAGCTTGTGTTCTTGGTTCTTGCCAGTTTTCTTTTGAGTTGATTCCCTTGCATGTAAACACCTTTGGCTTTTAGGAAATGGCCACTAAGTAAAGACCACCGAGTCCTTTATAAAAAATAAGTTTGAAGATAGCAGCTCAATCAGTAATTAAATTTGGTTTTGTGTTGCCCCAGAGTAAATAATGAATCTTAATGATTCACCTTCACCAAATAAACATGCTTAATAAATCTCCTTCCAGTCAAACCCTGGGCTTTGGAGATCTTCCCGATTTACTTTGACTGTCCTGGTTTAATGTGCCAGATCTGTTGAGACCCCACGTCAGCATTGCTGCAGGTAGTTACTGCAGCAGTTGGGTAAAACTCGTCAGTAGAGAAATGCTTTTGATATGTTTAATGTAGTGTTAATATCAATAAATACATGTCAGTATGTTATGCTGTGGCCCGATCTTTGCTGTATGCTTCCTGTTGCATTCTTGTGGAGTGTTTTTCTTTTTCTTTTTACTCCTTCAGAAAACAAGGGAAATCACATTGCTGATTAAATCACTAGCAAAGCTGAAAAACCGTGGACTTTCAGTAAAGCATTTTGGTTTTAGTAGGCCATGCCTCCCTTTCTGTGTACAGTGTATAGGCATAAGTATTCAGCATTTATAACCTGATAGTATCAAAGCTGCTTTACCCAGCATCTAAACAACGAAAAGAGGAGGTGCAAATGAGTCAGGAGAAAACCTGAACTCATAAAAAAGCACTATTAAAATAGCAGCTGCCTTCTGAAAATGATCTTCTGAAATATTAACATAAACCAATCTACATGTGTTTCCACAGCAGGTGGGAGGGAAGTAAAGGGCAGCTTTAACAGGGTTAGGACCCAAAAATCTTGCAAAGGCAGCATTCTGAACAAGTGATACAGTAAGCACTTGTCAATCTGGTTTACCACTGCAGAACAAAGAAGCAAAAAGCCCCATAATTGTTCTTATGCTTATCCTTGTCCAAGAAACAGAAATGGAAAAAAGGATCGCAAAAGAATATTCCTGTAAATGTGAGCTGTTTCTACCATAAATTTGAAGTAACATTTTTGTGTCTTACCTAATCACACGAGTTATGCTTCAGTAACTACTGTTAGGCTGTTTTCAGTTTAATTGCTGAGAGTAGCACTAAAACCTCACTCATTTCATAGCCAACGTTCATTATAGTCCATTTATATAGGATTATCATCCGTGAAAGTGCAGGTATCTTTATTTTTTGCCTTTTTTCCCCACTCATTTCCTTTAGGTTACTTGAACTCCAGGTCATCAGTGATAACCCTTGGCAAACTGTTAATCTCCCAGTTTCCTTAATCTATTAATTAAGTGTTAATATTTTAATTTTCATATAAAAAGATTTAAAAACTAAATAGATTTAGAAGTAAATGTTTATTTATATGTTTCTAGCAAACTGGAAGAGCAGATGAGAGCGCCACTAACTATAAACCTTAGATACTGTCAAAGTCTTCTGGGAGTTGGAGTGGTAAGTCTCTTGCCACTATTAAAACTTAAAGGTGTGGGTTTTGAGCTCTGGTAAATTCTCATCAAACAGTCTTTTCACCTTTCTTCAGTAGTCCACAGCAGGAGAATGGGCTGAGTAATGCTTAGATGACAGCATTTAGATTTTTCCTTATTTGAACTAATTTTACTTGATTCTCAAAAATAATGTTGAAGTGGTGTTGACAAATTGGCCCAGTGTCAAAATAAGACATGGAGGTTTAATTGTATCCTCTGGAAAATCCCTGAATAAATGTGGTAGCTTTTACGAAATGTGCAAACAAACCGTATTCATAATGATTTTCCTTGAAAACTAGCAGAATTGCTAATGGAGAATTATACTTATGCAATGCTCCGTGGAAGGGCCTCATCTGCCTTACAGGTGTTGCAAACTGGCATAAACATCTCTTCCAAACTTCCAGCTTCCTGGGAATCAATATTGCAGTGTAGCATGCGGTTTATTTAATTACGAAGTCATTAAAAAAAGTAGGAAAAAAGCCTCCTCTCCTGTTGGAGAAAATGAGTATCTTTTTTCCAGATTTTTTTCTACTTGAAAACATGATGATTTCAGAGTGATGTAATACAAGTATATAACCACTGTGTGTCTTAAGATGTGTTGGACACATCACACAGATATGAGTTCATCTATATCCATCTGCAGATGGGCTCATTTCTCAAGAGAAAAATGTATGTTGAGTAAATGAAATGCAACATCAATCTTACTCAATTTTTATTAGGCTTAGAAATCAAAGCCTCTTGAAAAATCTATAATGTTATTTAGAATATTAAAAAAAATAGAGCCTTACAAATATTTGATCATATCAAGCTTAAAATTATGCACACATAATGTGATATGTAAAAATTCTAACATAAACTTTCTAAAGACTTTGTGTGAACCTCCCTTGTGATGCAGGGAGGGGAGACTTCAACCTTCTTTACCATAAATTTTCTTAAATGCAACAGTCAGAAAGAGCAGCAGTAACCTCCTTAATCTGTAATCCATCTATTTCCCTTCATAATCTTTTGTTGGGGAGCTTGTATAGGGAATGAAAGAACAGGGTTGCTGTGGAAATATGGAGGCTACCGGAGAGTAAGCAAGAAGATGGGAGTAGACAGTGAGGAAAGAGTGATTAAACTGAAGTGGGAAAGGAGGGACTTTTTTTTTTTTTTTCCCAATGAGGCCAGAATTGGAAAGATCTGACAGGGACACAAAAGGAGACCCTTTACCAATGACAGATGTATTTAAGAATGAAATTGAGCTGGAATCACAAGCTAATACTGACCTACTTTTTCCTGCATGTAAATATTCTACTAGAAAATAAAATAGCATTTTTCCCTGCATGACACTTCTTAAAAACTTCTAACTTTTTAAAAAAATAATTTGTCGCCTTAGACCTGTTACACACATAAAAACATAAAAAATAAGATTAAAGTTGGTGTTTTTCCCAGGCAGTTGTCAAATCTGGGAGTAGTAATCTTCCTGTTCTTCTAATGAAGGAAGCAAACTAAAGGACAAATAGTAAAATGTATTTCTTAAAGATATGTTGGGATGTAATTTATTTCACTGTAAGCTGCTGGTGGTGTGCTTGCTAGTGAAAATCACACCATGGTAAATGACTGCTATGTATATCTAATGTAGATAAGCATATATCTATAAAACATGCATAGCATGGAGTTTAGGTCTAATTCACCCTATGTATTTTTCTACTTCCTTGTGTAGATGTAGTCTCAGGGAGTTGAGGCAGGCAAGGGAAAAGAAAAACCTTGAATTCAGCATTTAAATTCATTTATTGCCATAGATGCTCGCCAATATGACAATATTTTATTCTAGTAATTAGTAAATAATACTATAATGTCATTAGGGGAAGCTGGTCATTAGTAGTACAAATGGGCTATTAGATGGTTGAGACACCACTTTGGCCACTAAAAAGTAAAAACTAAGGCTGATGGTTATTGTTGGTAAGGTTTGAACACCCACTGTGAAGACCACACTTTAACCAGTGACTGGAAGTGATGGAGAAGGAGGGTAAAGCAATTGCATTATATTTGGGTTAGGCTACAATGTTAGGGAGAAAAGGTGTTTTCTGTAGCTGTTGAAGTCAATAGGGTTTTGTCACTGTCCTACGTGTGGCCTCTGGTGCTTAAGAACACTTCTGTGCGTTGCTCTGGCCAACACTTCTCCACCTTAAACATTAAACCTTCTAATAGTTTAAGTGACACACCTGCTTAATAGGGGTCTAGGTGATCCCCACCTGTTACAATGCAATAATTCTGCAACTGCTGAAACTTTTTAGCCGTCAAAAGGGGGAAATGTAGAATTTTCTGTTCCCTGGGGACGTCCTTATGACAGCTCTATTAACCTGTCTACCTGATTTTTCTCTCTAGCTGATATTAATGACAGATATTAGCCAGCGTGTTACAATAATGACTCTGCAAAAATCTTCAGTTGCGGTCTCAAGTTTTTAGGTTAAATTTTATGCAGGTCTGCTTTTCAACTCCTTTTTTTGTCTTATTTTTTTTCTTCGTTTCAAAGAAAACGAAAGCCACACACAAAATTAATCAAAATTTCTTTAGCTCTGGAGACCAAACAAGCAAACCTTGATTCCAGCACCCCAGGCTGCAAATCTAACCTAAGATTAAGATGTTTAACGAAAACCCAGAGTCATGAAAGCTTATTTTGCTTAAGGCTTCTTTTAGCAGTTTATTGCAGACAAAATGCATCTGTATGTTGTATTTTCCATCTTAAACCTCAACATTTTGGTTTACATTCAAATATATTCTCCCTGTATAGGTATGTGTAGATAAACTTTATAATAGACTCCACCATGACAGCATTTTCTTTTATAATTTAATAGGAGATTTCTCTCTAGCTTCTAGTTTCATAGAAGATAGTCTTTGAGATCAATTAGGAGAGACATCCCCCTGGTAGCAGAAGAAATCATGTTCTTCAGT
This sequence comes from Thinocorus orbignyianus, assembly GCA_013400375.1. NCBI lineage: Eukaryota > Metazoa > Chordata > Aves > Ciconiiformes > Thinocoridae > Thinocorus > Thinocorus orbignyianus. The sequence continues at coordinate 229,379 of VXBW01006779.1, forward strand.
TCTTCCTGGGGCAGTATGAGACTGTCTGTTCCTATTTTCAGACCCATTTTCCAACCCCATAGATTTGGAAGTTCAGTTTAGTCTGGCTGGAGAGAAGCACTGCTCTGTCCCGGGAGTAGAAAAGAAAGTGCAGTTCATCTTTTTGTTGGACACTTTCAATATGGGAGAGAGGTTGTACCTTTTAAAAGAGCTTTAGCAGTTATGAGGTCACTTGTTTTGTGAAGGTCATGCTTTCTCCTTTGTTTTGCAGTTGGTAGAAGTGGCAAAGGATAAAAAGAACATTTTACGGAGACTTAAGCTCTTATCAACTTCAGTAGCTGTTTATGTGGGTGTTCCCCCCCATTTTATTTTAAGTCATCTCAGTGTATGTGTTTACATCATTTTTGCTGAGGGAGGGATGAAAATGTAAAGATAACACTGACTTTATTTTCCACAGTTACTGCTTTAGACAAATGACCTCCTTGTCTCTTAAAGGTAACATCAATCAGGTAAAGAAGAAAACTTCATTACAGTCACTTTTGTGTAGAGGCGTTAATCTAGTCTGCTTGAATATGTTCATTTTTCATGCTTTCTAAGCTATATTGGTGATCTAGGCGTAATCTGGACACACTAAAGACCTCAAAATGTTTCTGCCAATGTCTCTTCATAATATCTTTGCATTTTGACATAATTGTGTGCAAGTTTTTACATGCAGAGTGAACAAATGTGACAGTTTCTACTTCTTAAGAAAAAAAAAATAATCTATCAGCTTTGTATAATTGCATTTTTCACAGCACTGTCAACTGGGAAGAGTCTTTGGCAAATAAGCAGTGCTCCGATTAAACTCAAGATGCAGTACACCACTGAAACTGGCAACTCTTATCTGAATAAGGAAAATAAACAGACTATGCAAGAAGATACTGTGGCTTAATGCAATAATTAGTTATAAGTAAGCAAGGAAACATTCTCTGCTTTTGCAGTGACCAGCCAGACAGTATTGCAACAACCCTAGATTTTCAGCTTCTGCTTATTCCATTGTTATTTCAAAAAGATAACTTGCATTTTGTTAGTGTAATATTCCTTTCTCTGTAAGCCTCAAAAAATGAAAACACAATTTCCATCTGAAAATAGACCATTAACTGGAAAATCTCCCCTTCCATGTGCATATGTAAGAGTGAAAGATTTTTTTTTTGAGAAACCAGCATTATATATGCCAAAAGAGAAATATTTGATTAATGCTTCTATATGGCTGCAACAAAACATTGAGTCTTTTTTTTTTTCTTTAATTAAACTTGAACAATAGATACTTTATGGGAGTTAAAGAAAATAATTCTGGTTTTATGGGACAAATACTGATGCAACTGAAGCCAGAGGCAAGTTCCCAGTAGCATAAGGTCTGAATTTTGCTTTCCTGTTTTATGGGTGGCTTTTATCCACAGGGATGTAATCCTTATTTCTGAAGGAAAAAGCCTTATAGTTTTAGATGACAAACTAGTCTGTTCATTGCTCTCTGAATGACTGTTACTATGACTTCTAGTCAAAGAGAAGTAAAATAATTGTGGGGGATTTAAGTACTGGTCACAGCCCACCTGCACAGAGGTCTGAAGAGGGACAGCACCCAGATGATGTAAAAATAGTACAATCAAAGAACATACCTAATTTGCTGAAGGAAGGAAAGCTTGGCAAAGCAGACATTTCCTTCAGAAGTGACAGCATTTTCTAATAATTTTATTGAAGCTGGTCAGCATCATGTGTTGAGGGGAAAACACATATGCCAAATTATATCTGTGTAGTCCTTCCATGTTTGAAGAAATGATAGTCCTTGTCAGAGGTACACACATCAAAGAGGAAAGGAGATGTAGAAGTGTGTGCTTACTGCCTCCTGTGTTAGTGACCAGCTTTAGTGTCACCACAGATCTTGGGGTAAGACTTGTGCTTGCTTAGAGCTGTGCAATCCTGGTTGCAACTGCATCTCAGTTGTGGCAGTACCAGTACTGAATGTAAATAGCAAATGCCACTTTTCTGTAGTTGAGAGTACTCAAGATAATCCATATGATGCTTCCAGAATTAACTACTTAAGAAGCAAACTCAGGTCTTAGCTAGGCTTTACTTAGAGAAAGAAAAAAGCTGGAAAAGTTTTGATTGTGAAGAAAAAGGTGCAACAGGATGTCCAGGTTTTTTTCTTTTTTTTTTTTTTGTAATCTAGGTTAAGAGGAAGGACAACTAATGTACAAATATATGTATTTAACTCTAGTAAATGCTCTGAACTACTTGCTGAACATATGAGCTGATTTTGAGCTGAGGACTCAAGTTATTTTATGAAATCAGATCTTGCGGGCTTAGAATATCATCTACTATAATGACAAAAAAGGGGTGGAGACTTGCATGTTAAGGCTTTAAACAGACCTATGCTTTTCATCATAATATGACAATAAATAAAAAAGACTTATTTTCAGAAAATTTTAGCTTCCTAGCATTTGGCTACTTATTCTTAACATCTTGAATATGTTGGTATTCAAGTCTTTCGTTGAAGTTACCGTGATAGTGTGTTCCTTCATCCTCAAGTTGTGAAGGAAGTCAGCAAGGGGTAGAGGTGCTTGGACTTGTTTATTGAGAGAAGTAAAACATGTATGTAGGAGTTACCTAATACTCAGAATTATACCATGTATTTCACAAATAATTTTATTTCATTAACTTTCTGCTGGAATGCATTGAATTATGATTCTGAGAAATCTAGAAATGGTGGCACACATAATTTTGTGGGAAGAAATTTTAGTAACGCACAAGGTAATGTTGATCTGTTGCTAGGAGAACTAATACCACGTTGGTTTTTATGCTTTTACTGTAATAATGATCATGTCTTTCTGAGAGAAGTTTTATCAAAGGCATGGGAAATGTAGCACCAAAGGTATGTGTTTGTCATACATGACAGGTAGCAATTTGTAAGTTAGTACCAAAAGACGTTTTACACGCTAAAGCTCTATTATGTCATTTCATTCCCCTATTGTAGCAGGAAATATAACAAATAAAGCTCGAAGCGGGTCTGTTTGGAGTATATTAGTTGTCTTACTCTCTTGTACAATTCATTTAAATATATACCATTATAAACCACGTGATCATTTAGGCAATCTGTTTGAGTTGGCTTATTAAAATCATAGAATAGTTTGTGTTGGAAAGGACCTTTAAAGGCCATCTAGACCAACCCCCCTGCAATAAGCAGGGGTATCTTCAACCAGATCAGGTTGCTCAGAGCTCCATTCACCCATACCTGGAATATTTCCAGGAATGAGGCATATACCACCTTTCTGGGAAGCCTGTCAGTGTTCTACCAATCTCATTGAAAAAATTTCTTCCTCCTATTTAATATAAATTCTCCCTCTTTTAGGTTAAAATCATTACCCTTTGTCCTACTCTATCAGGCCCTGCTAAAAAATTCATCTCGTCTTTCCTGGAGGTCCCCTTTGAGTACTGGAAGGCTGCGATAAGGTCTCCCTGGAGCCTTCTTCTCCAGACTGAACAACCATAAATCTCTCAGCCTGTCCTTACAGGTGCTCTGGCTGTTGGATCATCTTTGTAGCCTCCTCTGGACCTGCTCTAACAGGTCCATGTCCTTCCTGTGCTGAGAGCTCCAGAGTGGGATGCAGCACTTCAGGTGGGGTCTCAGCACAGCAGAGGGACAGAATCCCCTCCCTCACCCTGCTGGCCAAGCTGCTTTTGATGCAGCCCAGGATACGATTGGCTTTCTGGCCTGCAAGTGCACACTGTCAGGTTGTATTCAGTTTTTCAACCCCTAAGTCATTCTTGTCAGGGTTCCTCTCAACCCCTTCACCTCCTAGCCTGTATTGGTGCTGGGGGTAGCTGCAACACAGGTGCAGGGCCCTGCACTTGACCTTGTTGAATCTCCTGAGGTTCACAGAGATCTGCTTCTCATGCTTGTCCAGGTCTCTCTGCATGGCATCCTGTCCCTTGGGTGTGCTAACTGCACCACTTGGCTCAGAGATATCTACAGTTAAAAATGGAAATTATTTTCTAAACATCTTAAGGTTCAGACAGCTGCTTCTGTGGATTTGAACAGGAATCACTTTTTGCATTTATTTTCTTTGAAATGATTCTTCATTATTCCTTAATTTTGTAGAGAAACTTTAATGTAAAATGCTTATTGCACAGCTTTCCCGTGCATCTTATTGTAAATACTGAGATACCAGCATCACGCACATCTTAAAATTGCTACTATTTTGCGGTGTTAAAATGTATAAATATTTATATCCTTCTTGTAAGTACAATTGTCTCCAGTTTTTCCAGAGTAAGGAAAAATAATCCTGTGTGAAATAATACACGATTTTACATTTTTCCAAGTGCTTATACTGAATATAATAGATAATCTGAAGATGGTTACATACTGCTAAATCAAAATATGCTAAAGATATTGTACTTCTCCTGACTTTATTTTCCATCTAGTGGCTATTTTCGTTTATCTACTCTATCCTCTAGTGTGGACAAACTGCTGTCTGATGATGTAGTACATATGCAAAAGAGACTTCAACTTCTTTTTCCAGAAAAGACCAACACAATTATTAGAGAGAAACTTAGTAACCCAAAAATTTTTAGTGTTTTGAAAATATTTGGAACTTGATTCTTTTTTTCTCAGAATTTATTTAATATTATGCTAATTGGAATGACTCTTTTGTTCCTGCAGCATCCTGAACCTACCCTTTGAGGTGAAGTTGGTCTAAGAAAGCTTTTTCTAGAAGAAAACGTTCTGGTATTAAATGGTGTACTACATAAAAATCAGGGCATATAATAAATTCATGCTAACATCAAGTAGCTCTTGAAAATTTGTCCTACTTTTTTGTAGCTAGTATTTCTACCACATTTTCTCTTGTTTAATCCAACTGTAATAGATGTAAGTGGTGACCAAGAAGAACTTAGTATCTTTTTGCATTCTTATTCATGTTTTATAAACTTGGATTTTTAACAAGCAGTAAGAATACACACCCCAAGAAAGAATAAACCCAATCTTCAGCAAGCCATATATACTCTCTATATACTAACGATAAACGGAGGTAGTAGTTTATCATTGAAATTGTAATTTATGGCACTTTGACCAGTGTGGCTGCTAGAATTGCACTGCCTGATTGAATAATTTCTGAAGTGCATTATTGCTTAAGCAGCAGAAAAGATGCAACTTTTCCTTGTTAAACTGGTGGATTTAAGCAGGTAATTCCTTCAAGCGCAGTTTCACTTGGAAAAGCTATGGATTCATTTGGGAAGACTAAGGAAAAAACCCAACAATGTTGTTTTCCCTTCAGATCTTCCTGTCTGAGAGTTGTTTTTTGTGCTCTTGCTGAGCTGTCTTGAAAAAGACAGAGGAACAGAGTAACTAAAAGTAATAGGAAATAATAGGGGGAGTAATAATTAAGAGAAATCTCAGGAAGGAAAGAAATAACTGAAGAAAGAGAAAAGGATTATACTGAAAAGGTAGATGTCAAGAGGAGAGGAGAAAGCAAGCAACTAATACAGGGATGAGTAAAATAAGGGTCAAAGTCGTACTCTGATATTAGATATCTTCCACCCATGTTCAATTTTCTGTTAGAAATAGTTCATAATGTTAGTTCTCTAGGCCCTAATTTTGTGTAGTATGCAGTAAAAACAGATGTAAAGTATTAAACAATCAGAAAATATTCACATAGCATTCATGAAAAACATTGTGCTTCTCAGGTAAAATAATTTATTTCAACTGATGTCTTATCTCTGGGAATGACTTAGGCATGTACATCTGTTACGTATACATGGCAAACCAAAAGTTACAACCATTTTATTTTATCAACTAAATGATATTTCAAATGAAACAAAAAAGGCTTTTTACTTTAAAAGCAAGAGGATATGTCTAATCTGGATACACAGGAAGAAAAATTTGCATTATGCATCAGATGATGGGGTTGTGTCTTATTTCCCAGATCCTGAGAAATTCAGGTCTGCAAAGTTATGCTTCTCTAGTTCTCAAAAAACAATATGAGCTCAAGACCTCGGTCTTATCATGCTGAAAGTCACTTTCTGACTTCTGTTTTTGCTCTGTTTATCTCATCTGTGTGCTAGGAAATAGCATTTTCCACATCTACATTACTTTGGGTAGAGCGACTCCCTATGAGCTCCCACTTCCGCTGCCGCCTTCTTTATCTTTTCTTGGTTCCTGCTTGCAGTTGCTCTTATTCACTCTGTAGATCTCTCCCATCATTAACAGTTTTGTTATGATGTAGAACTTAGAATCAGGCTAGACGAACATCATCAGTTCACCGGCTTTCATGGATGGAACTCCCTGCAGTGTGGGCCAGTTGTGTACTGAAGAGAAACAATGTGGAAGGTCATCAGCTGATATGAAAATATACAAATGCAGTTTTGAAACTTAATTAATGAAGATGAAATCTATGAAGTGAATTCTGAAGTATCTGGTAACAGCGACAAGATTATCAGTTAGCAAGGAAATTAGTCTGGTTCTCAGTTGTTTCAGCGTGCTTTCTTGTGAGCTGAGGGAGTTAAGAGCATTTCTCGAAATACATGAAAGTTTACAAGTAGAAAGTAGAGTGTTACAGTGAGAGTTATAGATGAGAATTTAAAGGGTGAAAAGAAAGGCATCAGTGTCTCATATTTCTGGAGCTCAAACTATTCATGCCTCAATCCATTCAGTTTTCCTCTGCAGAAACAGAGGAAGAAGCTGTTGTAGATTCAGTAGTTTCTAAAAAGCTGATTTACACAGCTTGTTTAAGGTTGTGAAACCCAACAAATGTCTTATCTGATTTTTCTCACAAAGTTTTCCACTTGCTAGATAAGTACAGTGGGAGAGGAAGGGAAGTCTGCATACCGGTCTCTTACATTGATTGTACTTAGGTCATAACCTTGTTTTACCAAGCAATCTGGCTGCCCCTGCCCCTTTGGAGCACAGTGCACCTAGTTATAAGGATGTCATTCAAATTCAGTAGCTGTACGATGAAGACACCAGAATTTCTACCCATACGTGCTACACTGAATGGGTAAAAGGTAAAATCCCATTCTGTGTGTGAAGTTGTGAGGTAGCTCCTGGGGCACAGTTGAAGCTGCTGCCTCTTCTTTTACAAGTCACTTCCAAGCAGCTCCAGCAACTGCCTTCTGAAGGAACTGTCTTAGTAACAGGCCAACCTGGCCTAGGCCTAGCTTGCCTCCTCCTTTGATCAAACTGAAGAGGAAACTCATCCCAAAAGCATTAAACAATTCATCCCGCAGGTATTATGAATTGCAAAGTTCTCTTTCTGAGAGCGAGAGAAATAGAGGCTACAGAAGGAAAGGGGATTTTTCAAAAAATAAAATTCCTTTTACATAGATGTGCTATCTATTTTTGGCATTGAGGCTCAGGAGAATTGTGGGAAACCTGCTTGGAGAAAGGAAAAGGGAGAGGCAAATGTGGTCTTTCAGGCCAGTAGTTGTACTGAGCACAGAGCAGAACTGTGTGCTGGCTATAAACAACCTGGAAGAATTGTTTAAAATCTAATTCTTTCCCATCCATTTTTTGATAGTTTTTTTTCTCCTCTGTTTTGTACCAACCTGTTTACCATAAAGGGGCTTCTTGCTCTTCTTCTAACTGTGTTAATAAGGGTGTGTGACAAGTAAGGAGTTGATGGAATAGACCTAGCACAACATTGTGGCCTTTGCGTGTGTTAGAACTACTTAGGGCTTTGATGTGTAATCAGAAAACACTTCTACAACCACTTCAGCAGAGATACTGAAGAGAAACAAAGATTGCTAGAACTGCACAATTTGCAGAAAATAACTTTAAGCCCTTGTTATTGCCTGGAAACATGGATTTTCAAAGCAAAAGCTACTAGGATGAAAGAGAATAAAAAATGAAAGGAGCATGCATTCCTCTAGCAAAAGTACTCCCTCAAATTTCTGTAGTGATTATTTACGCACATTGGCATTTGAAAACTTGCATATTGTTTCCTTGTGTTGTCCAAAAATGGATCTGTGCATTTAAACTAGAATAGATGGCAATGATTGTGTTACAAAACATAAGCAATAAACCAGAAAAGCATATAAAGTCAGCTCTGCTTGGCATAAAATAATTGTCCCTAGTGGCAAGAGAAGTAACATGTAGAGCTAGTAGAAACCATAGAAACTGTGGAGTATTATTGAAAAAACAACTCGGATTACATACAAATCAGGCCATACCTTCTAAAAAGGAGAAATCCATATGCTAATGCTTAAGCACTAAGCGCATTATTTAGTGGCAGCTCTACAAATGTATGTAACGTATACAATATGCACTACACCTCTGTGATTCCATATTTTTTGGTAGCAAAAATTTAGACAATTCTTAAAGCAGGAGGCTCAGTTTTCAAAGGAAGGTGACATAACCTCCAGTTACGTCTTGAAGGCTTTTTACTTCTCAGAAAATAAGATATGCAGTTTTGACTGCCTTTCAAGATTTTTAAGTACAGTAGCCTTGTCATAGCACCCTTTGAAGTAAATTGTAGAATACCACCATTGTTGGTGTATTTGAATATGAAATAAGAATTACTTCTGGTAAATTTTTGCTTGATCTCAAATTACAGAACCACAGGAGAACTGGCAGCTGGAAGACCAGTATTTTTTGCAAATAAGTATTGATCAAGATTTTAGAAGCACTTTTTCTTCCTATTTTTCTTTTACTTCAGGTCTTGAAATAAGGCCTGTGAAACAGTGAAAGAACTAAACAATTATGAGCTGCAATAATTAAGCTAGAATTTTATACACTTGATTTTTATGTACTGCCAAAAGAGAGAGTGCATGGCTTTTTAAGAAGTCTAATGAAAACTTATTTTAAAAGGGTGTCTTATAATAAAAAGTCTCACAGACGGGATCCGGTTCTTCCTTAGTCTATTTTTTTTTTTTATTTTTAAATAGGTCTGACATTACAGCAGTGTAAATTAAACATTTTGGTTCAGGTTTTGGTCTTACTTTATTTGACTACAAATATTATGGAAAAAGTGTGAACGGACATAAATTCTGGAGCTCAGTTTGTATTGCATTATATTGCAATTCAGAAAGTGAATATTCTTCATGTATTTAACCTTTCTTTAACATGCATTACAATAACATCTTTTTAGAATGCAACTTTATTAACGCCCTGAGTAAACTTACAGTTAGGACCTTCTTGCATTTTATTCAATAGCATGAGGAGTGCTTATTGTTTTATCCCTTATTTGAAAATATCATGTGACTCTCATCATCACTGAACTCTCTGCAGTTCTCCCTACATCTTGCATATCTCTAGTGTAGAAGAGTAGGAATTCTTGCCCTGGAGGACCCTGCAAATCTCTTTGCCCTGTGTCTTGCATCCTCCTTATTTCTTCCCCCTCTAACAGTAATAATTTCTTGCATTCTGTTAACAATCACGTCTTAGCTATAGCCTGCTATTTCAAAAAAAAAAAAAAAAAAAAACCAACCCAAAAAAACCAAACAAACAAACCACCAAAAAGCCCTTGAAGCAAATACATTCTGGGCTGCAGAAGTGTCTTGTGTTTTGACCCTGATAATATTGCTTCCATACTTGACTGTTTTGTCGTATTGAAATGGAACAGGAGTTAATTGAAAGCAGGAATATTTTTTGATAAAACATTTATTCAAAGATGTTCCATCTGTCTTTTGGGTTATTCTATAAAAATGCAATGACTAGTATAAAAATTGCTAAGACTAGTACATATACTTGTATTCAACTATTCTTGCTGTTAATAGTATAATATGACCACCCATCATCTGACATACCAAATAATTGACTTGTCTTACAGAAATCAATAGCGAAATGGCATATATTGTGATGTCATATTAGCATACCTACACAATTATGTGGTTTTGGGGAAACAATATGCAATTTTACTGCTACTTTTTGAGCATATAATTTTTATTATATTCTATTCAATAAATTTCAAAGGCTGTTCTATTCTTCCTTGCTATGCTGAGTGAGGAAAAAGAATGAAAGAGTCTTTAGTAATGGTTCAGTTTTCTGATTATTAGAAAACACTGGGCTAAATATAAGGCTATTTTTAGTTTGCTGATCTCTGTAAATGGCTATTACGATAACTTTTTTGCTCATAGACTAAGAGTCATCAAAAATAATTCAGACGGACTAGCCAAATGATTAAGGTGTTATAGTCTACATTGACTTAAATTCTTGGAAGGAAAGCACTATGTTTATCTTTACTACTTCAAATAAAATTATGGGGCGGATAACTTCCTACAAATCCTTATTTTCAATGGAATTAATAAGCAGAAATACATCTGTACAACACTGGCTTTTTTTTGGCAAAAGGAGTTTTTATTAACTCAAAATATTTAACGAATTCATGTCTGTTTCAATAAGTTGCTTGGTGTCAAATAGCCTCCTCCAGAACTTCAGAAACAAAATATTTTGGCTATTAAATGTCTTGAAAATTTACTTTTTTCGGAAAGTCTGCTTTTCATATGAACATTTTTTAAGGGGGAAATTGAAACCAAGTATTTCTGGCTCAACTTAATGATTTATTCCAAAATTTTCAGGATGGACTGAAAAATACGTCCATTTCTGTCTCTGAACAGAACAAACTAAGACTTCTGAATAAGTAGCGTGGAATGATTAGAATGCTTTTGACACTCTCATGGGGGTATTTGGTTATTCTCAGTTTTGGTAAGATTTCTTGGGACTCTGGAAGCTTTTAGACTACAACCTCACATACATTAGTTATCTCAGCCCAGTGTATGTCCCCAGGCAGTAGCACACCTTGGAAAGGGAGCATCTGTACTTGAGATGTTGTTTGGGATTAACTGGTTTATGTGGGCAGCTGAGGTTGAGTTGAATTCCTTCTATTTACACGGGATATGTCAAGTGTAGAGAACTTGGTTCAAATAGACTCTGCATGTGGACAGAACCTCAGCACCCTTTGTAAATAAACAATTTATCTAAAAATATGCAGGTACTGTTTAATCTCTGTCCTCATGCAGATTATGGCATGCCTTCTGAAGGGCACAGAGCCCTTAATTCAACTCAGGTTGTCTTAAGATAAATGTACATGTCTGAATTTTTAGAGTTGCAGGAGTGCAAGGCCCTTGTGACAACTGCTTGATGTGGAGGCAGGAGTTCCACGCTTGAGATTTGCTGGCTGGGGAAAAATGTTCTGATGCATTCAAGTATATGCTGAAGTAGACAGGCAGGAAAAAAAAAACTGAAGAAAGAAAAACCAAAAATGTTGCTGTTGTGGGCTGATTCTAGCCAAGAAATTAATTTCTCATCATCTATTTTGTATTTAAATTGAACCATCTTTTCTAAGTAGCTTGATAACTCCCGCCTCCAGTTCCGGTATTCCAATATGGCACTGCATAATGTTGTTAATTATTGTCCTTTATCAAGCTAATAAGGCTACAGACAAATATAACACAAATAATTACCACCCTCGATAGTAACAGATATTGAATGAACCTTTAGGTTCATTAACCTCTAGGTTAATGTCTCCTAATATAATTCAGTGATTAATTATTAGAGAACCAGAGCACATGAGTGATGTTCAAAGGGCTGCCAAGTGATTAAAAATACTGTTAATCTTGGACTAAGTATTTTTCCTAATTGAATAGTCTCAATGCAGTAAAGCACATAGATGTGGGTTTTGAATCACTTTATTCTATGTGGGTTGTGAAAAGTAACCAAGACAGTTAAAACTTTTGAGTGCTAATGGACTCAGATTGAAGGAGGTCAGCTATATTAGGAAAATGTCTGAGTAAGATTACTAATTCTGTTAGCCACTGACTTTCCAGCCTAGATTTTTCATTAATCAGTACTTCGGATTTTTTTTTTCTTTTTTCAAAGAGTGTTCTTTTACCTTCAGTTAATTTTTCACTTTTTCTTCCAGTTTGTTTCAGTTAATGGTTCAGTGATAGAATATTTATTTTTCTATGTAGTATCAGGATTTGTACCATGTGCACAAAATAATGAGAAGATCAGAGAGAAGAAAGTGAAAAATGTACCAAAAACGCCTTCTTTGTCCCTCTTTGCAGGGAATTTACTTTCTAATAACACCTCCATCTAATTTAATAAACTTAGTGAATATTTCATTAAGCCCCCCAAGTGGCTGTTGCTTATTTTTCATTCATTATACCTTCTGCTTTCTGTTTCTTATGTGGGCTTTATTTGTATCAAATAAACTCCCTAATGATGCTAAGAGGAATTTTATTATATTAGAAAAAGGGCCTAACACTCGATTTGAGAGGTCTCTTCCAACCACAAAGATTTTGTGAAAACACCTTATTTTATTGGAACACTCAAACCACAAATGTGTATCACCTATGGCTGATGCAGCTATAGTGGAAATTGAATGTAGCTCTCTACTATTATTCTTTCGGCATATTTAGAGCTGACTGCAGTTATCATATCCAGAGAATAAAATTAATTCAAAACATGTTTCAGCCTCTTCAACCTTAATTAATATGTGGTTAAAATTTTATTTTTCTGAAGTTTAAAACTTTAAATCAATGCATTCATGCATTGGATCTTACAGAAAAGATAGATACGTATATATTCAAGTGCTCTGATTGTAGACTTCTAGATTGTGTTAGTCTTAAAAGTCGTGTGTCCATCAAAGCAAGCACATATAATTCAATTTCTTCCTCTCTATTGAATAAAATTAGCTTAATGTTCCCACCCACACAGTTGAATTTATTTCTAACTATCTAGCATATAACTCTGTGGTGTCTTTGAATGAACTATCCCATCCTTTCAGCAGTTTGGTGTAGCTGGATAAAGTTGCTAAAAAGACTCAAAATACTCTAAGAATCCTCTTAACGCTTACCTGCCCCACAAATAATAGTATTAAAAAAACCTAAAACAAACAACAAAGCAACTGAAAAAAATTCAGAATAACCCCCAAAAACCAACAAACAAGCAAACTCACAATCAGATTCTTTATACTATAGGAGGAAAATCTGTCACATACTGCAGCTGCAATTTGTGTCTCTTCCATCTGGCACAGATTTTCATCAGTCTCAACAGATGTATCACAGTAGGCCAGCACAGGGCAACCTAGGCTGGCACAGGGCAGCCTAGCTCATCAGATCAGGCTAATGCATTGCTTCCTTTTATAGCAGTAGTAAATAAAAATTTTTGCAGTATTCCTGGAGGCTACAGCACAGCAGTAATTTGGTGCATGATGTTGTGTCTAAGCGTATTTTAAACTGTTGAATTGGATAGGTTACTGAAAGGTAGTTTCCACCTTTGCTTGTACCTCATTCATTGCTCAGTTACTATACTCAAGTCCCTTGGATGTTTTTTCCTCCTTGTTAGCCACAGATAAGTCCATTAAACTTTGCCCAACAGGGGAAAGGAAAAATCTAGGTGGAGAATGGTTAGTATGTGCTATCATACAGTGATTCTTAAACAGATTAAAACAATTGAGGTATTCAATAAATGACAAGCTTATACTAGAAAGTTAATATTTTCTAGCTCATTACAGCTGTTTAAAATTATGCCATGTTAAATTGGAAGCATCCTAATGTATTTCCTACCTTCAGCTGTAACAAACATTTAACTTTCTTTCTACATACTAATACTATATTTCCAAAATACAACGACCATATGTTTGGATCTGTCAATCAACAATCATTTAAAATATTTTCTAAAGGCTCCCTTAAGCCATTAAAGTAGCATAATAACTCATGCATATCTCTGAAATTAATTATATTTCTAATACTTAAGCAGACAGTGAATAAAGGAGTAGTTTGCATTTTAATTTAATATATATTCTTTTACATTTCAGTATGCTGATACATTGTTCAGAATGAAGCTAAATTTCATAAATTACAAGGAATCTAACAACAACAGCAACAAAAAAAGAGTTCTGAAAGCTTGAATAAAATGTTTTGCCTTTTAATCTTCTGAGAGTTGCCTGTGTGAGCTTCAGTCTACCATAAGCATCTGGCAAATATAAAACAAAAGTTATTAAAAGCAAGTCACGAACAAAGATGGGGGAATAAAAAGGAAATTAAAACTCAAAAAATCATATCATGCCACAGATTCACAGCATTTTTTTTTTTTAAATAGTTTTGGAACAATGATATGAAGTCTTAAAATATATGACCTTTGTATGTGTTAAAACCCTCTGACTGCCATACTGAATGGATGGCTTGGTAGGACTAAGTGTCATGTTTAGTAACAAGGTGATATCTGAAGTCAAGTATTTTGAATTTGACTGTAACCAAATTTTTTTCACAAACTGTAGGAATTCTGCATTCTTAGAAGTTGTCAGTGGACTTCCAGTATCTTTTCCGGGTGAAGGAGCCATTAGATTTTTATACTTACTCCTAAATGCAGTTTTCTCTCTTCATCATAAGCAGAGCTTAAAAAAGGGAAGAGTTTATATGTGCCAGTTTTCAGACATCTTCCTGTCTTTGTAGCTGCAGGGACTGTATGACGACGAAGGAAAGTTAAGCAATGCCATAGTCTTTTTGTAGACATCCTAATCTTCCCTGAAGGCATTTAATGATAAAGAAATGAAGTAGGTTATCTAGAAGATAGATTTGCTTTTCCAACAAATGTCTACACGTAACATTTCAGTGCTGTGCTACAAGGGCTGGCTTTTGATGGGTCTTCCCTAACTTGTCCAATGTGCTCGTCTGCTGTGGTTAGTGAAATCCAGGTAGCGTTCCCAAACAGCTTTATATTCAGGTCTGCAAGCTGGATCACTCTGGACCAAGATAAGAAGTTTTCAGACAAGATCTGGCAAAACATTTAATTTAGGATCTACGTTCTAAATATTTATAATTGGGTTTTTTTCAGCATTAACCTGGTCCTACTTATCTTAAAATCTACAGATCCTCCACATCATCATTTCAGTCAAACAACGCTAACAATAACGATTAACAGTGTATGAAACCAAACGCATACTGTAAATACCTGTAACTCATATCCTTAGGATGGCTCAGTTCATGTCTTCAGTATTTTGAATTCCTAAAGACATTCTGGGTGTGTAAGGATCAGGAACTACTGCTGTCAAGGAGCATAAAATGTGGTATTTCTGGTTGTGCCTCAAAGGACCCTTTGTGGACAATTCATATCCCAGCATCTGATGTGCAGCTGTATTATTTTCTTCCTACACTATTATATCCCTTGCTTTGAAAATCTGATGCGATACAGTGGGGGCCCCAACACACCCCTGATACGGTGATGTAAATGCCGTTCTAGTATACAATCTAGTAGTTGAGAGAGTGGAAAAAAATATTTTGTGACTTTAGTTTAAACAAAAAGCTTTTTGAAAAATTGACCTCTAAAGGTTTAGCACTAGAAGCTTGTCTAAGATTTTAGCTTGCATTTTCTGTCTTCAGGACCAAAAATATCCAAAATAAAGTATCTGGGAAAACAAAAGAAAACAAGCTTTTTCACGTTCAGTTTATGCACTTAACCGATAGAGTTACTATATCTATTTAACGTTAACTAATAATAATTGTATAAATAGGCCAGGATTCTTAGGGGTGTAACACTATCATCCACTCAGGTATAAACCATGCTTATAAACATGCCAAATAAAAACTGTACTAAACAGAAATAAACTATTTTCTATTAAATTAACTGTCTTTTACTCAAGCTCAGGAATTCTACCCAAAGAAAACAATGAATTATTTGAGTAAGTTCCACAGAACCTTAAGTTATATTAACAACTGAAATTCTAACAGACCTCAAATTGTTATATTCTAACTTTTTAAAATTTTTTTTTTATGTGGAACAGGAAAATTTGGAAGTAACTGACCTTTAAGTGGTAAAGCCATTCCTGTTACAGATTATATTGTAAATGAAATTCCGTTATAATGAGGGTAATGTAACAACTATAGTAATCACATTGCAATGAGGAAATTTTCGCCTTGAAAGATTTAAAGCTAATTACTGAATGCCTTAGTGAAACAAATGGAACTCTTTATTTCTATTGTGGTAATATCCGAATTGCTACTAAGTGTTTCCTCAGTGAAGATACATTCTAAATGATACTGGGTCTAAATGTTCCTATCTAAGCTCCAAAATAGTTTCTGCACAGCAGCCTCCTTCGATCTTACTGGGAGAGCTGCTTCCTGCACACCAGTAGAGGAGCAGCCCCGAGGAAAAGGTGAAGTGTTTCTTCATCAGGGTAGGTGATGAAGGAAATATCCTATTTTACAGTGCTGATGGGAGTCAGCTGGAGTCCTGCCCTTGTGGAGAGTGCTCTGAGTCACACTTGTCTTGTTTGGGTACAGCCGCCTGCTTGTATCAGGGGCACCAGCAAGGATCTCCAGTGGGAGAGCTCTTCCTTATGGTCATCCCTTTAATTTTTTATTCCCTCCCACTGAATACCCTCTAAAGAGCTTTCAAAAATAAAACCATCAGAGAACAACACTTCTGGAAGGCAATGGGAGAGCACATGAGTACACTGGCTTTCTCATATGACATAGCACACAAAAGAAACTGCTATCAATGCGTAACTTTAACATTTTTAGAATGGCCCTCAATATCTAAACTGTACATAAAAGGAAAATAAGAAATAAATAGCACAGGTTGAATTTTGTTTATCCTTTAGTAATTTAAATTTTAAAATAATCTTAAATTATCTTCAGGGAGAGTAACTACTTGAAATTGTATGTTATTCTCTCAAATCAAGGAGGCAAATAGAAATGTTTTCAGTTAATGCATTTTGAGTTTATATCTTGCTTTAAACAGAGAGTGTATTTACCAGGGTACTTTCACTATGTGCAGCCAGAACAGACGTAGGCATTGCAATGCAAGCGATTGCTGTGAAAAGCAGAGGAAAAACTGCAGCATATGTATGTCTGCTTCTGTCGTCAATGATTTATGGAGGTTTATGATGCTTGCATTGTATCAGGCTCCCAGAGTC
The DNA here is from genome assembly GCA_013400375.1 of Thinocorus orbignyianus. Taxonomy (NCBI): domain Eukaryota; kingdom Metazoa; phylum Chordata; class Aves; order Ciconiiformes; family Thinocoridae; genus Thinocorus; species Thinocorus orbignyianus. Next base: position 246,244 of record VXBW01006779.1, read on the forward strand.
TGTGAAGCTGTTGGACTTGTGGCACTAGAAGGAAGCATTTTATCTTCCTGGATAGAAGCAAATGTTGGGAATGTTAGCTGGGCATAAGTGAGCTTCACAGCTTTCCAAAGGAACAAGGTGCACCGTCTCAGTAACTAAAAAACCAAAATTACAAGGAATTAAGGCTCTGTTTGCTTTCTGCGCAGCAATGTGTTTTGGGGTGGTGGTTATAGGAAGGTAGTGTACAACGTCAATTTAATTAGAGGCTACCACTGGAATATCTCCTTCTTATACAAAAGTAATAATTATTTGGGTATGGCTAATTTCTTTTGGAAGGGAAAGAAGACAGATATCAGATGCCCCATCAAAATATTTGAATCTTAGATTATTTGCCTGTGAGGTATCATTCTGGCAGTCAGGCTTCAAAGAGGACTGAGTCCCATGGAAAAAGCAACAGTGCACAACACGGGTTTCGCAGAAAAGTGAGCACCAAAGTGTCTCACTGTATATTCTTGATTCAACCCCTTTGGTCTTTTTCCACGGTGACCCACATTCCTTTATTACTATCATCCTCAGAGACTCACAGTCACTGTCCCCTCCTTCATAAAAGATAACGGGGAAACTTGCCAGTAACTTCAACAGAGACAGGAATAAGTCATTTATTCTCTACTATACACAGATAAAAGCTTTCAGTGTATGAATAGGTAGTTTCATCCTTTTCTTCCTATTGTAGAGTCTGCTTTCAAATATTCAGGTACTGGCCCTTCAATGAAGAAACTTAAATAGGATGGACTACTTATTTAGAGGTTTGGATGATATGAATAACTGTCTCCTGAAGTAAACTATATTTTTTTCTAGGCACTATCATTTTACAGTGTTAGCAGTACAGGCTGTATTATTTACAGATTTCCTAAAAGACAGAACTTCCTAAGGTAGTTCTACCTCTTCATGGACATCACCAAGTGAACACCAGAGTATCTTCAATCACATCTTGCAATCTTAAAATCTAGTAGTAATGTTGGATGTGTTCGTTTCTCAGTCTTTCCCACTTCTCTGGTTAAACATGCAGCTGGCTGCTATTTTACATTTTCTGCAATTAGTAGAATTGGGATATGACACAGAAGAGGTAATGGAACCCAACCACATAAGTGCCTTAAGAGAACCCTTCAGGGGAATATTTGGGAATATTTGAATTTCACATTCAAATGCATTTTTACACTGAATAATCCTTGCAGAGTTGAATTTCATGAAAGAGTGAACTTGCTTTGCAAGACTCAGGAGAGAAGACTATTAGCTGAACAGCTTTGTTTCATTATATGACTACTAATTTAATATTCTCTTACAAACTTAAAAATAGACATTTTTCTGTCATTTTCCTTAAAATCACGCTTGTTTGACTTCTCTATCTTAAAAAGTACAAAAATACTTGAAAGAGCAGTTCTCTTTATGCAGAAACATATTTTTTTTTCCTGGCAGCTATGGAAATGTGTTATATTTGGAATATTTCACATTTATTATATTTTTGCAGAAGCAGTTTTTCCAAAATTACCATACCGCGTTACAGTTATCACAGAACAAATAGGCCAGGACCTCCGAAGATCACCTAATTCAACTGCTCTGCTCAAAGCATGGTTGGCTAGAGTAGGTAAGGACCATGTCCAGTTAGGTTTTGAACATCTGACAGGATAAAGACTCCACAAGCTCTCTGGGCAACCTGTCTTGGTATTTGACCAACCTCACAAGAAAAATAGTTTATTACATTTAAAGAGTTTTTTCTGTATTTCTGTTTGTGCCCATTATCTACTTATTTTTGTCACTGGGCACCACTGAAGAGGGTCTGCCTCCATCTACCTCTCCCCATATATAGAATCATAAAATTGTCTGAGTTAGAAAGGATCCTTAAGATCATCAAGTCCAACCATCAACCTAAGACTGCCAAAACCACCACTAAACCATATCCCTCAACACCACATCTACCTATCTTTTAAATACCTCCAGGGATGGCAATTCCACCACTTCCTTGGGCAGACTGTTCCAATAGACATTGATGAGATCCCCCTCAGCCTTCTCTTCTCCAGGTTGAACAGTCTAAGCTTACTCAGCTTGAATTGCATATGAGAGGTGCTCCAGTCTCTTAGTCATCTTTGTGGCCTTTTGTTGGATTTGCTCCAGTATGGCCAATTAATTCTTGTGTCAGGGAGCCCAGCACTGGACCCAGTACTCCACATGTGTCTCACCAGGGCTGAGTAGAGGGGAAGGAGCCCCACTTTGACCTGCTAGCAATGCTCAGCAGCCCAGGAGACTGTCACCTGCCTTCGCCAGCGGGACATGTTGCTGGCTTGTGGACAAAGGCCATTGCAACCTTTTCTTTCAAGCTACTTTCCATAGTTTAGTTATATATGGCTAGATGAAAACATAGGAGGACTTACAAAATTTTCTTTCCAAACATGACTTCACTCTTATGTACGTTCCTGTGATACTAGAAACTAGCCCAAAGTGGAAACTTAAGCATCTGATTCTGATAAACCTCCTTCTAATTAATCTGAACAATGCCAAATGAAGAGGAATGGGTGAATTGGTTCATTATTTAAAAGCTGCCTAGGGGACAGGGGCTCTTAGAGACTGTTGGAGAGCAGAGCAAGGAGCTAATTTAGTAGGTGAGATGAAGTAATTGTGTTGAAAGCCACCTGATTTTATTTATTTTTTAATTTTTATATGAGGGGCTTGTCTAAATAGTTTGTAATTTAGCCCTAAATTAGAATGGAGGGAAAGGGAAGCATGAGGAAGGAAATTCAAGGACTAACTTCGTTGTTCAACAGTTCCTCAAACCATGAAATACAAAGCTCCTGGAAAGCAAGTTAAAGTACTTTTAATCTGTGGAAGAGATCTTGTTATGCTCAGGGACTACAAAACCAGCTGGGTAACTTATTCACGTTAATCTAAATCTGTGCTATAGGTGTACCCCGAATGTAACTCTGGGTTTTGTATTTGAGATTTTTATTTTATTTTATTTTTCCAGTGATGTATACCTGTGTGCCCCCTTCCCCAGCCAGCTCTGGCTCAGCCCCTCCGAAGCAAAAACAGTACTCCTGAAGCTGCTGTTTGTACCGTGCTCATGTAGTCAAGCTGTGCAGGTGTCACAGCTGAGTCTTTCTTAGAATTGCCGCCTGTGTGATCGAGCTGAAATACTGACGTTGTAGTGATTATGCAGATGAGTGATGCCTGTTTACGCAGGACTCTTCAGCACAAGTAAGGTTGCAAGTATCCAAAAAATTTCTTCATGTCACCATTGCCAGAAGCACGTCTGCTTTAGACTCCTGCCCAAAGCAGCTGCAGTGCTAGATAGAGCTTTCCCTCCAGCCATCCTCAGAGTATCCAACGGTGCCTTACAGCTGCCTTCAGACTTCTAAGGATTAAACAGCTGGGTAAGATATAGGCATTAGGCTTCTATAGATAGCTGTGAAAGTCTAATTGAGTGTTTTGAAGCTTCTAGTATTTTAACAGCGTTTGAACCTGCCTAAAGGTAGAGCTTTGGCATGCGCGGGGGAACATCAGGTTGTTGTTTGCTGTCAATACTAAAACGCACAAGCTTCTATAAGAGCATCTGCCGTGTACAGGCAGTGTTCAGTAAGCTATCAGCTACTGGTCTTCAAGCAAACCAAAGCTGCCTATTAAGCCTCAGTTGCTGCTTTTGACTTTTCTGCAGTTGTGTCAGTGCTTGATAGTGAAGAAAAGGTTTATGTTTTCTCAGTTGTTTCAGTTGCTTTGTTTTTCTGAGACTGACTTTTCTGTGTCACTCTGAATCATTTTGTGCTATTTTATGTTGCTTTTGCATTTACATCTTACTTCTTAGGGGAAAAAAACCCTCAGTATATCAAAGTTCCTTAAATAACACAAGGAAATTGCACAGTTCTACCTGTTAGTCTCTGTATGAAAATGTCCATAATAAAAGAAAGGCATGACTTGACTTATCAGCAAGATCTCATTGTAACACTCACAAAAGGTGAGTCCCACTCCTAACTTGCAGTTCTTGCCTGCTGGAATGATGTCTCTGAAATCCCAGGTGGTCTAGAGTGGTTGCTCACTGCTAGTGATGGAGGTATTTCTTCTCTGTTGTGAGATTATTCAGGTAGCTTTTATACAAACAGCACAATCGTTTTGCCTCCCTCCTGAGACATAGATGCATTAAGATATTGGAAAAAAAATATTGTTTAATGTAACAAACCACCTTTTTGTTTAAGATGAGGTATTGGAAAAACACTGTTGGCTTCCTCTGTTGTGTCTTGCCTGCTTCTAGTTTTATTCAAACACAAACCAGGTGAATTACAGGAGTCAATGGGGTCTAAAGTTTACCTCTTTAGGTGGGTTTTTTTCCTGTTGTTTTTGGGTATGGTGTGTGAGGGGGAGGTGGAGGCTATTTGTTTAAGACTTCATTTAAGTAGACTTAAACAAGAGCAATCATTCTATTAGAAGTCTTTTCTTATCTTTGGGTCCTTGTAGTATGTCTCTGAAAAGCTGACATAGCTGTCAAATGAGATTTGATTTCCCTACTCAAGAGAAAATTCCTTCACTCATGAACAGCCCCTCCACTTCACTGTGACCGTGGATGTTTCGCCGTTACCTTGACTTGCTATAAAATTAGTGCAGGTGGTCCTTAACACTGTCTTACTACTCCAGTTTTGAAAAACTGCCATTTTTTTTAAAGCCTTGGATTAGAAAGAAAAACATCAGCAGAAGACAACTAATGCTACAGCATATTTAAGGCAAGGAACAGCTTTGTTCTCACATGGATCCAAAGGCTTTACTCTCATTTCCTTTGCCTGCAGGATTGCCATGGCACTCCTGGAAAAATATCCACAGAAAGGGGAATGGAGGGAAGCAGTGGAGGAAAGAGAAGGAAACAGAAAAGGCATTCAACAGAAAAGTGTTCAAGACAAAAGCCATAAATCTAAAAAGTTGAAGGCACTTGCCATTAATTCAGCAACGTTGTGACAAAACCAAATGGATTCTCATTTAATGTTTGTGTAAGGCTAAAATATCTTCAGATGGAATTTAGCAAATTATAACTAAATGTGTGATCTTGCAAGAAAAAAGGTTGGGTTTTGTGTAAAGTAATAACAGGGGCTATAGAAAAAAAAATGTGGTGATTTTTTGTCTATTTTTCTTCCATAGAATAGCAATTTGCAACATATAAAGAGCTGTTGACATGACAGGAGGCATTAAATGAAATCTAAGTGCTATATTTCAAGTGTGTTTTCTGAGTCTAGCCAGCAGCAGTACTTGACTCCTGGCCTTCTGACTTCATGCTTTTTAGAGACCCTTGTCTGAAATACTAATTATGAAACATTGGAGACTCAGTTTGAACTACTTATCTAAAGAGTGTCTTTCTAAAGAAAGCTTTTTTGTGTGTGTGTACTTGGTGCAAGACTGCAACTTTCTGAAGTGCGGAATAACTTATTTTTGAAAGAAGGAAATACTTAATCGCTTATTGCCAAGTGGTAGGAATGAGGAAGGCATCAAGAGATGTATTAGGATGTAGAATGGTTTGTCATGATCATTCACTTAAAATCAAAGTTGAAACCTTTATAAGCTGTGTCATGTTCTGTCTACTAATAAGAAGAATTTGTAGAGTGGTTCATCACATTTCAGAGCTGTTCATGAACTATTATAGTTTAAAAAAAATCACAGTATTAGGTCTATTTAGCTGTTCTTTCCACAGCGATAACTCGATGTAAAGCTGTGAAAATCTGTGGTAGAAGTGACAAATTCTAGTGAGGCAGGACAAACCTACCTGTAATGGCAAGGTAGTAAGGGAGTCTTAAGAAATAGCTTTTTGGCTACTTACCTGATATACTCCCCTGGTTAGGCACAGGAAGAAAATGTCAAGAAAGCATTCAATTGATTCATAAAAATAGGCAGCTATGGATTTACTTTGTCACATTCATGATATGAGACCTTGATATTAAGGTTTTTAGCGGGTCTTTATTGAAATCTTAAAGAAAACAAAACACCTACAAGAAGGATTAACCTGTGGAAATCCTCTGTGACATAACAGGATGCTGGGATGGCAGCAGCTGCTGACTGGTCCTTGCAGCAGGGCACGCTGCTAGCTTTGGTGCCCAGGATCATCAGCTGTTTGGGAGAAAATAAAAATGACACCTGATACAGTTTGTTACTATTCAAACATGTTAACGACAGTGCTTTATGCCAAACACAATGAGAAGTTAAAGCACTCTGTCAAGTTTTCCACAATCAATGTGCTGTGACGTGACAATTAACTGTCATTTGGATCAAGCAGTAACTGTCATATCTGGCCAGTAGGGAGTGTTTGACTACCAATTTGGCATAGGAGCGTATGGCAGGAGTCCATAATGGCTGTTGCAGTGGTAGACCCCTCTGAATTTGCAGCTGTACCTCATCTGATGACAAAGCAATTTGAGCACCATGAGATAAAGACGTCAAAATATTTCAGGTTGCCATGACAGAGTGTATAAGCACGTGAAGGTGATGCCTTATAAGTGTCTTCAGTGTGTGAACTTTCAAATCGGTCTATTAAAGTTATTACTCATACAGTTCCTACCTACGTCTAACCAGCACAAATTATGTGTTGCATGTATTTCAATTTTTTATAAAATTGTCAATCCATCCAGCCAAATCACATGGACTATGCTTTTTATTTTGGGAAGACCTGCACTCCTCTAAAAAAATATCCTGATGCATTTGAAGGGTGATTTGCGATTATCCACAAGAGAACACTCCTTCTACACATACATTACACGTGTTGACAATGATATCAAAATATCTATCTAGGCACTATTTCAGTAATTTATTTAATAACTTCTGGAATTTTGGGGATTTTTTTTTGGAGGGTTTCTTTTGTGTTGTTTGTTTTTGTGTGGTGTTTTTTGTTTTGTGTTTTTGTTTTGTTTTAACAGAATTACAAATAATCTTAATTTACTGTAGGAGTAGTGTCTTGAAGAGAGTGGATTGGTATAGCAGAAGTTTACTCTGCAAAAATATTCTGAACATTTTAACATGAAAACCATACTGAAGAATAAACTTTTGCTGATACGATGTCCAGAGAAGAAAATCTGTGTGCCCAAGCTCAATGAAATTATTTGGGGGCTATAGAGGCTCTGTTGTCCATGCAAAAATGACAATATAGATCCAGGCTGTAGAGACTGACTAAATCACACAGATTCTACTATTTTAACTCATGCACTGTTTTCAGAGGTGGAGGGAAGAAACAGATAAATGTTTCAGTCCACGTGTCATTTAAGAATGTATAAGGTTGCAAAATCAGATGTGCTTTTTTTGGTCTGGGTACCTATGGGCCAAAACCATACCATTGTCTTACTGTAAGATGGTAGTTAGGGGAAAAAAATTAGTTGCTGAGTTTTAAACTAAATCCTTACCGGGTAAGTCTGTTTACCAAAATGTGTAAATGGTAGTTCCATAAAGAAAAAAAACACCTGGTGAGATCTACTTATACTTTCACTGCAGTAATTCCTTCTCTGCTCAGTTAAATTAACAATTACCACCAATGCTAAATAGGGTTGAGTGAAGATAACACGTGTAGCTTATTCTGGTGAGAATTTTACTTAAACGCTTTGTATTTGAGACAACAAGCATGATTCTGAAAGTTCTTAAACTTTCACTTCCTCTGAAAGGCTTCATAGCAAGGAATCTTGTTTTATATCTTAAATGCTATACCGTCTGATCCTTAAAAAAAGTTAGGTCTGAGGCTAAGTTTGCAAAGATACCTTTTCTGAAATGCCTGCATTAGTTTGAAAACACCTTGTGCTGTTCCGAGGCTAAGCCACCAAGGGCCTGCCTGGTTTAGTTGATATTTTGGATCATGTGTTGCCATTAACTTTCTTTTATTAAGCTCTGCATCCCCTTTTAGAAATTTAGGTATCTCCAATTCAGTTTTGACAGATCTGCCTACAGCCTATTAATAATGCCAAAGGTTTGTTTAATGGAACATATGGGAGCGCTGGGCAACCAATACTATAATTATCCAAATGATTACCCTACTTATTGCCAGCATCCAAAATCAGATGGCCAGTGTGTGCTTGGATAATCAAGGCTCCCTTCTCACAGGCTCCTCCCTGCTGTAGTTAATTTTTTTCTTCATTGGCGGGTGGGGAGTGGTTTTTGTAGTTGATTTGCAGCTGTTCGTTTGCTGTTCTATTTATTGGCTGTTCTATTAATACTATTGTAAAATTTATTCTTAATCTTACCATTTTATTTAAAACACAGCTATCTCATTGCGAGCCTCAAATGTAATTATTATGCAGTTTTAATTTACATTTTAATGGAGAAGAGGCTCACCTACTCTACTTCCTTATTTTGTGGATGAGGGCATCTTATAGCTGTAGCCTTTTCTTTTCTTCTTTTCCTCTAAGTCGTAAAAACAAGATCTTTTTTGCCAACAGGGCTAAACTTTTTTGTCCTACAGCTACTCGTTTCATCACCCACTTGAGCACATACACTATTTATTTCCAGGAAGAAACTTCTCAGTAGATTTTAAGAAGGTACTTGAAAAATACTACCACACTGCTCCAAAATTTTTTACTAGAATATAGGCAAATTAAGGTTGTGAACAAAGGTTCCAGATGCTGTAATAATGCTGTAATGAAATACCTTCATATCAGTTTCATCAAGGAAAGACTGAGCCCAAAATGCTGTCATATAAGTATCCGTATAAGTTTTAATGTACTTTTATGTACATATGCCTACATTGCACAATGTAGATATAATATAAACCAAGTATTTAAAGTAGTGTTCCTGTTTTAGACTCAAGTGATCTACAGTGAGGGAAATCTTAGTTCTAGCTGTCAGTATAACCTTAACTCTGCCCCAAGTTGTGCACACCACATATAGAAGGGAATACCACTGTTGCTATCTTCTCTGGACCTGCTTTGTGCAGTGGTATAAATACAAAGTTTATAATGAAACCGGATGTATTTTGTTTCAGTGGTTTCATTTACTTGGTTATATTCCTGGCTTTAACCCACTGTGATTAAATTTGACCTGTGGTTTCACTTGAGTCACTTCTCAGAGAAACCCTCTTATGCCACCAGTGAAACATAACAATATATAGAAAACAGTTGTTGAGGATACTTCCTATGGAACTCTGGTAAAGTGGTATGGGACCAATGGAGGTCTCGCCTGTGCAGTGTGCATGTGAAGCAAGAAACGTGTGTTGTAGAGGAGTTTTTGTTTTACTAAAACATTAAGTCTTCCATGTAGGGCGGTTCATGCAGGTCAAAAGGTCCACCTGGCATGTCACACTAGATCTCTACTGCAAACTCTTTTCAGAACCAGAAAGGAATAATCTCATCCGATCAACCATCTGGAAATTGCTATTGCTTGTACTTATCCCCGTTACAAACTATGACTTTATAATAATATTATGAAATCTAGAAGATTATTAATGATTGCTTCGATGTCTTAGGATCTCATCAGAAAGAATCCCTTTATTGCATTGATGGTACAGCATCATGTGGTGCACAAGTCTTATGAGAAGAGGCTGAGGGAGCTGGGGTTGTTCAGTCTGAGGAAGAGGAGACTGAGGGGAGACCTTATTGCTCTCTACAACTACCTGAAAGGAGGCTGTAGAGAGGTGGGGGTTGGTCTCTTCTCCCAAGTGGCAGATGATAGGACAAGGGGTAATGGCTTCAAGTTACGCCAGGGGAAGTTCAGGTTAGACATTAGGAAATATTTCTTTACTGAAAAGGTTGTCAAGTATTGGAATAGGCTACCCAGGAGGTCGTTGAGGCACTATCCCTGGAGGTATTCAAGAGAGGAGTTGACATGGTGCTTGGGGATATGGATTAGTGTTGGATGTATTTTGTGTGGTGTGTTGGGTTTGCTAGTGTTGTGTTGTGTGGTGGTTTGTGGGGCTTTTTTTTTTGTTGTTGTTTTTTGTTGGGTTTTTTTTTTGTGTGTGTGTGTGTAGGTTTTCTTTTTTTTGTTGTTTGTTTTTTTTTGTTTGTTTGTTTGTTTTTTTTGTTTCCCCTTCCATTGGTTGGACTAGATGATCTCAAAAGGTCCCTTCCAACCTAGGTGATTCTGTGATTGAAATGGACAGTTCATTGTCCCAGCTGCCTGGAACTCAAACTAAGCGAAAACAACTGAGCACACCGAGCTCACAGACAACACTTACCATTTGGAAATACCTTATTTGATGATGTATCTCTGTACCAAAGCTGTGAACCTCCATTTCATACAAGCAATCGGGAGTGGCTATGTTACCAAGAAGAAATCTGTATTGGTAGCATCTGAAAAGTACTTGAAAAAGGTTTCAAATTGTAGTGTTATTATGAAGCATGTGATAATGCATCTATTAATACGATTTTTGAAGTATCACTATTATTTTTTTTCTTCTGGCTTCAAGTAGGGAATAGAGAGGAAATATTTTTAGGCACTCTGGCTTAACATACATGTTTTTATCAGGATTTTTTTTTATTGGGAAGTAAACATCTTATTGAGTGCATTAAACGAGGATTTTAGACAGGAGTTCTCAATATTGCAAAATAAGGTGTTGGAGAGTGTTACATTACACCTACCAAATAGAATTTCCCTGGTTTCATTGGGGAAATAAGGAGACAGCTTCTCTGTTGGCACATGTGAGCTTGCATTGGCTCCCTGAGATGGATCACAAAGCATTGCTGCTATTCTTTCAAAGATGACCCACCCTATGAATGTCATCATGCAGGGAATGTGGTAGAACTAAAACTAATAAATAAGGGGTTCTAAGTTTTTGCTTTCTCTACAAGTGAAAGGACGCTTTACCCTTGGTAAGGATACATAAATATGCAAGTGTGTATATATGCAAATGTGTGTATACATACATATTTATCTAGGTATATATTTATGTCTATACATATGCACATCTATATGGAAATATACCACTAGTGATTAAAAAGAGGCTGTTTACGATGAAGATGCTAACCTGCTGTTTTTTCTAAGGATGTAATTTACAGCAGGCTATTGGAACAGATGCTAGCTTCTGTCAGAGACTGGAGGCTACAGTGACTTCACGGTCAAATGCATCCTCATGTTAATTGCCGTAATTAACTTATGTCATAACTAACATAATTTAATTCTAAGGCTTCTGATTTTTTTAGGAGTAGAGGGAGGAGTAAAGGGGAATCTCATAAAGCTGACAGTCATCTCAGCAGTGAAAGCTGGGGCTGATAGTGCTGTGCTTCTCGCAGATGGGTGATTTATATATTTATATCAGTACTTTGACATCAAAAATTCAGCTTCAGAAAACAGAAAATGCCATCCTTAAACAAAGAAGTACAATATGTGGATATCAAATCCATACATGTATCTAGCACTAATGCTCAGTCCACGCTTGTTATTGATCTTTTCCAATAACCTGCATTTTTTTAAAGCACATACTAGTAAATACAGCTAATTATTGGGCTATTTATAAGCTCCTCTTCCATTCTTCTACTCTCTCCTTCATTCAGAAAGAAAACAGCTTATTTTGCACTGAATTCTGAAATGTATGTTTTACAATTTTAAAGCCATTTCATTTTTTCATACATTCAAAGATGGTTTATATTTTAACTTTAAAAATTTTATTTCTTTATTTTTCTATTGTTATTTTTATTTCTTTTCCTTGCAATATTTGTTGTCATTATATAGTAGCCTTGTGAGGAAGATGTGAAGAAATAATTCTCTAAATGAGGTACACAACAATAAAATCTTTTTCATTAGTTATTAAAAAATTAGCTGGTTTTTGATATTGGGCAATAATTGGCTTCACCTCTAGCTACAGCTCTGGATCATCTCCAAGAAGTCCTCTGTTGCCCAAGCCTCCTTTTACCCCCACCTGCTGGGATCTCCCTCATGTTCCGGGAGGTTAGTTGGTCAGATTTGAATCCTTTTAGAAAGGAAAGAAATATCTGAAGCATAGATGTTTGCCATAATGTTCATCACTTAAGAAAATGTTTAACCCAAGGACTGTTATTTAAATCTGTTTCCTCTGTTTGTTTTTTTTTTTCCCACTAAGGGAAACTTTTGCGTTGTGTAACTAAGGGTATCTTCCACTATCTTTGTACTGTCTTTTAGACAGTCTTTTGCAACAGATGTCGAATGAAAGTGGATGCAAACTCATGTTTATATTTTCAGTAGTATTGCAACAGGGCTATGGTTTCTTCAGGTTTCTTCACCTTTTTAATAAGTACCTTTTATGCTCCATCACTGGCTGAAAGGACCACATGCTCTCAGAGGTCACGGATGTCGTTAAATGTTCCTGTACTTTTGGCTTTGCTCTGATTGATGTAGTTTGTGGTATCACAAAATAATTAGCAGGGTAATTTCTTTCCTAAGTTGTAAACCAGAAATGAATCCTTGTAACTCTTAGAAAGCAAGTGGTAATGGGGTTGCGGAAAGAAGGCAGCTTTAAAAATCCTTGTTTAAGATGTTGTAGTACAAGTAGTGTTTCCTGAACATCTGGTTCATGAATCCTTTTTTTCATGGAAGTAACTCGTTAACAACCTCTGTCATGCACTGTAGGTACTATTGCATCTCAAACCAGTAATTGGCTATTAAGTCTTCTTGACTCAACTCATCTGTAAGCAGTTCATCAATATGGAGTTAAGTGACATAAACAAAAGAACTTTTCTCTTTTCTAAGTAGGATCAATTTTTCAATAAAGAACAAGGAATTTTTTTTTTCTTTGGGGGGGGATAGCTTTTGCACATTCAAGGGATGTGAAGGTGGAAGAGAGGATGAGGACCAGCTTGTTTTGATATCTGCATCTGTAATTGCATGCCATCATCTGCATGAATCTTTCAGGCTAAAAAACCTTCCCGAAGCAGTGGTTGAATTAAAGGGTCTGCAAAGACACATGTTTATTTCAGCAAATCTTTTTTTGTGGATGTCAGTAGTTTTGGATCAAAGCTGAGGATACCAAATAATGACATATAAACATATTTTGCCCTCCTCTGAGCTTCTAGAGAGCTTTTCTGTTATTAATGTGCTGTTTCAGGACACCAGCCCCACTGCCATTCATGCTGAAAACCTGCTACTGACCTTTCTCGTGCTGTCCAGAACAGGGTTGCTGTGACTCCAACTCTGCGTGAATGCCAAAACCAGCTTAAAAGCCATCTAATAGAACATAAACAATTTGAGTGCCTCAGCATGTGCAAACTGGTGGGAGCCTCAGTGGATGCTTTTGTCAAATTGCATTTAGTTAATAGCTGTGCTTTTAAATCACCGGGAAGTGTGCGGCAGCTGTTCACCTGGTAGAATAAGGGTGTTTTCTGCTGAACTGAGACTCTTGGGTTTTGGGAGGCTTTTCTTTTCCTTGCAGTTATGTATTTCTTGCCATGCAGTTATCTCTTTCAGCTTATTTCTCAGGAACATGGCTCAGCTGTTTGTACAGATAACGCTCGATACGGCGGGGTAGCTGAAGGAAGTGTTTTGCCTCCAGCTAGGTGATGCTTGGAGGTTTTGGGGGGTTCCAGTGTACTTCTCTTCCTACACTTTCTGAAACTCCTTTCACTATGGGTACTAGCTGTTAGAGTAACCCAAATTCAGTAATCAAGCATTTCTACCCCCTTTCAGTATGTCCCCTTTCCTCTTTTTCTACTACAGCTGCTGAGTTATCTGCAAACTAAAATTGTCTGTCTTCTGTCAGGCTGTTTAAATCGTCTTATCACTGTTAACAGACCCGTGCCATACCCTGGGCTGTCTGGCAACTGAGAAACAGCTATGGTCTGGTCCAGGATGTTGAGATATTGCTGTATGTCAGCAGAGAGGCCATTTCTTCTTGAGAATGTAGGATTTGACATGGGTAGTGAAATATATCCAAATCACGTCTGGGGTTTTAATATAACTTCAGATCAAAGAGGAAGTGAATTTAAATTAAGCTACAATTATCGTTAAAACTTGTTCTGATACATTAGTCATAAGGTATTAGTTGGCAAAACAAAAGCTGATAATGACAAAGGAGATTAAATGCGGCCATTGAGACTTCCTTATGCTTTTTTCTTATTTTGCTGTACAAGGCTTGTTTAGTCCCCACTTTTCTTTTTGTTTTCCCCGAGCAGGAATAGACATTCAAGGACAATTTCCTTAAAATTAGCTGTGGAAAGTGAATGCTATCTAGTTGCTAGGAGATGACTATTTGTTTCTCTAATGAGGGATCACTCTGGCTGCTTCATGTAAAAGACCCTAGTTATAGATCTCTGCTGTCACATTTTTACCCAGAGATAATAGGACAGCAAAAGCTTTTATACAGCAGTACATATCAGTAGACTTAAGCTAAAAGCAGTTCTACCAAAGCAAGAACTCTGGGGAATGTTGGCTGTCCTTCAGACTCATGCATTGTTTCAGGTAAACAATGACTTAGAAATTTTGGAAGAAACAAAGGAGAAAGAAAGCTTCCAGTTGTTATACTTAGGCATGAACAGTTCCACATATCTGAAATTTTCACATGCCACATCCTGTGGTTCAATTTTAGCAGTGAAGCGTGGGTGGCAAGTTCAAGAAAGGCGAAAACACAGTCTTGAGGTGGATAGAGATGTTGATTCACTAATGTTGTAGAGAGGAGTAAGTCCTTGAACAGGTAATATATGTGTTGAGTATCTCTACTGTTCAAAACCAAATGGTTTTCTCCTGTGAGATTTATCAGCATTCACCCCAAGAAACTCTGCAGGAAGAAGAATCTAAATTGCTTCTTTCAGTGCTCTGTCTGTGTACCAAGCTCCGTATGTTCAAGGACAGCACTGAATCAGCATTGATATGCTACATTAGTGTCCCAGAAAGCCTACAAAATGAGTCAAAGGAAAGAAAATAAAAACTATATAATGGCATGTCAGCAACTAAAACTCTACTTTTGGGTCCCCCTTACCCTCCACTACTAACTCTGTGGTTTGGGTTTTTTTCACCTTGCTTGCTTGAAAGCACAGCAAATCTAAGAGAGGATAATTTTGTAGTGAATATTATTCAACGTGGACCTGGGCCTGGATATTATGGTCTTTGGTGGAAATATAAGGTATCTTCTTGGATTTGATAAAGTAAAATATGGCTTCATTTCTCTTAAGGTCATAGCTATTCCATATTATAGATTATTTAAAATTTGAAATATTTCCTCTTGGCTTTTTGTGACTTTAATCCATCTTGCTTGTGAGAATAGTCTCATTGACTGTTTAATCAGATATGTTTTGTACTCTAACTCTGCAGATATTTCAGAAGATAGAGCACTAACTACTAATACAGCTGCAAAGACACTGCCATTATTTGTGGGTCATCTGGTATGTAAGCGTCCCACTTGTAGCAAGCGACTCTGTGTGATATCAAACTGAGTAAATGGCTATTTCTGAGAACTCAAACAATCAGACTATTGTTTCAGTCTTGCCCTTCCTTAGAATAATACTACCACCACCTGGATATTAGAATTGCTTTGTTTCAGGAAAAAAAAAAAAGAAATTAAAAAAATTCTATTTCTCTTCAGACTATAGAGCTAAGAAGGATATCAAGAGGTCATTGGCTTAGCATTGGTGGAGTTGGTCCCTTCAGAGCACTAGTTTCATTTGCACAAGGTTCCACTTCTACAAGGTTGGGCTCCTGCATTCCAGTGCATGTGAGGAGTTACAGTTTTCCAACTAAATGCACCTTTGCTCTGAAGGGCTGATCTTCTCAAGCCCATAGCATGGCTCCCAGCTGGTCATTTCCCTCCTTCTACCTTTTTAGACTCCAGGTTTCTTCTTGTCTGTCCCACTGAAATGACCATCTCCTGCTTCTGGCCAGCATAACAGTTTTGGGAGCCTGTTTTTGAGGTTATTTCCCACTGAGCTATCTTCAATCTCAGCCTGTACGTAGGCAAACCTTCTGCATCTTGCTGCATTGCCACACAGTAGCTAGAAAAATGATGATAACCAACTTCCCTAACAAAGTTATTGAATGCCTCACCTGAGAAATCTTAGATTTGGAATCATTAAGTCCCAACAGCACATTGACCTTTGGCTTACCACCTCTGCTAACTCTTAAGCACGTTGTCTTGCAAACAAACTGCAGAATTACTTGCTGTTTTGGGGATTGTTTTGTTTCTGTGATACTGTCTGTCATAACATTTCAATTCTAAGCAAGATCATTGGCTGCCAAGCAAATATGTGTGTGTGTAGACGAGTATTAATTTGGCAACCAAAGATTGTCAAACACAAATCCTGAATGCAACTGATAAGAGTTGCATATACTTAGCATATCATATTTCTGTATTGTTTTGCTATATCCTTTGAACACTTTGAAGATTTGGGTTGAAAAGGTAGGGAAGAACCAGTTGAGAGAACATAGTGCTTCACTTCTACAAATGGCATCTTCTGCTGCTGCTTACTTGATGACTGATGTAAAAGTTAATTTCAGTTTACAAAAAAAAAAAAGTTAAAATAAAATAATAATTTGTGCTTTTTTGTAACCAGCTTTGGTTTTTATAGAAGAGTTGAAGGTAGTAAAAAAAGTCTTTTATTTGGAAGATGTGATAGCAAATCCATATTTCCCCCACCATTGTTTTGCTCAAAAGCGAGAATACTTTTTTAAAGCAGCACAAATCAGTTTTATGCCACACTAATGTGTATGTTTGATATTCTCCTGATTTTTATGTTGTGTGATTGCTGCAGTTCACTTGTTTGACAAAGGACTGTAATTTTAAGTTGATCTAACCAAAACCTAGAGTACGAAAGTAAGGTTAGAAACCTCTTCTGAAGGTGTGATCATGGTTGTACCTACTATAGTATCTCTGTAGCTAAGAAAATAATACAGAGCTGATGTAGCTGAATAGAGATTCCTCTATTAACGATGGAAGTAATTTTAACTGGAAATCTTCCAACTGTCTTCTGGAACTTCTGTATGAATGTCTGCACTGTAGAATAGGGACTTCATCCTACTGTGCCCTTTACTTTGTTAGCGGTAGCACACTGGCTGAGATGTAGAGCTCCTTTTCTATAATACGCTGCTAATGGGACGCAAGCAATGTTAATGGTTGTTGTAACAGTAAAAGAGTTGGAGGTCTGGAGTACTTGAAGCTAAACATTGGTGCTGGTTCAAAACATCTGAAGTAGAAAGAGTTTTGTTCTTCCTTCAATCTCGCATTGAATTTAAATGTGCTGAAAACAAGACTTGAATAGTCTGGAATTCTGGATGGTTTATTTCTATAGCAGCCTGATCTAAGTGACCTGTCATATTCTGTCTCTTATTTAGCAGCCTCTTGTTGTAAAACACTAATTTTAGCAGCACAACTCAGCTGTTCTAGTAGGAGTTAAACTGCAGATTTAGGAAACAATAATGATGGCATATGATTTCTATTCCCCACTGCTTTGTACATGAGAGAAATCAACAGTCTTGTATTCCATATTTTTGTATTTTTTGTAATATATTTTGAAGACATTTCTGCTAGATGCTGTGTTTTCTGAAATAACTGTGGTAATGTCCAGGTAAATATGCTCTCTGAGTATTTGTGAATTGTAGTTGTAATAGAAACTGCTATGTACTGAACTGCCAGCACAGTGTATAACGAGCCCATCTGTCAAACTCCACCCTAAAGCTTCTTGGTCTCTTTAAAAATGGTGAGTTTGGAATTGGCCCTCATTTGTCTTGGTGCACATAATCTCATTTTCTTCTCTAATGTTAGTGTTTAGCACAACCTTCTTCTTGGGGGGAAAAAAAGGAAAACCTCATGCTGGCAAGGGCAGGACTGTGCTGCTGATGGGATATTTTAGGACATTTTTTTGTTCTTGTGATTTTTTTTAAAATTCCACCCCCCCAGGTCATAAAGTTGGTCAAATTAGTCAATGTAACACAGTGCTGTTTTGCTATAGTGATATGGTAATAAAGTTCTTGTAAGAAACATTTTAGAGATGAAGAGAAGTACAGATTAGAAGACAAAAATTGAAAAAGAACAGGGGTTAAATAGAAAGGGCATGGGGGGGTGGTGGAAGGGTGTGGGGGGAGAAATGGTCACCCTACAGAAACATTCTGAGGAAACAAGAATAGATAGAAATTTTCCAACACATCTCAGGCACTTTAAGTATAAAACTATAAACTCCAATACTGATTTAATACATTTGTCCTGAAATTTATTTCTGCTCCAGTATTTCTCTTCAGGTCTAAGTCATACTTTTAGAATGCACTATTAAAACATCATTATTAAAGTCAGCTGCAGATGTCACTAAATCTGAGTAGTTAAACTTTTTTGCAGAAGTTCTTGATGTTTTCTTTAATTAGAAGCAGTGTATCAGTCAGTACATGTGTAAACCGTCTTTGAATATAAAATGCTTATACAGTAACCAGTATTTAAAAATACTTGCAAATCAAAGTTAAATATTTTGTAGTCTTGTAATAAACTCAAATTTGTGACTCAGCAGTTTATATTATAGTCGGATGTCATTAGAAATCTGAAATAATGATGATACACGAAGCATGAGCAATTTGCGATTGAGTACTTGCTCTGAAAATTATTAGGGGTAGTAGATTACTAAAATAATCCCCAGTGCCTACAGAGTGGGCTTTAAAAATGACTTTACAGATTCTTTATTCTTAAATTCATGTACAAAATATTTATTAACTGAAAGTTTTTAATTAATGTTTGAACACAAAAATATGTTATAGGGTTTATACTTGTGGCTGTGCCAGAGAACCTGTCACCCCCCTTGCCATAGGCATTGCCTTTTCAGCTCCAAATTCTGCTCTAAACTACAGTAAACACCCAGATTTTCCTTCATCTCTGCAGTAGATGAAAAAGAAAGGGGGAGGGCATACGTTGGCTGACTGCCACAATAAGTTGTTTAACATTCAGTAGCTGCTCAACCAGCCATTGCTGCTCTTTTGTAGAATAACTATTCAAATACTGTTTCATACTTTTTTTTTTCTAATTTTTTTTCCTTCTGCTTTGCTATGTAGCCGGTTTGCCTGAGGGTTAGGCAGGTACTGGCACTACTGCTCCCTTAATATGCATTAGAATTAATTTTGCTGTTTGGAGCTGTATCAGGGAACCCTCACCCTAAGTGTGTTGTTTTAACTGGTGGCTAGTTTGCGCTCAGTAGTGTGTTGGGTGAGAAGTATGATGTTAGTCAGGCTTAGCTGTGAGTGCTTTCTTCAGTACTGGAAACTTCAGGAATCCCGTGTGTTACAAATGTGGAGTTGATGGTCTATACACACCGTGCCAAGAACGTCTATGTGAATGGTAGGGATGTGATTACATCCTACAGATGCAGGCAAGACAGGGTTGGTTGGTAGAAGCAGGATGTTATTAGACCTTCAGCAGTAACTGGAAGAAGGGAATACTCCTTTAGTGGCTTGTACTTCAAGATGCAGTTGTGCTTAGTTGCAGCTGCATTTGGTTCAACAGTTGATTAGATTTTGACTATTGGTATTTCTAACAACATATTAGATTACAAGGCTTTAGTATGATACTCTCCTACAGCTCTGTACTCATCAGTGTCATGGGCCTTCAGAGTATTCCTAGAAGGATCCAATTTCCATTAGCCATACACTTCAACAATATTGACTTCTAATGGTTTCTTCATATTTTGTGGTTATGGCAAGGATTAATTTGTGGCATATGTACATCCTCATTTTGCACAGTAATTGTTTTTTGATACTAGGTTTGCTGATTCCTCTTTTGTCTTAGCTATCTCTATGTTTCTCCAGTCCCATCATTATTTGGACCAGAATCTGGTCCTAAGCTTCTTTTTAGGGGAGAAAAAATCCAAGTAACTCCAGGCTAAAACATCTCTTTTCAGAATACTTCCTTACAGGATCAGTCAGTGTTAGCACTTTGATCATATAACAGATTCTAGCTGTTGATGCACCATCCCAGCTTCCTCTGGACACCACCTTGGATGTCTGTCTTGATCCACAAAACTTCTGACAGAATGCCATGTTCCCTAAAATTGATTATTGGAATCCTACATCAACATGTTTGCATTCCTGAAGTTCCGACTAACATGTGGTAACTGTGTAGTGATAACAGGTGTAGCTGTAAGAACAGTAACTAGCAACTTTTCAGTTTGGCTTTATTAAGTCCAAATTGTCCTTGAGGTGTAGCTGATTCTTAACAAGCAACTTCTTAAAGATAGACATGGAAAAGTTCTGTAGCACTATCCATATTTTATGAAAGTGTTAATCCATACTATGTGCTTAATTTATTTTACCTGATAACTCAATGCTTTAATAGTCCATTTAATTTAATTAAATTGAGATTCTGTGCAAGTGAAGTAAATTTAATTCTCAATACCAAAATGTAATTAGGGATCAAAATTAATATTTTCTTTCTTAATTATCTATGAACATAGGCTATCCGACAAAATAATCCATGAGTGTTCCGGGTTCATTAATATCTTAATTCACCATGTAACACCTTCCCTTCATTATGTTTCACTTGGAAATGTCAATGGACAAGCACAAGAAGCTGAGGAACCACTAGACACATTTTGGTGTGATCAAAAAGAGCACTTTGATAACATTCCCTCTTGAGCAGCCATTAAAACTATTGGTATTGTATGAGCAGTTACACAGGCGTACGTGCCATACTGGGTACCATTGGGTAACCAGTGGTGGGTAGTACCAGGAATTTTATGTGTAACTAAGGGTAGAGGAAAGCCCTCAAGATCACACTAAATGTGGATACTATAAAACCATATAGGGGTGGATATTTATTTATACACATCTGCACACTTAGCTTTACTGATTCTGTGTTGCATTTCACATCCACGTAAATTTCTCTGAGGGGGAGAATACTTTTTTTACTTTATGTGCACCACATAGAATATTAACGTGCAATAACTGAACATCTTTAGATACAGTAAAATATATAACACATAGTAGTGATCATTAATATATTTAATATCAAAGAAATTTCTATGAACTATTTCTCAAGTCTTAAAAAAAAACCTACCCAAACTCATTTAAATATGACATGGTTTCAAAAATTTTTTTCAGATAAGGTCTCTGATTTTGTGTTATTCTGAATTGGTCACTGCAGCAAATGTGTTTAGGCACTTTTTGCCAGACTTGTTAACAACCTTAAGGTCAAATGATCAGCTGAGGTTGATGAAACTGCTGTCAGTGAAGTGGTTTCTCAGCTGGTGTATTTTTTTGGAAATGTGACTGAATTTGATTTACCAAACAAAATAAAAGTATCCATTATGTTTTTCTCCCCATATAATGAATTTCTGTAAACCAAAGTAGTTACACTGATTGGTACTCATGCTGGAAAAAGATTTGTTTCCTGTGGCTTTGCATGAAAGTGTGTCAAAGGGGAACTTAAGTTCTGCTAATGCTGTAAAATGTAATAGAAATCTTCCTTTTGCTCTCCAGTCATCTTAAATCGGAAAAGGAAAAAAAATAATCACTGATTGTTACTCATTAGAAGCACTTATGAAATCAGGTATGTTAGGATTGGAATTTTGCATTTATGCATAAGCTGGTGGTGGTGTTAATATCAGTATTCTTGCTGTATCTTTACTTGGCTCTCTTGATGTAATTTATTTCCTAAAATTGTCTTAGAGCAATCTCAAACCCAGGATATTTTACAGGCTTGAAAAGTACCAAACTAGCTGAAATACTTACAACATATAATGGAAGCACCAATTGGTTTCATTAGTACCTGCCACAATATTTCATCTGTGATTCTCTTAGACCGCAAGCTGTACACATCAAGTAGAGTAATTTAATCAATGGACACACTGAACTCTATCTCGATGCTCATAAGTCTTGTGCAAATTGAGGAGTAAAAATATTTTCAGTGCTTATAATTGAAAGAAAACTAATGAGCAGAAAGGAGAGATAGCAGGTGCCACTTTTAAAATGGAAGTGCTGGAGAATCAATTTACTGCAGGCAATTGTGCATACACTCTGAACTCATTGCTTTAATTTCACATATAGTATAAATAACAAAAAGAGTTTTGACATCTCCCTGTGGAATATAAATAGCAACTGTTGTTTACACACTTACTGCCTGGAGCTTCAACATGGAGTTACAGAAAGGAAAATTCTTGCACAATAATATGCATCCCATGGTGAGAGTTCTCCTTTCCAATGTAAGCTTTATGCAAAGACTACTTATGTCTCCCAGGTTCAGAGTGAATTAAAAGTATTACAGTCACAGAAAGGTTGAGCCACTTGCTTTGAGTATTTTCTGTAATAACTGTTAGACAAAATAAATCTGGAAGCATGGATCTTTTTAGCAGTGGAAACAGCAACCTTTTTCATGTTTTTTGTTTGACTCTGATTGCACAAAACTATACAACTGATTTCCACCACCTCCTCCACACACGGTCCCCTCTGATTTTTTTTGTTGCATTCTGTTATGAATACTATGTGTACAAAAAGGCTAAATTTGATTTATTTAAAAAAGCATATTATCCGCTAGAGTGCTATTAACTGTGTTATCCAAATTTGCACCACTGTATTGGGATTGGTAGAGGGTTGTAGAAGAAACGAACCTGTAGGTAGAGAGCCTGGACAACTCACACCCTAAATGTTGGTATGCTGCTCTCGTAGTTGAGTAAAATAACAAAAAAAAGGCTGAGATGAGGAGCAGCAGATTGGAATTATGTTCTGGGACAAGCATCAAATATTACCCTCATGTCTTTCATCAAAAAGTTTTTACTTGTAATATTAAAAAAACATACCCTAAACCAACAACAAAAAAACTCAACAAAACCAACCAAACAAAACCCAAAAAATGCTCCAACCTCCAAACTTTTAAAATAAATTAATAAAATCTTTTAGTCTATCCTTTAGATTAAGTGTAACTTACATACTCAGTGTTTTAAACTTGAAATATTCTACTGTTTATAAATTCTGTTGATCATAGAATGGTTAGAGTTGGAAGGGACCTTAAAGATCATCAAGT
>VXBW01006779.1:269127-318571 GCA_013400375.1 Thinocorus orbignyianus
GCTGGACCTGTTCCAACAGTTCGATGTCCTTTCTATGTTGAGGACTCCAGAACTGGATATAAGCATTTTCTCTTGAATTGACACATGTATATGTTTATGGGTTTTTGGTTTGTTGTGGGGTTTTTTTTTTGGTGTGTGCGTTTTTTTTTTTTTTAAAAAAAAAAACAAGTAATTTTTCCGATTAATTTTCAAGAGTTGTTTATAAATATCAAGATGATGGATTTATGTGAATGAACTCATGAATATGCCATGTGTGAAGTATTCTATCCTCTACAGCATTTGAACTTGTTTGACTTGTAGATATCAATGTAGTCTACTGGGAAGCCACTCTTCTGTGACATGTTTTTATAACTAGTTTTCAAGGGAACCTCTTACCTCCTGTGACTATTTAAATACAGTTACACAGAGGCAGCCAGTAAAGCATTAAAACAATAGTGCATAAATCTTTGTCAGCAATTATTATCATTTTAGAGAATGCAAATGGATAGACACACTGTGCTTTCAGTAGGCATATTAATGATGGGTGATGGACTTCAATGCTTGTGTTCTCCTAAGTGTATTGTATGTAATATGTTAGTAGAGGCTGGATTTCATCTCAGGAAAATACCTGTTATGCTGTATAGTGGCTATGTAGTCAGTATTCTTGCTATATGCAAGCAAACCTCATCTTTAAAAATGAATGTTTTGAGAATCCGATGGTTTTTTTGAAACAGTTTCTGCTGTGTGAGATGAGTAGAAAAGAGACCTGCAGTAGTTGGAAAGCCAGCCAGCTGAATCTTAGTACAAGGAAGCTGTCAAGAGAAGGAGTTGATATCTGCAACGTTGAATGAGAGGCACACATTGACTCTAGAAACTGAAAGCTGGTGAGAAAGACGACTTCTAAGCTAGACTTGGGAAAATCTTAGATGTGTGAAGACTATGTTGACTTAAGATATGATCTTCAGGAGCGAGTGGGCTGAGGGCACAACCATTACTTGACAGCTGAAGTTTGATGTGTAGGGTAAATGTTTCTTACATGTTGTCGTGTAGCGGTTGTTGGAATGGAAAGAGATCAGTGCTGTTATCAAGCCAATGAAATAGTAGGGATTTTTCATTTAATTTTGACTGTGTTTTGAGTCCTAGCAGGATTGCAAGGACTGTTTGATTTGATTCTAACTCTAGACGGCATAGTTACTGTTGTGTTGAAGTGAAAAATAATGCTGGGAGGGAGTGGGAAGGGAAACAGAAGAAATGGTGAAGTTATGCATTATCATTTGTGTGTTACTTATATTTATTCAAAAAAACCAACCACAACCAAACAGCAAAATAAAGCAGAGAAGGGTGAGGGGTAGATGGAATCTAAATGCAAAGCAAAATAGGAACAACGGATATCTATACAATTATATTGCAGGTGTCAGTGAGAACACTGGTTACATAAAAGATGTTTCTCAGTTTTGTTGTGCTAAACATGAAATAGAATTTTTCAGTGCTGATACTGTGTACTCATCAATTCTACATTCCATCTGCAGTGTTCTTCCACTAAAAAGGAGCTCGTTTACTGCTTGTGTGTTTACTTTTATCTCTATTTGGTGGTAAGTGGAAATCAAAGCTTTGACATGTTCCATATATAACACTGAATAGAAAGCTTCAAGATGCAAATCCAATCACAGCACATTTAAAAGAAAAAAAAAAAAGGCAACCACAAAAGTCCCTAAAGAATTTGAAGGATGTTTGAGAGGATGAGGTGAATGGGACTGGTGAAAGCTTGTCAAAAGATGAAAGAAAGTGCATTCTGGGCACTTGAACTATAAAAATAGAAAACAGGAGATAGATGCAAATGTTTTTTTCTAAACACCAATGGCCTCATGTGCACTGGTCTCACTTGGTATAAATACTCACTAACTTCTGCTCAGAGTGGAAGCAGCACAGAGGGAGCCTTACCTCTTTGTAGTAGATCTAGGCAAGTAGCAGCTTCCCCATCCCTTTTATTTTTTTTTTTTTTGCGGCTTTGTAAAATTTCTGTTTTATTTTTAGATGAAGCCCTTTGAATTTATTGCATTTTGGTCCATATTTCTGACAGTTGACACACATCCAGGACTGAGGAGAAAGAATAAACCAAAAGCTTGCTTTTTTTTTTTTTTTTTTTTTTTTTTTTTTTTTTTTTGAGGGGAAGGACTTGATTGAGTCTAAGTGAAATACCAACAGGATATCTTTGTCAGTAAAAAAACCCAAACCTACTCCACATTTACGTAGCATGATATGACATAAAGTATGCCAGAGGGGTCACACTGGGAGGACTCAAATTCTCACTGTCACTTCAGTCACCAAGTAACATTTCTGTCCAACTACATGTAGTGGCTGTAACTGCTTGTAGATTATGGTTAAGTTGATGGTTAATCTTTCAGACACCACTTGCCTTTGATATCATCAAGGAGAAGTCTGTTCATTTGTGTGTCTGGACAACAGTTGGTAAATGTGGCCTATGAAGAGAATGATGGAAATATCACTGCTATTGCCACATGTTCTACTTTGCTAAGAATCTGAACTTGAGCATATTTGACTTCCTGCATTATCTACAATTATCCATGGGCTGTGCCAGCCCTCTGGGATATGTCTGAGATGGTCTCTGACAGGGCACCTTGTACCCCTGCTGAGGCAGCCATGCTAGGACTCATGCTATGTCTGTTTCTAATGCTGGGAGGATGACAGATGGTTTGGCTAAGAGCACAAGAAAATTGCTTGCTAATAGTGAGGGACCAAAATGCTGCTTCTGTTGAAGCTGGGTAAATTTTTGAACCTGTTTTTTTTGTTATGCCTTGGTCTCAGAGCAGTTACGAGTGTTCCTCATTCTGTGACCTTGCTTTTAACAATCCAAGGAGATTAGTACAGTTTTCATTTGAGGAACTCAGTTCCTAAGAACACTTTTTTATGTAAGTCACAGCACACCATGACAGAGTTATTTGACATCCTTTGGTCATTGTGAATTTGTTATATTAGAACTTAGAAGTTCATGAAAGACAATTATTACTTGTCTTCACATCTCCTGCTTGTAAATTCCCAAAAGATTTAATATACTGAAGATAAATAAGATTAAGAATAATATACAGCAGTGTACAAAGCTGAGTAGGAAATGATGCCATTTGTAAACCAGCTTTTCTTCCACGAAGTTCAGTATCTTCTCAACAGTGTTTAAACAGATGCTAATTGAGATAAATATCAAGAAATATGCTTAGGTTCTGCAAAGAGATAGGCAGGTGGTGGGATTCCTGAAGGTTTGCTTTCTTCCTTGAAGTAAAATATTTTCACCTTAAGTCAGAAGCTAAGACAAATAACTTCATTTTACTTGTAAATCCACACTGAATCACTGCACGACCTTTGAGCTGATCACTCAGAGCCTCATTTCTCCTAGCCTTTAAAATAAAATAGCGTTCCTGTGAAGTCCTCTAGGAAAATGTTCTAGTAACACTCTTCAGCTTGTTTCCAAACATATGAGATAGTGTTTTGGCGGCTCAGAATGTGACTTTGGAGTGTTTCTGTCTATTAAGTTAAGCTTCCACGAAATGCTGGTGTTATAAGAAACTTAAATGAGCCAATAGCTTTTGCCCCACCATGCCTAGAATGCTACATACGTTTTTCTGTCTAGCAAATGGAACTGTGAGCATATACTGTAGGATGGTTTGTTGGCTCAGTAGCATATTCTGCTTGCCTAATTCTGTACCGCTTAAAGTCATCATCTTCTGCTGCTGGAGAACATGTCATGCGAGGCAACCCAAATTGGGAGAAGCTGACATATAAACACCGAGTGCCACCGACGATTGAATTCATAGCGGCACGTAGCTTATCCAAAGCAGAGCTCTATAACCCGAGCTGTTCAGAGGCAGGCATTGCTGGGCAGATAGAAACAGAAATGAGTGCTGCAAGTGGCTGTGAATCAGCACGTTACTCAGCAACTACTCAAATTTGTTATTTGAGTAGTTCTAATGTAGGTATAGTGTCATCCAGAAATTCTGCAGGTGGAGATGCTTGGATTTGAATCAGCATACCTAAGCAAAATGATTTTAACCTGGACAGTTGCTTAGAACTTGCTTGCTTTTTTTTTGCTTTTTACTTTTTTTGACAGAAAATATAGATTATATTACTTTCAGAAAGCCTTAGTGGTCCAAGATTGCCAGACAGTGAGCGTAATTATGTTAGTATATTTCTAGGAGCAAAAGGGAAAGGTATTCTGGTAGTATGAACACCAACAACAAACCACTTGAGGAATTATTGATGGAATTTCTTGTAAGGGAAGCAACGTATGAGTGTAATTGAATCCTTTAATGTGAGCATAGACACTATCTTTATAGCAGAGAAGTAGACAGAACATCATATTTCTGTGTCAGCTTCCTGAAAATAAATGATAAATCATCCTCTTGAGATTCATGGCTTCTTAGATGGAATAGTACACTTTCATGCATGAGGTGCACTTAATATTGGCCAGCACCTTGGAAGACGGAGAACTCTGGCCCACCAGCATTTTTCACTGTTCTTGTCTCATCTAGTTATGGAGCTACACATCAGCCATGTTAGCCAAATATTCACTGGGCTTTCTCTTAAAACAAAAAGTCTGTGCACTCTGTTACCAACCTAACGTTCTGGTCTAAGTAACAAAGGAAATATTAATATCAGAAAGACTGATCTTTGTGCTCCCCTCCCTGTCTCCAGCCTCCAGAGGCTGGTTTGCAGCCAAGGGTAGCCTGATGTAGCTGCACTGACAGAGCTGCAAAGGAAAGCAGGGTGTAATAAAATGTCTGATGCTGTGAAAGCCCTTAAGATTTCTTTTCAAGTACTGAAGCAGGGCACATGATGTGCTGTTCTTAGGCTGGAAAAATGAAAAAGACTCCTGACTGCATGCTCATCCTGTCTGGGTACAACTCCTTTTAATTAATTATGAGAGGAGGCAGTTCTGTTGTTTTACACTACGTTTGCAAGAGTTTTCTGCTATGGCTGACATCGGAGATCATGGTACAAGACATATATTCTAAAAGGGATGGGCTGAATATGAAGGTAGTGATCTTGCTAAAGGATAATTCACAGTAGTGATCTGAAAGTTTATGGTTCCTTAGTATTTGTTCCTGAAGTACTGCATATGAACAAGCAGTACAGGTATGAAAAACAGGAAAACAGGGAAATCAGTGAACCACTAAATGGGAACCCTTATTTCTCAGGGTAGAATGTGCACAGGAGTTTTGGTAATAAAAAGAATTTGTAAGATATCTGCATATAAGAAAATTATTTAAAAAAAAATGCTGAAATGATCCTTTAATCAGAGCATTAGGGCATTTATTAATGTAATACACAAAACTCTGGAGAACACTGCAGGGTCCAGACATGAGCAATGCCATTGTATTAAGAAGCTTCAGACAAGATCAGAAACATTTTACAGCCTGGTAAAAAACTCAGTAGTTTGATTTGTTGAGTTTATAGGACCCATATTTGAACTGGGGCTCAACTTTTAATAAAATAAGGCACTCAAACTGTCATGTGTCTCATGTAGAATCACTTTTCGTAAGCAAGAGGGAGATACTTTATATTTCTGAAACTGCATTGGATTTCTCCTTTTCTGTGTCCAAACTTGAAATAATTGGACCTGCTGTAACTCGTCTTTTTTGAGAGGCTGATTTTGAAGCTCTTTACTAGGATGGTTCTCTGGTGTAGCTCTCTGTCTTGGGCTCAGAGACAAGTTCTGTCTTCAACAACCAGCACAGAAGAAAAGACGGCACCTGGGATCAGTCAGATACCCTAAACAGTTGTCTAGACATCTTCACCTGGAGAGGAGAGATCTGCTGAAATAAATCTCAAAAGAAGCTTGTGAATGTTAGCTTGGAGCAGGTTGTTTGGAGATTGACGTTAATCAATGTATGTAGTTGCTGGTGGAAGCTGACCTTTGCTGGGCTCCACATCCCTGCAGTAGGAATGAGCAGGGTTTGTTACTGCTACTGGTTAATTCTGGGGGTGCAGGAGAAAATGGACTGTAAATTAAGGACTTTAACACCTCTGAGGCCAGAATTTTGAGGAGCCCTACTAATAGATTTACCTGAAGTTGTACTTGATCTAAATACATGCTTATCTCTTGGTCCTTTAGTGGCTGCCCAATACCTATTTGTCAGAAACTTTGAATAGTATTAGCTTTTTTCACTTTCTTCATGCTGTAGGGTGCCACTAATTTTTAATCTCCTAATAAGACAGTTTCACAACTCAAGTGACATAGTAATTTGTTAAATAGACAAGTAGTTATCAAACACATTTGTACTTGATAATTAGAACCTGATATAGAAGAAGAAAGTTTTTCAGAAGCCTGGAAAACTTATACTTACAGTTCCTATTTAATGAGATTCTTAGAACTTGAAAACCTGTAACTTTTGATCTTTATAACAACTCAAAATTAAAACTATTTGTGTTTGGCAACAAATATAATGAAAATTAATCAAATTAGTGACATGAGCTCTACAACTGCCACTCTGAAATGCCTCATGGCTGCAACTTTGTTAATCAGCCGGTTCATTATAAGCAATGTTTCCTTGAAGGGATATGGGGCAATTAATTACTGTCTTGCTATGAACTCCCTTTTTTCCTTCCTAAAAGCATTAGACAATGCAGCATTGTGGCAGAAGGAAACTTCAGAGTCCTGCTGCTAGTGGAAGAGGGGAGAAGGAAGCAAGGGATAACTGTGTTTTGAAGTGTTTTATGGCTGTGCAACGACAGCCTGTGTCTGGGATGAGAGTGACAAGGAGCAACGGGTGTGTACAGAGACCTTCTGGTATGAGTCAGAGTGCCCTCATGGGCAAGGCAACATGAACTCTGCAGTATTTCAGAAATTTCTGCATGTCTATACTTTGAAAAGTGTCTATGCTTTGTCTATCTTACACTAACTCTGGAGAGTCTTTAAAGAAGCAGCAAGGTGTCTTGTTAAACTCTACTGCATTTGAAGACCGACTTTATCATTTTCCAGAACTTGTGCATAAGTATTCACAATAGTCAAAGGTGGGTCTTAGACACAACCATTCTCATTTGATCATAGTTTGTTTTGCATTTACTTTGAGTTTATATAAATAACCTCATAAAAATGGGGGAAATGACAAACTAGGCCTTAAATTCTGGTTTTTGCTGGTATTAGGGTTGTCCTCTGTATCTACAAAAATAATGCAAAAGACCCATACACTTCCACCTCACTCTTAAAATCAGACACCACCACCATTACAACAAGGAAATAAAAATGGTGCGCTGTCCTAAGAAAGAGACATATAATTTCACCTTTCCTTTTTAAAAGCTAGCTTCTTTTTTCATGGACAAAGGAGTGAAGAACAAATAAAGACCCTTACAGATAGTTATCTTCTAAACTTAAAACTAACAAAACATGAATGAATAAAACGTATTTTGTTGTTGATCCAGAAGAGAGTGAGCGGGGTGGGAAATCTCTCAAGAAGTTACAAACCTTGTAGTTGTTTTCATTTTAAATGTTGATAGTGCCTCTAATGAGAATTCTAATCATCAGAGGTTTTCCTTGTTTTCATGGATATGCTATTTCTTCTAGGAGAAAATATTTGTGTCACTTTATTTGAGTTTCTACTGTCTTCATTGTTAGTGCAGAAAAGATTAAAATATTTATCACAGGGGAAATATTGGCTTTATTTTTTCTTCTTCTTCTTAAATTGTTCTCATAGAGCATATACACATTCACTGGTTTTTTTGATGATGTTTTTTTTCTGTGGGCACTGTGGTACCATGATGTATCTATTTGGCAGTGTGACTCTTCTGGAGAAAGTCAACAGCAGTTGTGACAAATCTGGCAGTTCTAGGTTGCAGTTCTGAGTCACCTGCAATCTAAGACTTGCATTTTAGACCACATAGATCTTTTAGCTGGGATAGCTCTGGAGAACCTAACTTCTAAAGGCAAACCTCAAAGCTCCTGCATCTTCCATTTACCCATCAGTGCTGTAGGAATAGGGAGAGAAAATCTCTTTAGCATGAACTTTTCCATCTGCTTATGGTCATCCAGCTGCAAAAGAAGGGGAAGATAAGACAACGATACAAAATGTATTGTTTCTCACGTTACTCAAATTCTTTTTTTAATCTGCTTTCATGACTCTAAACTTGATTGAATTCCTATATAAAAACAAATACCATATATTTTATGTAAAAGAACTTCTGTCTCAAAGCCTTAATCTTAACACTCCAGACAAAATTGATGTGCCATAGGTGTCTGGTGCCATTTTAGGTCATTGTGATGTGTGAAATAGCCTCATAAATTGCAGATAAAACATACCAGATACCTGTACCCTTTTATGTAGGAGGTGGGCACCCAGTGATATTTAAAATGTCAGGTACCTGTTTCCCACATTTAGGATCTTGGAATAGGATAGGGTACTGAAGTCCTTGCAATAAAGGTAGGGCTCAGCTCAAGCTACTGCCTTCCCTTTCTGGAGGAGCATGTTTTGTGCCTCCCTGCTTGAGCAGTCTGATGAAAAGCATTACTGTCCATCTCACCTGCAATTTTTTGCCCTTAATGAGGAGGTGGGAGTATGTTGGGACTTATAAAAAGTTTGTGTGCATATGGTTTAACTTAAGTTCCTCTCTAATCCTGATCCATATATAAAAATAATTGAACACCATTGGTATATTTAAGTTTTCTTTAAGCTTTTGAAAAAAATGAACTACTTGACACAGGCAACAGTGGCCACTTTTGGTATCCCATAATATTCTGTGGAATCCCTGCTGTATTAAGTGTCACAAAAAATGAAAGTAAAATTGCCTATCAAACTATGTGGAGTATAAAGATGATGCCTGCATATACTGAGAGAAGGAAAAAATGTTTCTAAGGAAGCTGCGGTTCTAAGCAGAAAAAAGGGACACACACAAATTGTTACTCCATCTCGCAGCTTGGCAGATTTACAAGACGTTTCCCTTTTCAACGGGAAATATAGCAATAAAGCACTAAGGTTTAAATTATTCAAAATCAAGTACCAAGCTGGACATTAATCTCTTAAACACAGAATTTTCAAATACATTTTCCATTCTAAGGAGCCATGATACTTTTTTATACCTAGTGAAATGTATTTCTGTCAAAAATATGCAGTGATTTTGACAGAGTTGAAGAAACAGTATGTAAATTTTTTCATTTAAAGTTTCTGCAGACCCTTTAACTAGATAGATTCTTATTAGAAGATGAATGCTTGAAGTTTAAGATTATTGCAATCTTCATTTCCTAACAGGAATTATGTGAAATGGCATTCATGCATTTTACCTGAAATTACCTGAAGATCAAAGAGGTGTGTAAAAGATTTTCCCATTAAGGACAAGCAACTCATTAAAGAGCTATAAGTAGATCTGGAACAGAATACAGTAATGGAATATAGTATTATCTTGTGAGAAACCTAATAAATACTTCTCAAGGCCATTCTACAGAATAGTCTTTTTTCTTGACATTTATCAACTTAATACGGTCTTCCAGATAGGAATTTTTCTTGATGTTGGAGAATGCTGACCTGATTTCCTCAGATTTTGAGACTCCTCATGTGGGGATCTGACAGAAAATATATTTTATATATGTAAATAGCTTTTTCTGCACCTTACTATTGTTAGCAACAGCAACAGTGCTTCAGCAGGTGAGAAGAGAGACTTAGTTACTTGGGCAGTGTTTACTTACCAAAGTTTACAGTCTCTATCCTTTTTATTTTTATCTGAAAGATGATTTTTTTTAATCATATTATCCTAGTATAACCAGTATAACCATCCATCATTTTGAGCAGTAAATGCTTACTAGAGTACCCCCACAAAACCTTACGACCCTAAAAACCTACCTTTGCTTGACTGTGCCAGATGTATTCTAAGTCTGAATTCAGGAATTTCTTTATAGGTCCTAATGTGAGCTTGGGATATGTCCCCAGAATGAAACCTGCAATTTTGGGGGATGATTAGCTGCTGCAGCAAGCTCTGATCAGCATGTTTCAGTGCTAGGGGGACCAGAAACTGAGCAAACAGACCAGTACGTATCTCCACCATTGACTTGGATTCAGGTTGGCTTTCTTGAAGAGTCACTAGTGAACCAGCCAGTGCTTTCACAGGTGAATGTCTTTCTGTCTTTGAACTTGATGAAGTTCTCAATTGGCCCATGCTCTGCCTTCTTGCCCTGTCTTTGGTCACATCAGTCATGCACTCAATAAGTTAGGTAAGGCAAAGAGAGAGAGGAGGCATTACTGACAGCCCTGATGTTTCCCCTTCTGCCTGTCAATAATAGGAATACCAGTAATGGAAGCTGACAAAACTTAAATCCCTACTCTGTACCCTGGCAGATGTTTTTTATTTATTTGTGGTTTTTTGTTCCTTAAAATGTACCCTATTTTCCAAGCTTCTTTTTCTTGTCCCTTGAATGAACAACCTTGATCTCCTTGTGTAGCCTCCTAATCTCCACCACGAAGCACAGTGATCCTTTTCCAAGGCTGGTTGGTATACAATTCATTTGAGAACGTCAATGTGGTTTAATGTCACAGATAAACAGCTGTATTCGCAAAACCGAGTCAATCTAGAACTTAAATTTTTCCATAATTACTGATATTTGATGGAAATTTCTCTAATTCAGATTCTGACAAAAAAGATATTAACATTCTTGAATTTCACACCACCTTTAATATCTGACCTCAGTTTAAGCGTTTGAAATGATGCCTGATCTATTTTCAGTTAATTATCATCTTTCATACTAATCTGTTTCTGTTGGTCAATATAATTTTTTCCTTTCAGTTGCTATTACACAACTGTGTTTTCTCTTTGCCACCATTCATTATCTTTTGCTTTTACCACCAGATGATCTTCTCTCCTTTGTCCCAGTTCAGGGTTCTAAGACTCTGTTCTGCTCCCTTTTCCTGACAACTGTGCATTTTAGTAGCAAATAAAGCAACTTGGATATCACAAGCCACAGGAATCATAAATTCAGATTCTCAGCAAACTTTTTAGCTTCAATCTCTGTCACGTCAATGTTCTTTAGGTTCCCAAGCCAGAGAATTTTCCCTAATGCAAACCACTGTGTTGATTTTCTCTGCCTGGAAACTTAATCAAGAGAAGGCTGTGATCACTATACACCTTGTACTTGGGTTGATTTCCTACTCAGAAAAACACCAAGTTTCTGCCACCAGCCAGTGTCTCTTCCTTTACTATGTGAGAATTATTTCAGCCCACAGCTGTGCAAGCGACACTGATCAACTGTTATTTTTTCTGCAAAATACCAAACCACAAATGTCTGTGGCTGCTATTTGCTTTCCCACTTTGTCAATCTTTGGGCGATGTTTTACTGCTTCAGTTTATTGTCCTGTGTGACTTCCAAAGGCCTTTTCTTCTGTTTACCAGTAATGCCATTGGTTTTATTTCTCCTATATACTTAAACATTTCTCCTTCACGTGTGTTCCTTCCATGTAAGATGGTGCAAGCATTCAGTAATTTTTCAAAACGCTATACAAATCCCATAGCTGTCAGATGGCTACAGCAGGCTTTCAGAGGTGTTTGCTTCTTTATGAATGTGTGTTATTTCACATCTTGTCTCTCTTCTGTTACAGTCTGAGATCATTTCGCCTTTAGTAATATCAGAAAACTACTTTCATTGGGAATGAGATCTGTTAGTGATTATTAGTCTCTTGCTAATTTAAAGTAACATGTAAGCTCTTGATTTGACTTATTTTGGAGTGCGTGTTAGAGAATTTTGAAGACAGTGTAACAGTTTTTATTACCTATCATCTTTTTATTTTCCAGTTCAGTCTCTTCCTAATGTCACTTTCAACTATAAACTTAGATGTGATTTCTGCGATGAAGAGATCAGATTTTATATTCACTGATTTTTTCCGGTTATTGTTTTCTTCCTTGTTTGTGTCTGTTTGTTCAACATTTTCCTCTTTAGGTTTGCAAAGAAGCAGTTCTTTTACTAATTACAATTTTTTAAAATGTTTGTTTTGTCAGACTTCTCAGATCTTAAACAATACAGAAATCTAGGTGTTTGATGCCTTTCATTTGTTTTCAAATGATTGCTGTTATTGTAATCAGCTGAATGACTAATCTTCATTCCACTTCAAGAGAAATCCAAACAATCCACCTAATTGCTTCAATTCTAACTTTGATTTCTAAGCAAGATATCATGGATACATGTTTTGCAGATAAGCGCATATCGAGTGAAGTAATCCAGATCGTAATACCTAAACAACTTAATATGTTTACAAAAATATTAGAGTTGTTATAATTAATTTCTTGTAATTCCTTGTTTCTTGCTAACTAGAATGGTTAGACGCAAGAATTAAAAAAACCTTTGTGGATCTTTCTAACTCTTCATTAATCGTAGACTGACAGAAGTAAGTTAATCATGCCTACTTAAATCAAAAATCCAAGCAAAGCTAGAAAAGCTGCAACAGATGCTTGTACCTTGCAGTGGTATGGGCTTAGGAAGAATCACAACAACGCTGCTACTGGTACCAAAGCACATCATGACCAGACACGATGTCTTCTGTAGCACTGGGATTTGTTGTGGTGGGTACAGCCAGTACTGGCAGCGAGAAGAGCTGTCAAACACTTTGTCTCTCTCTATCCAGGTGGACTGGAGTTAATGGCTGGGAAAAGGTTCTGCATCCTTTAGGGAAAGACACACACTTGCAGGTGTTCACTAGGGTTCCAGGATGCTCTGTTGCTATGGGATCACTGTAGGACCATAGAAACAATAAAGCAGAGAAGCCACATGTGACTCTGTCCCAGTGTTGCTACCAGATATGGCTGGGGTGATGAACAGGGGACCCTCTAACTTGAAAGAGAAAAGGGAGTGACAGCGTAACTCTAGGGAATCAAACATTTTATTATAGCAGAGCAATTTGGTTAGTTTG
Organism: Thinocorus orbignyianus; assembly: GCA_013400375.1. NCBI lineage: Eukaryota > Metazoa > Chordata > Aves > Ciconiiformes > Thinocoridae > Thinocorus > Thinocorus orbignyianus. Next base: position 281,997 of record VXBW01006779.1, read on the forward strand.
ATTCACTTTCTTATGTTATTCCTCAAAGTAATGTAAAGGAATTCACAGTGGAAAGATTTTTCCCATGAAGGAACCAGTATTCAAGTCACCAGCTTGTCTTAGTTGCAAGTGCATTGCCACCTCTTCCTTTCATTCTGCAAAACTGAAGTTAATGAGTAAAATATTCACAGCTCCACATATACCCTGTCACTGCAAATGTGTACCTGTATAGATTTTGGTGCACAAGGAATTCATAAACAATGTGTGGGGTCAACTTGATAATTATCTTGCATCTCTTTTGAGATGTGTTGAATAAGCTTGAAAATTATATATATATAAAAAATTGAGTGGATACTGATACATTAACCAACAGGGATAAATTGAATTCCTAAGGAAACTGTCATTCCATCATCACTTCCCCCTTAATTTATGAAATATTCTTACATAGAATCAGCAACTGTACAGACATGATGGCAGTAACTGTTAGTTACTATAACAGTATTTAAATATGAGGTGTGTTTTGTTGTGATTTCATAAAATCCTTACTTCTCTGGAAGAGGCATGTTTGCAAAGAATGAGATTATCTGAGAATTTGTAAAACAGTCACTTTGAAAACCTATACTTCGTGCTAGATGTTTTCAAGTACTTGAAGAATACTTTTTGGGGTGACACTTTGTTCTGCTGCGGAAGAAACAAACATACAAACTTTCTGATTCTGTCAGACTGTCATTTAAAAGCTGTCGTCTTGAGTTAAAGCTGGCAGGAAATTTGTTGGTAATGTAGATTATTCTTTTTATTTCCCTTTTTGCTAGCCGATGAAAACATTTTTCTATTTTAGATTTTTTTTTTAAATAAGCAGTCTTTCAATAATAATTTTCATCAAATGTTTCAAAAGGATTTTGAAATGTTGAAATGGTACATAGTGGCAGGTCTTTCTTATGACAAATGGTGTGTATTGACAGGCACTATATATTACTGTCATAGGTAAGGCTGCGTAAACAATACTACTTTTGATACTAATGGAAACTGGTGGAAGGAGACTTATTATTTTTTCTTGTTGGAAGTGAAATGTCCAGGAAAACAAAAAGGCTATTCAGCTTCTCTGCTCCAAACGAAATGGGACAGCCTTAATTAGATGGAAAATATGTCCTCAAAATATAAAGCTTGATTTAGGTGTTGTTATTTCATTCTTCAAAAAATGTCTACAGAACAAATACCTATCACTCACAAATTGTTATTATTATTATTATTTTCATGTATTATTGCTGTTATTACTGCTAGTCACAAGTACCTAAATCAAAAGTCTTGATTTTTAGCATTGTCTTTTCTCAGTCAAAACTGAGGGCTTTTGGAAAATTTAGTTTTCTATAATTGCTAACCTTTTTTTACTAATTTATCTGTCCAAACCAAATAGTTATTACCACCAGGTAGTCCAAGGAAAGGTATTCTATGTATTTATCGGTTTTTGTCTCCTGAGTCAGCCATCTGTTTTTTTCCTCCTTTGCTTTTGGATGGTTACCGGAAAGACTAAGCAGATACCAGGTCCCAGTTCTTGAAAACCTCATGAGAGATGGAGTTGAGTGGCACCCGGGAGGAGCAAGTCAGTGTGGCTCTTGCATCAGCTGGGAAGAAAAGCGGGAAATGCCTTTCATGTAAAGGGGGTTTTGCTAGAAAAAATGTAGGACAACCTGGCTACCTCTTTCTGTAGATACTGGAATCATTGTCTAATTTCTATGACTGCTCCTCAACCACCTTCTCTCCACACCTCATCCAAATGCAGTGCAGTTCTTCCTCCTTTTCCCTGTTTTGCTGTCAGAAAGAAAATATTACTGTAGATCTGATATGACCTCAGCTTTATTCTGACTCTCTTGTGGTAAATATATTATGAATGGTCATCGGCCTCATGGTATGTTATTTTTCTTGGAGTGCTTTGTTTTATAAATGTATGGTACTTCTGTTAATCAGTGCATGTCATTCTGGTGAGCTAGTTATCACTCAGGATAAAACTTAGAAACTCAAAGGTGTTGATTTAATGCTGTGTGTCTGCTTCATCTTTCTTCTGGGAGGGGACTTCCTTATCTGGGGAATGGCTGGAAAGGGAGAAACTGGAAATGGAGGTACTGGGCACTTCTGGGGGCCTGCAGCCATCAAGCCTGTACTTCAGGCTTAATAACTGTAACCTCGGGGTGAGGAAAAAAGAGGAAGAACTTAAGGAGAACAGACAACAGCTAATCAAGTATAGTAATGGCACAAAGCTTATTTTCTTGGTCATCTAATCTGTCTGTGCCAACTCGGGCCTGATTCAACACCTCTCCCACTTAGTGACTGGCAGTTTGGTGTTGGTTTGCAGTTTCAAGCACAACATTTTCTTATACAGCCAAATTAATGAATTACTAAACTTTTGCTAAACCTGTGTAGACAGGATTTTTAAGTCATTCACACCTTTTTGCACTGCTCCATTCTCATGTCTGTGGTTGATTATTTTGATTAAACAGCCCCTCTCAAATAATTAGTCCTTGCCAGATCTGTCAGATAAGTATCTGCATAAATATGATAGGCAATCATGAGAAAATTATATCCTTTTCTCTTAAGTACCATGAAATTCAGGTAAAACATCATTGTATTGTTAAGGTGTAAAAATGCAGGGAATGGTATATTCCTTAAGCTGTAAGTCTCAAAAGTAAAAAGCATCGTTAGGGAAGTAATAGAATTAATGTCAACAGTAATAAATATTATAATTTATCTAAGAGCTTGATAGTTTTCTCTTGTAGAATATTCCTAAAAATAGAAGTTTAGAGAGAGGAGAACTCTCTTTCCCCATCTTACTCTTCTTTTCGGGAAACAAATCTCTGCAGATGGTCAGATTCACAGTCTGGATGGATTTCTAGGTACTGTGTTGTACCCCTCTCTTTCCCCACGAGCCTGTTCTGCCCCCAACATGTTGCTTTCATTGCTCCTGCCTTCTGCTAGTCTGTACCATTCCTAACAAACCCTCTGCAAATATCTGGTGTTTTTGGAAGTTATTAATCTGGTTTTGTATTCCATGTCTGTTTCCTATATCCATAATCAGAATTATCTTCTCTGACTGTAAACTTGTGGAGATAAGCGCTGCTTCTCCTCAGGGCCATATCACAGCCTTGGTTGGGTCCACAGCTCTACTGCAGGGCTGTGCGATAATGATGATTAATGATGCTGCAAAAATCCTATTACTCCAGCTGGCTCGAAATGTCCCGGCGAACATTTCATCTGTAGATGCTGATTCACAGAGCTCAAAACGTGTCACCTGGAACATCTTCAAACCAAGCCCCAGAGCTGCTGTCTCAACTGCTGTCTGTGCAGCCTGTTCCCTTTCTGTCCTTGATGGCTGCTCAAAGCCTTGTCCTCCTTCCCCAACAGCACGACGCTGCTGTGCACTTGGATGTTTGGCTCTTAGGGTGGCAGATGTCACCTCAGGTACCTCACTGACCAAACACTGAACCCTCCCAATTTTGCTCCAGAGAGGCAGTGCTTTTTTCTCCTCTCCTTGAAGTGTCTGAGATGACATCTTTCAGCATAAATTACTTTCTCTGTTGAGCATTCTGCTCTGTACCAACCCGTACACAACAAACTTATCTGATTCAGACTTCTGCCTGCAATAAATATGCCATGCTTGTTACTGAAGTGACAGTAGGTTTGTGCTGATTCTTGATGTCATCTAGGATGCTGTAAAATCTGGTGCTGGATTTTCCATCCCTATATGTGTACCCAGGTCAAGAACGAGCATAGGTCAGACTCCAGAGTGCTGCCAGGAGCCTGGAGGCTCAGGACCTCCAAGAGGTTTGAGACCTCCAGGAGGCTGAATTAAGCCAGACCCAAGCTCCCAGCAATTTATTTGGGTCAGATGGAGTGGGGAAGGTAAAGATTCAGAATTTCAGAGCGTGTTGCAGTGTAGCCCATCAAAAGATAGTGTGAGTGTGGCGCTATCTTTGTGTAATGTGAGAACACTTTGATCCTAAGCAAAAACCAGTGGTAAAGGTGTAAGACATGGAAGTCACGGGGTTCTTGTGTTTAAATTTGCTTCTAGACATTCTCTTCACCATCAAACATAGTGCATGCAGCCTGAGAAGCTCTGGTAGACTTTAACTGATATGCTTGGGGACCCCTGGCAACAACCCCAAACTAATAGATATTAAATATACTAAAAACATGGGAAGAATTTCTGTGACTTTCATCATTATTCTAGTTTGAACGTTTTGAATTCATCTAGAAGGATCGACTTTCCTTTTTCTTGGAAAGGCAATAGTCCAAAAGAATTAATTTCTAATGGCATTTTATGATGCACTTGACATCTAAATGCTGAAAAATGCTCCACAGTCATTTGCCTTTAAAATTAAATTTGTGCAAGAAATGTTTGCACTGAGCGGTGAGTTGAGCAATAAGCACAGGTGTTCTGAGAGGTGAAACACACTTTTTGGTCCTAGTATTTAAAATTGTGTCTGAGTTAGGGTTAGGAATCATATTTCAAAATTAACTTCTGCTGTGAATTCGTGTGCAAGCAAATTTTAAAAGTCTGTTTGCTCATGTGGGTTTGTTCATTCGTTCGATTACAAAGGAGAAATATTATCAAAGCTTTCAGATGAATAAACTATTCCTCTAAAATATCCAGTAGGGAGTAAATAGAACAGAAAAACTGTCTGCTGTATCACAGATCAATCCTGAAATATAAAAATGAATAATAACATATTGAATCATTTCAGTTTTATATGTTAAACAAAATATATTTGATATTTAATGAGTAGAAGGAACACCAAATATGCTGGTTTTCTTATTATTTTGTCCTTTGTAATTATGTTTGAACACAAATTAATTCAGAAATCAGAGCCTCTTTGTTACAAAGGAAAAAAATCTATGTAGACAGAATTATGCCAGAATTAAAAAAGAATCTCCTCAATATACACAAACTACACTAAGAACCACAGTAAGTGCACCCACAAGTTTAAGTTCTTGTTGAGCTCTGCTCAGCAAGGCACTGATGCGGAAAGGTATTTATTTTATATATAATTTGTAACATGATGTTAACTGATTAATTACAGATAGCTACTCTTTAGATGCTGAAGGAGTGAGGAGAATTTTTTAGAGAGTGATGAGCCTGATGGTTTGTTGGGTTCTACTTGCTAAAAGACTTTCTGTGATTACTGAAGCTTCAGAGTAATGGAATGAAAGATTCTTAAGGAAAGTTTAGATCTACAGGAAACTTTTATCAATACTAAGATCAATGAGGCTGTACAATAATTCTTAGGAAAGCCTTGTTCAAGCTGTTCCATGAGGAATAGTAAATCAGATAAAAGATGTGAAAATGTACACGAGGGGAGAAAAGATATTGTTTCGGGTAAGACATCTAAGAAGGTTATTTTGTTCTCAGGACTTCTGAATTTAATATTTGAAGAATGAAAGTCAAAGTAAAATTTACAGTTTGGCAATAATTCAAGTGTTTTCTAATCTGCCAAGTTAGTGAATATATCATCTCTTACTAGTACTGCTCATCTAAAACTTGTATGATACATTCAGAAGCAGTACCAAAACATATCAAGACTTCCTGGATAAAAGACAAGAAGATTTTTATTATTATGTCTTAGGTATTTTATTTTTAAACCAATGCACAGCTTTAGTCTTATTCTTTATATTTCCTAAACCAACCTTTTCTTTAGTTTTTGCTCATTACAGCAATGCTGAATTAGCACTAGTTTTGTTTTCAAAACACATACATAAAAGCATCCTGCTGGAAATGGTTCTTGCTGAAGTGCAAGAATTACTTTATGACAAATGTTCAATTAAAAAAAAAAATCTCCTCCTCATATTATTAAAAAAAATTGGTCATGCTAGGAAAAAGAAATACAGAATGGCATTTAAAGCTAAAAATCTATTGACTCAGGAAAGGACCTTGTCATTTTTATAGACCATACAGCATTAATTAACATGAAGTGGATCCAAGTTACTGAAAAATATCACATTTCTTTAAAAAATGCTACACAAAGTGGATTAGAAATATCAGTCTTTATGCAGTAAACACATCTTACTTTTTCATGTGAGCTTCTATGTTCCTTATTTATGAATTAATGTGATATCTGTTGGCCCACGTAGTTTTCATGTACTAACACAAATTAGATATATTTGGCATATGGTTATGTTTTCATTTTTGGATGCATCCTTAAGACTCAGTTCCCTCTTTTGTTTTGAATGCAAATGTCTTTGGGAAGGTACAATTTATTATTCAGGAAGCATCCTTAACTGTATCAAAGGGGAAACAGATGACTACAGTATATTGCAAAAAGGTGGCTTTTTTTTTTTTTTTTTTTTTTGCAGCTATTAGCTAGAAGCTCTTTATGAAGTGAGAATTGTGCAGCAGTAGTGAATAGGGAATTCAGAACTGGGAATCACTGGAGGGCTAAAGACTCTGTCCTCAGCAATTGCTTAATGTAACTTAAATTGCGTAATGTGAAAAAAAAAATCTATTTTGTGTTATAAAAATGAAAAAATGTTTATTTTCTTGTTAATGTTTACTGCAGTGCTAGTATGATTTTGGTGTAAAACCTTTATTTAAAGATTACTGTAAGCATCTGCTCAACTGCGCATAAGATGTGTTATATCAGGCAATAAGAAGCTGAACAGTCTTCTTCTGTTCCATCAAATCTATTTTCCCTGTGATGTTGACACATGCAGACATGCCCAATTGAAAGAGTTGAGAAGACAGATAAAGGAGAAGGGGCTTCTGGGGGTGGAAGTGAATCTTATGGGTTTGCTGCAATCTGAACTAGATTAAGTGATGGCATACTATGACATTTGGAAAACCGAATAATACATTGGAACTAATTAAGAGGAAAATTTCATTAAGTAGAAAAAAATTCTTCTCTTCCTCCATGTTCCATTATGGCATAAATTTAAAGAAGTTGTCCTTATCCAAAATTTTACCGTGTTTAATTTAGTATTTGGCACGCCCTACTTCTGGCTTCAAGACAAAGAATGTATTTTAAGTAGACTTGTTAGGAATATAGAAGATAGGTCTAAAGTGAAGAGTTTTTTCACCTGCTAATTAATGGACTTGACAGCTGAAGGCTGCAAAATTTGTGAGATATTTGCTTATAATCCATAGATGCAATACTTGTGAAAAGTAGAGGGAGAAGAGAGAGGTCCTTTCACTACCTGCAGTAGTATTACGAAAATAGTTGTTCTCGTGTTTCTCTGGAATTATTAATTCTGATAAGCATAAAACGTAGCTGCAATTTTACAAATTATCATTGCGTTTTCCTCTGCCTTCAGGGATAGAATATTGTAGTCCCTCTTGATTGTAGTAACTAGCCCGCTGCTATTTGGTGTTCTCTCTATGGCACTCTTCCTGATGTTTTTATATTGTTTCTTTGGTGGCTATGTAATTCTGCTCTTTATGAGAGGTGGCCTGCAACGGGAAATTTTTCCTCTCTGTGTAAGCCTGTATGATACCAACTTTACTGTATGCTATTTCCTACGTATCGAACTTTTCCTCTTTTTTTGCAAGACATGCAGAAAAAAGGCTGTAGTTAATGATGGCCTTGTCATTTTGCTGCCCAGCTGCGACAGCCAGAGTTAGCTACAGGCTAAATCAGAGCCCAGAGAAACACAAGCTCTGTGGCTTCAGAAATTCTCCAATCTTGCAGTGTCTGTTACCAATACCATAGTTGTTTCAGCAATTTCTGGGTCTCATCAAATCCCCAGAAAGTTATTGAACTTTTGAAGGTGTCATATCATTGATAAAAAGCAAAAGGTCTGCTGCAGTATGTGTTACCCCACTGAGATGCTGAACTAACTGCTTGTCCAAGCCTGTGAGGCTTTGCTTGTTGAATCATAGTACAAAAAAAAATAAAAAAAAAGAGAGAGCGAGAAAGAAAAAGCAAACAGACCCTGCTGCTAAAGACTTTTCCTTTGTTCTATTCTTAAAAATTTGGAGGACTTACAAGAATTTTTAAATAGCTCAGATTACTTTTCACTGTGATCCTGCCACACACCGTTTTCACAATTACTAAATTTATGTCCGTTTTACAACAGTAAAGTCTGCTGGAAAAAAGACAGCTGGAACACAGCATCAAATTTAAACTCTTTTTTGGAGTCAAGTTTGGCTAGATAAGTTAATGGAGTGCATAAAGATCTAGCTATAGTCATGGTTCCTAAGAAAGATTAAAAGATGTTAGAAAAATTCCAAGTGTGTTGGTGTGTTTAACGTAAGTATGACTAGAGAGTTATAACAGAAAACCAGGAAACATCATCTTTCTGTTCATGATTAAGCCACACTAAAGGAAATATAAAACCAGTTGTAGTGTTGGTTATATCCATACCTTAAAGGAAAAGATACCATACATCTGATCAGACTCTGGTTTGTTCGGATGTTGTCCTCAATTTGAATGGCATATGTTGGTTACAAAAACGAAGTCGCAGAACTACTGGAAACCAAATCATGGACCTATTGGAAACAATGGTAACCAAGTAAGTGATAACATTTATCTTCTCTCAGGTTTGGGTATAGGGTCTGAATGGTAATCAGTTATAATTACAGTGAATATATATATACCTTTTGAAGAGTAAGCTATATGCCCCACATAATCTTTTTAGTAATTAACATAAATCCTAGGGAATAACAAGTCCAAATCTTACCTTTCTGGGCAGATACTATTATGGCACAGTGTTCTACTGCATGAATGAAGACTTAAAAAAAAGACAAAGAAAAGACAGGAAGGAGGTTTCTCAAGAGACAACAGCATTCAACAGAGTGTGAAAAAAATGTGTGCATGTACATCATGGCAAATGCTTATATGCATGTAAATAATTTCATTAGCAGTTCATGTCTCAAGGCTGAGAAAAAGAAGGTATTAAACAATGCCAAACGCACTTCAAAATTAGTATTTAGTTGTGAACAGATATTATGTTTTTCCTTTTTTTTTTAAATAAATGAAACTGTAACCAGTCATTATCAGTCTTACGCTATTGTACTGGACATGAAAAAAATATCTTTTGAGAACTCCATAATAATTAACTCTATGACTAGAAGTACTCTTGTAAGAAACGATATGGTAGTCTGTATTTCTTCATAATACATGGGCAGGGTATTAATTCCAAAAGCTTTACCCAGCCAAAGAGTTGAATGATAAAGGTATACAATTAAGAATTACAAGTACTCCACAAATTTTGCCCCTTTGTGTGTTTTCCAAGACAAATTTTAAGTGCAGCATGAATATACAGTCTTCTGATTTTGTAAACAAATAATATTTACATGTGAACAAACTAACTGAGCAAGTTCATCCTAGGAGGAGAACAAGCATCTAGTGTTCAGTGTAAGTTAGTGGATGGCATAGACCTGTTAGACTAGTTTCTGTTGCTGAATTTGCAAAAAGACTGAACTACTCAGGCTGTCCTGTCTGCTAATGTACGTGGTAGATCAATTCATCCACCTAAACTTTATATAGGGATCTCTACTGAAATGCCTTGTAAATTAGATCTGGATTTGCTAGTTCTCAGCAGGCCATCAATTTTGGCTGACATCTTTTTCAGCTGAGAAGGTCAATTGGGTTCTAAAGCACAATATCGCTTTCAAAGTTTACAGAAACTTCTGTTTTAATGGTAACATTATGTGGGTTTGGTGGCTGTCTTATGAACTAGATGTACAAAATTAACAGTCGTTTATTCTGCTAAGGGGGAATGTGGCGAAGGAGCAGCGGTCTTTTAATTCCAGTGGTGTTCCCTTGTGGGGATCTGCTTATCTGTAGCTCAGCAAGATTGAAGCTGAGCAGAGTTCTATTTGGATGAAAGCTGGAAAAGAGGAGATTAAGAGGACTGAAGCAGGTCTGATTTTTCATGGTTATTTTAGTTTTCTTTTGTTTGTTTGTTTGTTTGTTGTTTTTTAGCTTGTTTCATGTTGCAGTGACAAGTTGGCTGGTAAAAAGTTGTAAAATACAAGCCTATAGAAAAGTACAAACAACAGTTCAGTAAATCTGAGTGTAAACATTAAGAAGTCACACTGACTTGCAGATCAAGCAAAATTTAAGCAAAATGTTTCTGGGGTGTTACTGGGTGGATTTATACACTGTAGCATGCAAACTCTGTAGAGGTGGCTATACATCTTCATAAAGAGTGCCGTAAATGTCTTAGTTTGGGAGGGAATGGTGTAATTAGACCTTGCAGGACATAGAGAAGGCAAATGGACAAACGTAATTTTGCAAAGGCAGACAGATTTGGTGATGGCAGAGCCTGCATTACATGAGGAGTTGGGATTCTTCAGCTTTTACCTCTGATTCATCTTCCACAACTTCTAAGACTTCTATATCCAAGATATACACAACTCTGTTATGAACTGTGCAACTTTGCACTGACAAAGAGTTCATGTATCTCTGCAGATCAAGTTCTTGTACTTTGGGAGAGCACAGAAACCAGCACTTGACAAGAAAATGTATAATCTGGAGAAAAGCTAACTTTCTGAGATTCCAATCTTTAACTCTACAAGTGTTTCTCTAGAGGAAAAATAGATAAAACCAAAGTGTACTGTAAAAGCAAACTGTATCTTTCACATTATTTCCCTGTTGTTTAATCCCACAAACCCAGAGAACCAGAAGTGTGGAATATTGCTCATCAGATTTTGAAAATCAGATGGCTCTATCTTATATGTTCAAACACAGGTTTTACCCAATCTGCTACCAGCACCTTCTTGAAAAGTGTTTCTTGGATTCACAATAGTTCTAACCACGTTAGTCATGAAGATGGGAATGTGATGGTCTATAATGTAACACCGACTGTTACATGTGAAATTGCTTTTGATCTGAAATTTTATTGTATCTAGGATTAGTTTTAGGCTAAATTTCAGACACATTGTGGTCTAATACAAGCTACCAGATGTTTTCACCTCCTTTCACTTCTCTATGCTTTCTCAAGCTGCTTGCCTGTATGTTAACCTTGCTTCTAAACTACCAAAATTTCCTGTCTCTACTTTTCACCTGTTCACCGTGAAGGAAACTGATAACCAGACAATGGCCACCTGTGAAGGGACTGACAGAGAGAAAGAAGTTAACTACTCATACAAAAAAGGTGTTTGTTCTTTACTGCTTATCTCAGTGAAGTGTTACCCATCAGCAAGATTTCCTCCAGAGGATAAAACCTTCTGCCGTAGACTGGCTATTTGTTTCTCGGCTGTTGCCTTTGCTGTAATTCTAAGGTGATAGCTGGAAAACTGAGCAAGTTCTCTTACATTCTCCCCAGCTGAGAGAAAACTCCTCTCCAAGATGGTGCTGTGGAAAGCAGAAGAATGCGGTATGTTCCTGTGTAGCCGTTACCTCATTGCTAATCTGTGTTCTATGTCTTTGGTCTGTTCTCTGACTGCAGTGTATATACTGTTGGCTTTCTTACTAGAGGATCATGGTGTATGTCATGCTGAGGAAGCCCAAGTGTGGCTCTTTGACCATTTCTTTCCCTTTGATTTCGATAAAAAAAGCAAGTAGCTGTCAAGCTGTTCTTTGATTTTATGTTGTCTTGCAGGCTGGCTCACTTTTTCTCAGAGTGTATTTCAAGAGAGAAGGGTTGAGAAGAGCACTGGTGTGGAAAGTGGATTGTCAGAGATGGCTGCATTTTAGTGTATAGTGATGTTTTTAAATCTAGATTTATAAACTTAAATAGCCTTCTCCATCACATAACTAGATTATGGAAGCTGAAGCCTCTAGCTGATTTCTGTGGTTGTTATAATGCAAGCTTCAAGGAAGTGTATGGTTCTTCCCCTGTGTAGTGATGGAGGTTCCTAAAAGTCAGCAACAGGGGCTCTCTCCTCTTCCTACAGTGACAAAGTACAGGACCTGGCCAACGAACCACGAATGTTTAGGTAGAACTGTAATTTGCTGGCTACTGTTCTTGTTTCTTAATTCTGAGAACTCACATGTCTATAGGTTTGGAGCATTTCTGTCTTGGAAATCAGATGTATACTTATGGTTTTGGTGCTTTTTTTGTTGTTGTTGGTTTTTCTTCCCCCTTTTTTTTTTAATTTAAATTAAAATATTAGGGAGGCAAAGCTTCTTTTAAAATGAACCAAATAAAACAATATGTTACATATCATAATATTCAGTTTTCTGGAGAAGCCCCTCAACAGTAAAACCAATGTCAAACTTCATGTTTTAATCTCTTATAATAATAATATACTCATGCACTGAGGAATTCTAGGTAAAAGACTTGTGCTCTTCATAATATATTTAGTGTAAACTGTTAAGAATGAGAAAATATTAAACTGTGTTCCTAGAGATATGTATTCTCATTTTAAATGGCTGATATCATCACTGAAGAAGTTGAACCAGTGTCAGTGAGTTGCTTTCTGACTGGAAAGATAAAAAAACAACAGTGATTCTGTGAAGAGCATGTTGGTACAGAAGAGTTGCCTCGGAATTTATTTCTTTCCTGTTTCAAAGAGAATTTCTTTATATTCTTCTTTCTAAATACTCCTTTTCCTATACTCTATATGGTCTTTTTGTTTTTCATATCTTACCCTGAAATAACGGTTATTAGTTACAAGCAATAGCACTGGCTCAGCTGCCACCAGTTTTACCAGATCAGTTATTTCAGTGACACCACCCATCACTATTAATAGTAAATCTGTCAGCTATTAGAGGTAAAAGGAATGGTTCCAGTACTTTTAGTGACAAAGGTAATGAATTTCAGAGGAATAAATCATAATAAAATTATGTACATTCAATGGTTAGGCCTCAAATTTTCCTCTTGAGGTAGAAAACTTTAATTGGCTCTTATCAGTTGCACATTGTGTCAGTGAATATGTTCTGTTTTGAGGTGATGTGCAAGTTCAGAGTACAAATACCACCGTCTATGTAGTCCCAGATTTAAACTTCATAAATGAAAATAGAGAATACATTCGTTGGAATGAAGTTCCTATGACCGAAGGTTGATCATTGGTGCGTAGCAATGCTACTGTTTCCATAGTGTGTGTGGTGTATGCAACAGTCACAAGACTGCACTACTGTCCTTAAGCAAAAGTTTGGTTTCAAAGCTGTACAGATTCGATGAAGGGAATGATGGAACTACCTACCTGATAGTGATATAAAGGCAGTCCACTGAGAAGAACAAAACCGGGGAGAGCGGCAAGTTAGCATATTATGACTGTAGTGACAAATACAAGTCACAACCTAGAAGGTCGAAGCAGAGAAGTCAGTAGTTTGCATAAATTGATGATAACCAATATCTCCAAACAGTAACACTACAGACAATTCATAACTTAATTTTGTGTTCTAGTTTTCCTATACATCTTTTTACTCTTTCCATGAAGCTGATGAAGGATGATTTGCAAGAAGTGAGATTTGCTTGGTAGGATTCTTGATTGGTGAAATTTTTCTGCTGTCTCTCTGGAATAAGCCAGCACATCTCTTAACTAATGGATCTGATAGAGATTCAGACAGTTCAATCAGGAAAGATCAACTGCCGAGAAGAATCCACAATTTAACTAAATAAATACTGTTTCAAATATTAAACTTGACAGAGAATGCTTTTTATCTGATTGAAAGTAAAACTAGCTAATTATTGTGAGCTTGTGTGAAATAATAAAGAAACTCAATAATTCATGTGTTTTAGTGACGTGCTGTTCATTCTTTGAGATGTTTCTGCTTACTTGAGTTCAAGCTACTCGGCCACCAGCTTGTAGTGCAGCATTTGAGGATGCTCCTGAAGCACTGTGATGTTTATCAGGCATGGAATCTACATTCTAATATAAATGATAAAAGTAGTCTCTGTCCCAGTTACAGGTTTGTAGCCCTCCTTCCAGAGCATAGTGGCTCAGACGTGGAGGCTTGCAGCAGTTGGACTGCCTGTGAGATCTTGGATACCTTCAGGTTTTCTCGTACATTTTGTCACCCACCCCTTTGTCTTTTTTATGCTTGTTTCAACAGCGACAGCTGTCTTTCTCTTCTCACTTTTCTTTTCAACCTGTTCACTTTTGCTGTCTAACTTGCATTAATCTTCAGTCTGATCTTATCGGTTCCTTCTCTGCAACCCAGCTCGATACTTTAGCATTACTTCTTTTGAGGCTAGAGACAGGTATTCTCATAAGGGTTTTAACACCTGCAAGTCTGACCTTTCCAAGTCCGTATTATATTCTGTTTCTTGCCTCTTCACACTTGTGCTGCAAAATTCAAGAGTTGCTTTCTTTCTGTATTCTCTCTGCTGGAAGCACAGCAGCGTGAAAAAATAGAACGATGGTTGTGTATAGCTTTGTAAGGGGCTTCTCTGTATTTGTGCATACAAATCAATACTGCAGCGTACATACATTCCTTGAGCAATCTATTATTTGCCTATGTGTAAACCTTTTTTTTAGGTTTAGTATAAGTGTGACAAGCTCATTTGATAAATACATCTTCTGATGACATTTGCACTGGTAGAAAGAAAGTTTAATCATGGTAGATTGAGAACTACTTGCACGGAAATAGAGGAGATGTTAGACTGACACTGCAACAAAGATGACTAGAAAGCAGAATAAAGGAGTTGCGTACACAAATGGACACAAAAATTTAGTTTCATTTAAGGCTTTTGATATTTTTTACTTAGAAATGTGCTTTTGGGCATTTTCCAATACAATATAACACCTCCTTCAGTGATTATGACTGTAAAGGCTTGTAAGGACTTGAAGACTCGTTTGTATTTATATGCATAGATATACCTCCTGTTGTAAGCACTTTGCAAAGCAATTCTGTACATTTGACTTTAAGTACTTATCTTTGGACTGCTTTATAGCAGAAACTTGCTAACTGGGATCTTTATCCTTCTGTTGCTAGAAATAGGTGTAATAGTAAGTTTTAAGAAAATACAATTTGTTTTTTTCAGAGTATGAAACTGTCAGTCTTTAAAGATATGTATACTTAGATTTCTTTATATTCCTTCATAAAGAGCTATGGAAAAGTGCAGAGGAAAAAAAAATGGAGAATTAGTAAAGCATTAGTCAAGCATTCACTTGTTTGTGTTGTTGTGTTCAAGTTCTTTCTTATTGGTGCTTGGTTTCATCTTGTAGATGCTTCGGTAAAATGTAGAATTTGAAGAAAGGCTTAGGCAGCATGAAGCAAACACCTTGCCTGCTTCCATTGACATCTCCAAATTTGTTGAAAAGGTCTCAGCAAAGTATGAATTTACTCCACAGCTAGATGGTGATGATAAGAATTCGAATAAGAAACAGTAGCAGTGGGTATTAAAATAATTTCACTTACTGCAGCTGCTACCCAACATGGTAACAGGATTTTTTTAAAATATTAATTGGATTACAGAAAGAAATGCCTGCTGATTCTAGCCTTTTTATTTCTTATGGCACTCTGCATGGTCTTGATTTCTGTTTGGGAAGTTGCAGTCTGAAGCCCTCTCTATGGAACTGAGTTGCCTGTCGGAGACATCTTGTATCCATTAAAAATATTCAAGCAGAGAACCCTTTTTGCTCAGCAGGATTTGAAGGGCGTTGGTAAGAAAATAGAAATTTCTAAAATTATCTAATTTTATGTTGAACTGAAGGCATGTGTCACAAAGATTAAAACATGCCACCGTTACTGACATCAGAGCCTTTCCTTTTGCCCTGATTGAGTTAGTTTAAGTACAGAGAAACCTACTTAATGAATCTATGGAGACAGTGATTCGTTTGTTTCCCTTAATTTAAATTCAGAGCAGGATGGTTTCCAAAGGTACTAGGTATCCAGTAATCCTAATAAAGTCAGGACAAGCTGCAGGTGATTCATACTGTTGGAAATAGGGATGATAATGATTTAGTAAAAAAAATAGAGCCTGTTTAAACAAATACAGACTAGGACAATGTATATCAGATTGTGACAGACAGAGAGCCAAAAGTCTTATGCAGACTAGTACCACATTGCAACGAGTTACGCCTATCTATCATAATTCTGTGAGCTCCAGAAAATTTACTACATACATTACTTTGGTTTGCATACTTTGCAAAATGTATATAAAAAAAAAATCCCGGAGAAAAATGTATTCCATGGCTAAGAATTTAGAAACAAATAGCTTTAGAAATTCTGCTGGCTTCTTGCCTTTGAGCCTTCCTATTCCACATTTGTATTTAGCAGATGAGATTCAGTTCTTCACAGCTCCTGTTTGAATTGCTTTCTGCTCTGAAAGTGCAGCACACTTCAAAAAAATAGTGCATCCCAACCTATCAGTGTTTCTGTCTGTGGCATGTGTTGAATGAGTTGCACCTGTAGACATTCGAGGCAAAAATAAGCTTTTGCTTTTCAGACCACTTTCCTGCACTGATTTGGTGAGCCTGAGATGAGGAAGCGTGTTCAAATTGCATATTAATGGCACAGTTTTCTAATTTTTGATGGAGCAGAGTAAAGGGCTTTAAGTTGCATAATGGTTTCAGCAAATAAAACAAAGGCCCTCAGGTGTGGAAACCTCCCTTTTCTGCAATTGTGAGAGTGCACTTTCCCCTTGGATATTGTGAAAATATCCCATTCATCATCATCATTCCTGATGGTCCCTTTTACAGTGAGAGCACCTCTAGTTACACACAAAGTACTCTTGCTGGAGATAGGCAAAAGCAAAGTTATATTACATTTCTATGCCTGTATTCAGCTGAAGCAGGAATTCTGTTCTTTGTCAGATTTTGCAGAAAGAAACAAACATAGCTTTATCTAATAGAGTTGCACGATACCCTGTGTACCTAGAAAAATAGTCAATACCATTAAACACTTAAAATTCTTTTTTACAGTTAGAATTTTTGGTTCAAAAGAATTAAATGAGATGTTGCTAAGCTTTTACAATAAGCTTGCACTCTTGCTTTTACTACATGTTTCAAATATGCTGTATTGACACACTAACTGCGGATTTAGAGGTGTGTGCTCAGTATTTGAAAATAAGACCGTAGGGAATTTAACAATTTCTAGTTGAACACTCATCCAAATAAGGGTAAATTTTGTGCTTCCTGAGAGATACCTACCCTTTATTTATGAAGAAAGAAAAAAAAAAAAAGTAATTCCAACACAAACCCCTCAATGATAGCAATTCTACAACCAGTCTGTGCAACCTATTCCCTTACTTCATTGTTCTCTCCTTTAAAAATATTTTCCTAATGACTAACCTGAACCTGAACTCAAGTGTGATCCTTTTCTTTTGCTGTTCATTGTGAATGTTGACAAGAGTTTTATTTGGTTTCTCCTTGTAGTTTTCTCTGTATTTGAAGACTCTTGTGTGGTTCCTTGTCGGACTTCAATTCCAAGCCATCCAGGTGGAGACCTTCCTCTTACTGCCCATCCACAGAGCACAGTCAGTTCCTGAGTTCTGTGAACTGTAACAATCTACAAAAGGGACTGCCAATACACTATTGTTCCAGCATCCCATTATGCTATTCCTAATGCCCTAGTAGGTGGCATCTGAGTTAAATATATTAGTTCTGCTGTCAGTTTAAAGAGTAATGGATTGAAAAATGAAGATAAGACTCTTGTTTTCTCTCCTAAATATCAACTACCTCTTCTTTTATTCTGTATATTTATTGAACCAAAAAGTTTACCCAGAAGTTCTGAGTTAGTAACAACCTGATGACAAGCTGTTACGGTGCATTTCATCTACAGCCTGATTCTCAGATTGTAACCTAGAGACATTTTGAAAATCCTCTGTTGTCCTGCCTTAAGACGGTAGAAAAATATCTTCCAAGTTCCTGGCATGAATCAATCTGATGGGAAAGTTATCACAAATAACCGTATCGTAACAGAACATGTGTTGATGCTTCTACAGTAGTCATAGGTTTCCATCAAGCACAAATCCCTTAGTCTTTTGAAAGATAAAAATGATATTAACACCCTCATTTATGCTGGTCTGAGTCTGGTCATAGTAATATTTGTGAATTTGCCCCAGGAGGGAATTTACCAATTTCATGGAAATACGTACTTCATATCATGGTGGAATCACTTGCTTTTAGCAGAGGAGGAGTGAAGGGAAAAAGGAAAAATATCCTAGAATTTTCTGTGCTGTCCTACTAACAGGCTTTTCTCTAATTTATAGTTAATGTTTTGCAGACCTTGAATAAGGCTCTTTTTTCTTTTCTTACATGAGTAGGAACTTGATATTCTTGTCCTTCTCTGGAAATCTAATTCTGTGTGCATTTGTAATGTAATTTGACTTAATATTATTTAGTTATTTCGAAAGGCCACAGCTCCCAGACTGGGTTTGGTGATTGCCAGGAGCTGGATTCCTTGGAATGCTTGGATTGAGATCAAAAGCAGACAAACAGGCAGGGTCATCCTCGGACGTCGGCCACACTGAAGAAAAAGAGTTGACCCTTTGATCCCTCAGCTTTTATAGTGAGCATGATGTGGATGGGATGGAATACTCCTATTGGTCAGTTTTGGATTAGTTGTCCAGTTCCCTTCTCCCTACAGGTGTGACCCTTCTATGCTTTTCTGCTTTCGACCCTCCAACAGGACAAATAACGAAATTCCCTGACCTTGGCTGTTCTAGCAATAATTATAAGCATGGAGCTCTCTGCACCATCCCTTGGTATAATCAGGTCTTATCTCTGTGAAACTGAACGGTTTTCTGAACAATGTGCTGTTAATTTCAGAGTTTACTTAGTTACAAGAGGCCTAGCTGAAAAGTACAATTGTAAAACAGAAAATTGGTTCATTTTACCTCAAACCAGGACATGCATAAAAGACAGAAAGTCCTGTTTTAATGTCCTTTTCCACCAACTTTTCTGAGATAGCTGCTTCCACACTGCTCATGGGAGTCCTTTTTTGCCCATCATGGTGAAAGCAGGCTTGGGCCTGGTTGTCCTGTGCCGGGGCTCTCTGTGTCCCCTGCAGCCATGAGACTGGAGGAGGGTGAGCTGGCTGCCCAGGGTGGCATCTGTGCTCCTACCAAAACAGAACCAACTGCACCTGTTGCCTTCTGTGTGTTACTGGGTGGGGGCATTGATACAGCCCCCGAGATTTTTGAGATGAAATTGAGTAGAAGCTTCTTGTTTAGGAGCTGTGGTATTTCTTCCATTTCCATGCAAATAATTTCCCTTTTGATTTAAACAAATTACGTAGCTCTCACTGCAAAGAGAAATGAAAGAAATGCCAGGGCTATCATCCAAGGTAAAATTCAATTCTTACCTTTCCTATTATGTTAATGTGAAGCAGAACTATTGTCTCTTTGATGGAGACTGTACTTACTGAACATAAAGTAATACAGTTCAAGTGGAATTGCTAATGATTTTTTACAGAATTACTGGTAGGGAAAATAACCTTTTTGGGAATATATGACTTACTAAAAGATGATTCTCACCTTTAGACAGAAGTATAGTTACTATTATTATATCATGAAATAAATAGCTTTTTTTTTTTTCCTCAGAGTATTCCATTTTAAACCCAGTTGTTCACATTATCTAGCAAATATGCAGTTTTCCTGTAGATTATTTCTCGAAAACATAATGCTACATATATATATGGGTTGCTGTAACACTAAGTCTTTCTAGAGGGACATCTCGGGTAGCTGAATGTATTTCTTGTTGTCTTTTCCACATCTTTCCCTTTCCATTTTACATCATGATTATTTGCATTTGCTGTGCTCTAAACTACAATAATAGAACTGTTATTTACTTTAAAACATTCACTTTAAGCATCTAAATGCTATCAAGCATAAAATACTCCACAGACTAAATCTTTACTGGGGAGTGTCTACTCATTTATATTTGTCAGACATTATATGCAAGTTTCAAAAACTTTTAATAAAAATAAATACGTCACTTGTATAAATTTTTAATATTCTCACCTTTTATGTTTTCCAGAGGGGTTGGTACAGGGTATGAAGTTATTTTCTAATAATTATTTTTATATATTTTCTCTGCATTTTGGCATAATCCTTGCATTGAGTCAGCAGGATGATTCTGTTCTGAACTTGACTAGCAGTTTATTCTGTTTAATCAACTGTCACAAGTTAGGTATTTAATTTTCTATAAACCTGAGTCCTTTTCAGACCTGTCAATAAGCTCTTGTCAACTTGTTCATATATATATATATTTATATCTTGCTCTGAGAAGCCACAGTAATACAAACCAAGGTGACAGGCCTCAAGTAATCCTAGGAAGGGAAAGAATGGTTTAGTTTGGG
Source organism: Thinocorus orbignyianus (assembly GCA_013400375.1). Taxonomy (NCBI): domain Eukaryota; kingdom Metazoa; phylum Chordata; class Aves; order Ciconiiformes; family Thinocoridae; genus Thinocorus; species Thinocorus orbignyianus. Next base: position 302,096 of record VXBW01006779.1, read on the forward strand.
GCAGATCCTTGTGGTGGTATTTCAGAGACAAAATCTACACACTCTTCTTGACGCTATGTCTTCTGCTGAGCACATTACTTTGAAAATACTGGACTACCATTAATCTTCTTGTGCACATAAATAATCAAGAAACTGGGTACTTCATCCACAACCTAAACTGCATTACCAGTGCACAATCAGCACTCAAGATTAGATAACACTGAAGTATCTCAGATCTGCTTTATCCTTCTCCAAATCTACTTATCTCTTCATCCCCCTCCACCGATGGTCCTCTATTCTGAAGCCAAGGCTCTGGGCAAGCTCACCTTTGCAAATCACTGCTCATTTCTTTCTGAAGCTAACTGGAGGGACAAAGATTTGGTCTTTTTCTATGAAATGAAAAATAAGCATCTGGTTCTTCCTTTGAGGCTATAGCATTGACAGTCAATTATCTTTTCAAGAAAAGGAATTAATTTTCAGAAAATGAATGCATATACTTAAATGTGTGCTTCAAAAGATGTCTAAGGAAAGTGATGAGAGGAATTAATTTCATTGTAGGTGGCCAATAACTTTTTTAATAAATAAACTCCTGCAGTTATTTCTCTTTGAAACTGAAATATATTTGAACTTTTTGAGAAGCGGGGGAAGAAGGTTGAAATGAAATCACGTGCATATGATGAACAGTGTGAATTTCTCACATCTTTTTTTTTGTGAGCATGAATGGGTACTTTCTTCTAATTACTTTGATTCTATTCATTTAAGATATGTACAATACCTCAAAGCAAACTTCATTCCTACTACTTTTTTTTTCCTGTGGTTAGGGATGAATGATATGCAATGGTTCAATGCACTAAAAAAGAAAAAAAAAAATGGAAAAAGAAAAAAAAAGTTGAATATAGGCGCTTGTTTCCCAAAGCAGAAGGAAAACAAGATGAATTGCTACCATCTTAACTTATCGCTTTAATCTTGAGTGGCAAAACTATGTGCTTCTACTTACTCACCATAAAATTTTAGTGGTGTTCTGTATCTCTGTGGTGACCCTAACAGAAAAACTTGACTAAATTGCATCTGGTTAGGCTGTCACACAGACTGCAGCTAATGAAAGAGACCTGGTATTTCAGCTCAGTTAATATCTCTAAGCATGGATTTCTTCCTGATTTTGGTAGGTACAAGGTAATGTGCCTTTGAGAGCCATCTAGCATGACTAAAAATGCATAATCCTGCCCATATCCTATTTCCTCTCCCATGTATAATAATTAGTGTCATTGCATGTTAAGTAGGTAGGCCATCTATGAAGTACGTGCATCAGATAATTGCGGTTTGAGTAATTAAATCAGGTTTTGAATTTCTGCGCTCTGTTTGCAGTGTAAGGATTCATTCAAGTGCTTGACAAATATTGCACTGTCAAGTGCTGTCTTAGGAATTAACACCTTGTGTAAGTAAGGAAAAACAGTGGAGAGAGTTGTAAATCTAATCAGCATACCTGCTGCATGAACAGTATCTTATTAGCACTCTGTAACATCTTTCTGGCTGTATGTTCATACAGGAGATTTGACACGCTGTAAAAAATTTCCATTTATGCTTACATGTATGATCAGAAAATCTGAAGGTTTGTTTTGATTGAGTGACAAGTTTCAATGAAATATTTCATTTCTGTGTGTGTTTCTAGCCAAAATCATAAAATGAAATACTAAACTTAGATGCTGCTGTAAAAACATGATTTATAATGAAATTCTTAGTAGATATTCCATTGATGGCAGAAATATCTAATAAGAGGTTGGATGAGACCTGCGTTTCTTTCCTCCTTCTCGTTGGGATGAGTTTACATAATTTTTTTCTTGTAATCACTGTATGAGTATAAATGAACAAAGTGGGAAAAAAAAAAGTCCAACTCAATCTGGAGCAAAATATATTGCCAGAATTGGGTAAAAATAAGTGATTAGCCGTATCAGGAAAAAAACAACTGTGAAGAGAGGTGATAATCAAGAGTTTGTTTTGATTTTCATATAATCATGCATGTGTTCCCATATGCACAGTTTTGGGTGTAAGAACAAAAATATTGGATTTTACAGTAAAGAAAAAAAGTTTGACATACTCTGAAATTTCCCTGGCTTTTTAAGAACCTTCTAATTCAAACTCCTCAATGATCCTCAATATCTTTAGTTTAAGGGAATCAGGCTGCTCTTTATATTCGCTACGCAAGAACACTAAATTGTTCATGCCTTAAGAAAAGTAATGCCTCACCTGTCATTTCTTAGTGTCATAAAAGTCACACGACATCAGCTCCATATCCTTCTGCAACAAGAACATGCAGTGACAAGAATTGCCATGTAGAGAGCTAGAATTTAATCTGAATATCCAAATTTGAAATATTTTTGGTTTATTTATTATGGGTATTTTTGTGGACTGTATTTATTCATGACTTAAGCACATAAAATCATGAGTTCACTAGTAAAGGATATGCCACCTTTGTATAAAATTAATGTGATTTGAGTCCAGTTCTCTACTGAAAACCATAATCTATCATATATAAAATCACATACCCGCGTATATAGATTATTATAGAGTTATCAAGTACTAGTTATATGAAATTACTGTCCTTAGTAGACACATTTGTGGGTGTTTTCATAATGTGCTTCTTAAGTGGTCAGCTTTGGTTGTGCCTATATATTGAGTCTTATGAAAGAAAAAGAGATGGGTTTTGTTACTGGGTGTTGGAGGTTTTTTCCTATTATTGATGTTTGAGGTGAAATATGCCATTTAGTTTGGATTTGGGTACTTTTTGGTTTTACTCTACTTAAATGTAAGAATTCTAACTTCACAATGCAAAGTTGGGTTAGTCTAGAAAGTGTATACTAATGAAACTTTAAAGTTCTATTATTATGATTTGGTTTATTATATTTTTTTGGTTAATATAAAGCCACATTTTCAATGAGTAATTACTTGAAAATTGAATTATATTAATAAAATTTAAAGATAAAATGTTTGTTTTAGCTAATTAACACACTACGTTTCAGTGGTGAGCTAGTTAAATAGCAAATGGTTTAATCTCAGTGTTCTGTATCAAATTACACCTAGAACTGATGTGTGCTCTCTTCCTGAGCTCCAAATTTTTATTGAAAAATGGTGTGGTTTTTGGTTTAGTTTGATTTTTAAGGGAGATCATTGCAGTCCTGAGCTATGAGGTTGCTTTAAAGCCACTTCTTTACATTAATATTAATAACTTTTCNCCATAATCTATCATACATAAAATCACATACCCGTGTATTACATTAATATTAATAACTTTTCTCATACTGCGCTAAATATGCTATATTGCTTGATCAGACTCTGAATCTCTTTCATCATAGTTTAGTTAATCTCTTTTCCTGAATTTCACTCTTTCTTGCAAGAAGTGTTTCTTTTCTTGCTGAATGCATACAATCATAGTTTCGTTATTGATCTGTACTTTGGAGAAATAAATTCTAATAAGTGCAAGAGAAAGATATTGGAGGTAGAAGATTAAGAACATGAACGTGCACAGTCGTTGCTAGTTATTTAATGCCGTTTTTGTCTGTAAGTTAAATGAGCTTACTTCATTGAAATAGTAATAACCCCCCCAAACTGATCTACAAAGATGCTTTTATGATGCCCTTCTGTTACAGGGCAAAATATGTTCAGTGCAGTAGCTTCTAGACTTACAAGGCCAAGTAAATCTCAGCATTCAGTCAAACAATAAGATACGGAAAGGTTACTCCTTCAAGACTACCTTCACAGCTGGGGAGCACATAAGCATTTCTACAGCAACTGATCAAAAATTCCATGGAGATCTCTGATCTTGGTAACTAAAGAAGATTACCTTGAAAGTTTGAAGTGCCAGATATATGCTTCATCTTAACGCTTAGAGTTTTCACACTAAACAACCCACTGATTGCCTTTTGGAAAACTTAGTCAGATTACTGTCTCCTCATGTTCATTAAGTTGTTCTCCATAGCAATCCTGTTAGATACATCAGGCAACTGTATGACCACATTCTGTGTCCAAGCACAGAAATTTGAAGCTCTCTTGACTCACTGTTAAAGGTCTTTTTCTTTGCCTTGGATTTATAGAGAATGAAACAATCAAAATTTATGAACTTGACATGACCTGCAGTCCTCAAAGTGTCAGAGGTGTTGGGGAGAGAGGTCATTCTAGAGAACAGGGAGAAAATCAGAACCTGTTTTCCCTGTTCCTCAAACAGTGAACTAACAGCTAGGCTGCAATCGTATTTCTCTCCTGGTTACAGACAGGCTAGCTTCCCTTAGTTCTCAAAGTAGTCTACACCTGTGATGAGGCTCGTTTGAGGTAACGGAAAAGTAGACTGGAGTTCCTTCTGAAGAGCAGGATGAAACTAGTGTCCCTCTTCCTGAGTAATTTAACCATTTGGTTTCAATGCAAAAGGCAGTGGTGACCTCTTCATTCACCCTCTGTCTTCAAAAGTACCAGTCAATCTGGAGTTAAGATACAGTTAGGCGTATAGATGACTAATTCATTTTATGACAGGTGTCTAACTTGCTTAAGCTTGGGCACGGTGAATCTCCGGAAAGTTCCCAAAGGTTGGGCGCAGCATGCTGCTCTTGCAAGGCTTCCCCATCGAGGCTTAGATTTTCCCTTTCAGTAACAGTGAAATCAAGAGCTTGACTTAGAATTAACTCCAGCAGCTGACTTCTAGGCACTGCAATACTCTCTCTGTCAGCAACCACGTAAACATTTTTTAAAGCAGCAGCACATTACATAGATCAAATACTTACATTTCTGCTATGCTATACAATGTTAAGTGATTTGCTACAAAAGCAGTGAAAATTCAAAGTGTCTGGTTCTGTATTCTTTATCAGCTTGCATTTGGACAAATTACTGCAGAATAAGTGGGCACTTCACCTTGAGAAAAGTGCCTCTAATTGCAGTAGCACAGTAAAGGTGGTACTAAAATAATTCCATCAGATTTATATTCAAGTTCTCTGCTTTTTTTGCTGATGCCAGTTTTATTTAGTTAGTTAGTTAGGAATATATAAACTAACAGTGGATTACTTCTTGATGCAGATGGTCATCTGTGCCTCTCCTTTCCCCAGCCCCAGTGAAGACGTGTTATCATCCACTGAATCTTACATATTTGAATTGTTGCATTTTGAATAATGTTGCAAAGGTTTGAATTAAATTGAAGTTCGTAATTCAACCTGAAAAAATAATACTATATTTTAAGGGGGAAAAAAAAGAAAAAAGAAAAGAAAAAAAAAGAAAAAGAAAAAGAAAATCTGATATACATATATATACACACACTATGAATTTTTAGCATATTTTTAAAGCTTTTCTACATCTTCATTTTGAGGTGTTGCTTTATGTAAAATATGTACTTTAAATATATAAAATACGAACACTCTTCTATAGGTTTTTCCAGTAGACTGTGAGGACTCTTAATATTACTTTAGAAACATTTTTTCCGACAAATGCACTGTTACAGTGGTTACTTTCATATTTGGTAGTTGTCCAGCACATTGAATTGATACGGGAAGATGTATTGCTGTTATACTTTTAACCTGATTGCACGCATTTCTGCATTTCTAGTTGCTACCCCTGAGAAACTGGCCTTCTTGTAATGTACATCAAGAACATTTTAAATTTGGCAGTGACTATCACAGCCTCTTTATCTAATTATTTAATTTCATGTTTGGTTTTACATTACTCTGTGTGTATATACATATATATACACACACTACTTTTCAGAGCCCAAAAGGCTAAGAGAAGGTTAGAGCTGATGCCCTAGGAACCAACTTTAACCTGCATCTCCTTTTAACATTTTTGATAACTTTTCGGCACCAGGTAGTTTGTTTGCAGTGATAAAAACGACTCTTAGTTACCAGGGTTATCTTGAGATCGAGAGGCCAGGAGATAACTTTCTTGTGAGGCTTTATTTTAATCTGAGCTGTGAGTACAAAATGCTTGCACTCTTTGAAGGAAGTAAAAACTGTCCTGGTAGAAAATAAAATATTCAAAGACAAGAACAACAAGAACAGGAATACACGATTAGTGATTAGTAAGACTCAGAAGAAGCTGGTTATTCCCTAGTTGGATCAAATGTGGAACATGATCTTGCAATGTAGACTTTTATCAAAAATTAAATCAATTTATTCAACATTTCCTTCAAGATTTTTATAACAGATGCTTAAGAGAGTAAGGTAGTTGCTGACTAATGATATGTGTGTATATATATATATATTTAAACAGAAAATGGAAGCCAGTATCTTGTGTCTTAGAACATAAATATTAGTGAAATGCTTTGCTATTTTATTGTAATGCTATTAGAAACATGCTAACTGTATGGTTTAATTTAATCATTATGTTATAATGTATTGGATGTTGTAAAAGAAAAAAGTTGCTTTAATAAAAACATGCAAATGTAAGGTTTTACTTTATTAACTTTTAAATGTATACTGAAATGACTGAACAAAATGTGGATTTTGGTCTATCATCTTTATTATAGCAACAGGCAATAGCTATATATTCGAAACAGAAATTTGCACAATATCTCTGCGTGGTTTGTTCTTGGTAACTAAGAAAGACTGGTTCATACTCCAGGGCACAGGATTACTTTGAATTGTTGGACTTTGAGGCTTGGATGCTGACTAGGAAAGGAAACCAGCACTTTACTGCTGACTAGAATTACTCTAAGCTTTTCTGCAGATTTTTCTTTCTTATTTAGCACTGGAGCATAGATAACCTTAAAGATCCAGCACTGTCATATTATAAGCCATTTATGATAGATGATGATGCATTGGACCAATTCTCAAAAGGGCAAAGTAAACTGTCTGGCTGACTAGAATACTGCTTAATCTTTTGCGCTCTACCTTTTCAAGACTGCCTGTGCATAGCAATCGGAATGGAACAGAACCACCAAGTCACCTGCTCCTCAGATCAGAAGGTGATTGTGGCTTTGAGTAGATTTTAAGCAGCCACAGCACTGCCTGGTCAGAAAGAGCAAGTGTACTAGCCTTTTACTTCTCGGAGATCTTGGTCCTCGTCAAGCGCAAAAGTTTTAAAGACAAAGAAAAGAGATTGCTGTTGCCTCCCCGTGGACACGTCATCACAAACTGCTTTGCCACATAAGCCGATATCCTTCACCATAACATCTCTTCAGAAGAATGCGGGAGTGGAGTATGGAGACAATACAGGTGAGTGATGGAGTGCCAGCCTCAGTGACAGAAAATATTTCCAGTACTGTGCCGTAGGAAAGGAAATCAAATTTCTTCATTGTCTTGAAGTTATACCTGTAATTGCTCTTGTGATTAAAACCAAAGACATGCTCAGTCAGGAATACTCTCCTATGAAGTTTCTCCTGAAACGTGAGCAAATGCAAACTTTTATGGAGCCGATACCTACTTAATTTCTCTTGTAGAAATAAAGAATTGTGTGGATACTTTGAAATACTAAGAATGAGTGTAGCACTTTGGAAGAGTAATACTATAGCTCCATGACCTTCCCAGGCACTGAGGTCAGGCTGAGAGGCCTGTAGTTCCCTGGATCATCCTTCCGACCCTTCTTGTGGAAGGGCATCACATTTGCTAGATGCCAGTCAGCTGGGACCTCCCCAGTTTGCCAGGACTGCTGGTAAGTGATAGAAAGTGGCTCAGTGAGCACTTCCACCAGCTCCTCCAGTACCCTCAGGTGGATCCCATCTGGACCCATAGACTAGTTTATATCCAGGTGCTGGAGCAGGTCCCTCACCACCTCCTTTTGTATTACGGGGGTTTCATTCTGCTCCCCACCCCTATCTACTAACTCAGACTACCTGTCTGATCAGGTAGTTTATTGGATCACACCGCACACAGGCGGTGTATCTGGATCCCTTAGGTACCAGTGCCAGGTTCAGGCATTCACTGCAGCTGGAGACCTGCATAGCTGCGTGTTCACACAGGAGCTTTTTCGGTCTGAGTTCCCACATTCTTTCTTGCCATGGATTTGGGCCGTGTGGTGGCCACATTCTTCTCTAGCACCAGGAAGGGGCCAATGGCTCCCAGCCCTGTCAGCCTCGTGCCTCTCATGAGATTCCTGGCTTGTTCTGGGCTTCTCTCCCTATGGACTTAGTTTTGTGCACAGAACCTGTTGAATTAAAAAGAAATTCTGAAGGTGAGCTTGGACCTTGCAAAATGCCAAGATTTCCATTCATCAGTAACACCGTAGTTATGTTCAAATGCTTAACTCTTTTATGTGGCGAAACTGGATTTCCCTGTATTGTAAAGCTTAGACATTCTGGAGAAAACAGAGCTTCTGTTGAAAGAGTAAACTGAAAAATAAGGTGTTGGAAACCCCATTGTGGTTAATGTATCTCTGCATGAATAATCTGGTGTCCAGGAATTATTCTTTATGCTTTAGCTGTTCCTCCAGTGAGGCAATAAAAGGGCCTCTCTATTCTGTGGTACTTCTGATCAATTAAGTGGAACTCGATTGTGTCTGGCACTTCTTACTGATTCCAAATTTGGAATTTGATTGAAGCTGGAAAATTACTTTAATAATTCTAAGGTGGTGGTCTGGGTTTTCTTTTTTAGTTTGCTTGCTTGTTTGTTTGTTGGGTTTTTTTAAGCAAATAGAGCACAGCTAGAGAAAGGACTCAGCACATTACTATTGCTTCCTTAAAAAAACAAGCTAAGAGACAGACTTGTCCATTGTAAATCTAAGTAGTTGCAAGCTACAGGAACAAAAGTGAAAACAACTTTTTCATCAGTGATTCCTCACCAGTGTTTCTTGGAGAAAATAGAGTTTATGTGTGCAGCAATAGCCATATCAGGGAGAGAATTATTTTCAATTAACTGCAATAAAAAGGCTTCGGAAGTCTGAATAAAAAAAAATGTAGCCCTAACTACACAGATATTCTGTGTCTGGTCACTTTGACTATACAGCTCAACTGCATTTTTTTTGACTTTGGCAAGCTGCTCCCACGTACTAGCTCCAAACATAGCAAGTAGCTAAATTCTTAAATACTTTATTTCTTTTAGATGACTATTAGAAGAGTTGTTCATTACAATGCAAGGTACGAATACTGTGAAATATTTTGTTTAACAGAAAATACTACAGCCATTTGGGTGTTCCTGAAAATAAAATGCAAGCAAAGAATAATTCTATCATTTCTACATTCTGTTGTATCTGTTTTTGTTTGCTAGTTAATATTGATTTGTATTTATGTCCACTCATTCTACGGTAGTGGTGCATAATTTATACTGGCTTTCTGTATGTCTGATAAAAATGCAGAGATGGTCTTATACATTTGACTTGTTTTACAGCAGTAACTTCAACATAGATTCTTTTAAGTCAGAGATTGTTTTGAATGAGGTAGCATGTGGAAATGAGAGTAAAAGCAATATGTGACAAAATCCTGATTTCAAAGCGTGTAATTAGATAACACGCGTTTAAAAGAAACACCAATGTTTTTAATTTTGAATTATTTTCTAATTATTACATGCTATTTTAATAGCTTTGGGGATTCCTATGGATGTTATGAAGTCTTAAAACTGCCGTAAAATAATTATAGATAGTAGTTAAGGTATTATTGCAGAGATCAGAAATATTTTATTAAAATAACAATTCAAAATTTTGGTTGATGTACACAGGAATTTAGCTAACATGGCTATCAGGACACTTAAAACATATGTTAATATTTGATTCGATGTACTTTGTTTAGTTGCTTAACATGTTTTAAATCTCCTTTTCACTAATAGAAACAGATGACCTAGATGTATCTGTCTGTGACATATACCTTCTGCTGGGTCATATAAATATTTAAAAGAAGCTTAAAAGAACACAGAAATAGGAAAGGCACAAAAAGATTTTGCAAACATGAACTTAGTTATTTGAAAGTTCTTTATATGTATCTAGAAAGATGGATAGGTGTGTTGCTTTCACAGATATTAGAAAAACTAAAAAGTAGATACTGATCTAAACAAAATTGTTCATACAGTTTTTGCAGCTTGAGAATATTAGAAGAACTGAAAAACTGGGAACTCTTCATCACAGCATATAGTTTTTCTTTGTTTTTTATCAATATTGCCTTCACCCGAAGGAAAAGTTTAGTTTTAGATTTTTAGTCCCCCAAAAGCTTCTTATTAAAACTGAGAATAATCTCAAACTCTTGAAGCTGCATTTGTTATAATTTCTCCAGATAAATTCCTGGGAAGGTTTATTCCAATGTGAGTCAGAGACTGACTTGTGCTTAGATCTAAATTCCTTTCCAATGTTAAATAAGAATTTGCGGTCCTTTACACAGATTACAGAGTGTGTATTGTGATTAGGGGAAATCTCTACTTCAGTCCTTATTTGGAAAAGCATTTGCGTTTAAGACATTACCCAGGTGTGCTTATTTGAGCAAGTAAAACTGGTCTTGAGATGGCAATGAGACTTTTATTTCCTTGTAATTTTATTCTGAAGAATGGGGGTACGTGGGTATGTCAGTGTACATGGGCAGACCTCCCATACCTGATTAATTTGTACTGGTGCTATATTTTTGGTATCAGAACTCTTCAGTATAGATATCCTTGCTAATGAAGGTTTTTGCTTTGCTTCTCTTTTCTTATTGTTTACAGTAGAGAGACTCCTCTCTTGTTTCATCTGGAAAGACCAAACGTACATACTTAATTTCTGAACAAGGGAAGAATAGTTCTGATGCTGATCAGTGTTTGTAAAGAAAAATAATGCTTTGGAAAAAAATGTTTACTTCTTTTATGTTCTTATGCTCCAATTTAAGTAACTTGTTTTTCATTGTTTCTTACAGTTTCTTCCTTTTTAATATTATTCTTATTATGCTGTATATAAAATATTTGTGTATTCTGTCATTTGTAGGGCTTTTAAATACTTACGTACGTCATATGTCACTATTTTTCACAGTTGCCAGTGCTAAGAATGAATTGTCTGAGTCATGATATTATAGAAATTTAAGGAACTCCAGAATGTATCTCTCACTATGCGCGCAGCAGTGTGACTTGGCCATAGTTGAGGTTCATCCTAGGAGGGCTGGGAGTTGTGACCTGGTGGTGAAATAAAACTGGGTGGCTGGGGCAGGAGACAAGGAAAGGAATGGACACCAAACCATTGAAAGCTCAGGGACTTTGATGACTCCTGGTGGAGCTAGTAGGTGTTTTGTGTGTGATTTCGACCAAGTAAAAGTGGAGGCTTGTTTGTTTGTTGCTTTCTCTTTTATTTTCTGACCTGTTGATATGATATGGTTATTTCTATAGGTCTCTTCTAGTAACTTTTTGATGGTTCTGTCAAACCTGTAAGCTGCTTCATTAGTAGAACTATAACAGAGATACATACACCAAGTGAGACTATTATAAGATTCAAATATAAACTTAATCTCAAAGTAAAATCAAATACACGAATGTTCCATGTGTGATTTATATGAAAAAAATGCTAAAATATCCAAATACCATTTTCATGGAAATTAGTACTTTACAGCCAATAGGTGGGGAAAAAAAAAAGGCAAGTTGACAGCTTTTTTTTTTTTTCTTAAAAAGAAAAAACAAGCAACACACTACCCCACCCCCCCAGTTATTCAAAATTGAAAGACTGATGGAATGTTTGGTCATTATACTGCTGGTATGGTTTAAGCAGCATAACAAGGACAGTTAGGGCTAAACTTGTTTAAGGTGTGCAACTTTTAATTCTTCCTGAGCATTGCATTTTGAGGAAATAATTTTACTTTTTTAGAATTTTTTTTTCTTTAAAAAAGACAATCTTGTAAATTCAGTAATTAGGACAAAGAAGGTAACTATTCATATTTTACTGAGGTCAAGATACAATAATGCCTCAAAATGAATAATATTTCACTATTAGAAGAAAGGGGAAACTGGATTCACAATAATTTAATAGATATGTGAATTTCATTTACAGCTGGAATTAAGTCTTATTTGTCCCAGTTTAGAACCTGCAGGGTTTTTTTTGGAGACTGTCACTTTTTAGTTAGCATGTTTTCACTTTCTCAATGCTTTCGTTGGCTTCTTTATTAACTGTTTTTATGACTTGTTTTGATTGCTTAGTATGCAACTGTATGCCATACCATGAGAGGTCTACGTCATCCTATTTACATGGCAGTTTTCACAATATCTTTGATGAATAATAAATAATATAGCTTGTGTGTGAAGCTACTGAGGATGATAGGAATCTATATCTTGCACTCTTTTAATTAAGTATTAAGTGGTAGCCTTATGGCAAGTATTCATAGTAGTTCCAATATTTAAGGTGAGATTATTTTCTAATTTTAGCAAATAAGCCTAATCATTGTGGAGCTTCAATAAGCTAAATAACTCAGATTTGTTTTTTAGTTTAAAGGTAAAAGCCACTGCTTAGTTAAATCATTAAATCCATGAATCCTGAGAAGTCCTAGACTGCAGCAGAGGTTCACTGTTTCTGTCTTTGTGATTCCAATCACTGATACTAATGCTTAGTAATTACATGCTACTTTCTTAAGCCTTTACTTATGTCTTGGATAATGGTTCCTCTAGATGTTTCACAAACCTGAATTTTATGCCTTTAAACCTTGATGCTTCATGTTTTGATAAAACCACAGTTTTGAAATGGCTGAAAGCCTAGAATGAACTTGATTAGCAAAATAGAAATATTTGAGAGTTGTCTCATTTCCATTGCAGTTCAGCTTTGTTGGGGCCTTTGTTTGAATGAACTCTAGTATGTTTGACCAGACAACACGGGATCAGCTGGTATATTACACTTGATTATGTATAAAAGCCTCTAAAAATGTCAAATGGAAATGTGGCATCTAACTACCAATCACTGACTGTTCTTTCTGTTAATAATAGAGTATTAAATAAAACAAGACGTGCCTCTCTTGCCTATGTTGGATTAACTGATGTTAGCATGAGCTAACACTGGTTTGTGATGAAGAATGTTGAGGCTGCTCCTTCTATTTTTATTCCCTCTGAAAAATTTCAAGTTACTTTTATCATATATTAATGAACCATTTCTTGACAAAGTTTCCCCTTTGAATTATTTTTCCTTTCATTTAAAGGTGATCTTTCTCTCACTCAGTATAATTTTCTTTCTCTGTCCTATCCCTGTAGGGAAATGTAATTTTGCTTGGCCTACCTCTCTCAACTCTTCCCAGACTTAAATTATATTGGCAGTTCCACAGGCCGTAGCTCTCTTGCGGGGCTTCCCTGCTGTCAATTTGCTTTTTTTTTTTTTTTTATCTAGTAGAATGTTCATAGTGTGGCTTTGCTGCCTTTTTCATTCTAAAAGTAATCTCACACATGAAATATCTTTTTCTTTAAAGAATCATCTCTTTCCTTATTGCTTTTCTATGATCCATTTAAAAATTCTGTTCAGTCTTTGTTGCCGGATCTATAGCTTCTACAAAAATTTTCTGGCCTTTCTATGATGATGTTCTCTCATCCCCATCTTCTTTTAGGCATGCTAAAAGGAGTAAAGGATCCGCTCAGAGTTATTGGAACTTGAACAAAATGTTGAGACCTTTGGGATGATGAGCACTCTGGGACCATTCTCCAAAGGCTCATCTTGCTCTCCTTTAGGTGTTTTACAGTTGCCTACAGAGGCACCAGTACTTCTGATCTGAGCTGTCAAAAAGCCCACCTGCTTCTTAGTGTACCTCTATGACGAAAGAACTGCTGGAGCTGATATTGCTATCAGGTAGCATATTCATAGAATCATAGCATGGCTGAGTTAGAAGAGACCTTAAAGATCATCTAGTTCCATGGGCAGGGGCACCTCCCACCAGATCAGGTTGCTCAAAGCCCCATCCAGCCTGGCCTTGAACACCTCCAGGGATAGGGCAGCCACAACCTCTCTGGGCAACCTGTTCCAGGGCCTCACCACCCTCACAGTAAAGAACATCTTCCTAATATCTAATCTAAATCTCCCCTCTTTCAGTTTAAAACCATTTCCCCTTGTCCTATCACTACACTCCCTGATAAAGAGTCCTTCCCTATCTTTCTTGTAGGCCCCATCTTAAGTACTGGAAGGCCACTACAAGGGCTCCCCGGAGCCTTCTCTTCTCCAAGCTGAACAACCCCAACTCTCCCAGTCTGTTTTCATAGCAGAGGTGCTCCAGCCCTCTGAACATATTTGTGGCCCACCTTCGAACTCGCTCCAACAGGTCCATGTCGTTATGGTTGAAGGCCCCAGAGCTTTATGCAGCACTTCAGGTCCCACTAGAGGAGAGCAGAAAGGTAGAATCGCCTCCTTTAGCCTGCTGGCCACACTTTTCATCCCACCTAGTCACATATGTGACTCACTGGGCAGTCTGAAGGCTTTGCAGCATGCGTGCAATGATATGACTAGCAGTGTGGTTTGCTTATTTTTTCTTATATCCTTTCCGTAAAAAGACAATTGTGTATGGCAAGGTGCTTTCTCCTGCAATGTGTTTTTCTACCATTTTATTTCACATTTATTTTCTTCTCCACTCCTCAAAAAGAAAATTGCTTCAACTCCAAACAAACCGGTAAATTTGTGACACTCCTTAATTGCTGAGAATGTTAACGCTATAATATTGAACTGGTTTCTGTGAAAGAATTGGAAAACAGAGTAGTTAATGATTTCTAATGTAATCTCTACTTTATATTGCTGATTGCCTTGAAAGTAGGAACCGATAATGCTGAACTAGGCTTAATACCTTAAGAAACCCAGTGTTGCTTTAAACTGCATTTCGGTTTCACCCTAACTATTGTACACAATTCGAAGGGTTACTACAACATACAGGGTCATATGGTTAGTCCGTGGTTCTAAAGTGCTTCACAGTGATTTCTGTTCACCTTCATTAAAGAAGGCATAACATTCAAAGGTGCCAAAGATAGCAATCTGATGGTATTGTGAACGTACATCAGGGCAACGTGCCTGACCTTGCACATCACCAAGTTACATCATGTAAGAAATCTTTCACTGTCATCAGCTAAGAGATGCCCTGCATCATGGGAACAGTAGGGAAAGTGGCAAGTTACTCGTGCTATCTTTGTCCATTCACCAGTGAGAGCAAGGAGATTCCCTGCCACAGCTCTGCCCGTTTTTGTCACCAGCCCTGTGTATACACAGCAAATTTTCTCTTGTGTCCTCCAAAGTCAAGGTGTTGCCTTGCCCAGAGAAATGTGTCTTCTCTCTTCAATTCTTCCCATTTCAGCTCCAGAAGATGGATTTATCCCCACAACTTGATGTTGTCTGGGGCCTATGATGCAGTGCAGGACTGAGGAGAAAAAAGCTCATACTCTTTCGTTCAAACCAAGTTTGTATTCAGGCTGGGTCGTCTCTGTAAAGTAAAGCAACAGCCTATAGCAATAAACAGCGAACTTTCTAATCCACTAACTCCAAACACTTTCAACTGACCCATCTGCTACGAAAACAATAGTGTTTGCCACAAATATTTGCACATATTTGATACTGTGAAATTACATGTGGCTGAAAGACTATTGATTTTCTTTTTTCTTTGCTTGTTTTGATTCCCTAGAACAATACATTGTACATAATGTTTTGGGGTTTGTCTCTTCTGGGAGTCCGAGGCTTTTCAGATCAGACTGAGTAATTTTGAAAGTTGATGCTGCTTTATCGATTTTCTGCCCAAATCCATTTTGCTAAGTAAACTGATATAGGAAGTAGGGCTTGAGATCATCTCACAGGCACAATAACCAAGTCCTACCCCTTTCCAAAACACCAAAGCTTTTATAATCTTTAAAAGTGATTTGTATTAGACCTTGGTGACCTGTAAAATAGGAAAACCTGAGATCTGCTGGGTAAGATGGGATAAAAATAAACGAGTTTGCAAATCCATTTTCCTTTGCTCACTGTGTCCTTGCAGGGGTGAGTCCCTTCCCGTGGGCTTCGTCTTGGTCACCTCAGCACTCACCAACTGCAAAATACCTTCAAGTCCCCTTATGGTTCCTGAGAAAAGACCTTTTTCTCCATCCCCAGAGAGACCCAGCCTGCCCACATCTCTTACTGGAGCAAGCAAGCCAGCCCTCTGTCCTTTCCTCAGGGCCTTCTGCCCCTCTGGTACTTGAAGGTTCTACCAGGTTGGGGGTTCCACGCTCTCTTCAGGCTGGGGGGCAACTGCCATGGCCAGCTGTCTTCTCCCCTGCTACCCCTGTCTTCTTCACCCTTTCTACTGGTGAGGCACTGGAACAGGTTGCCCAGAGCAGTTGGGGATGCCCCATCACTGGGGATGCCCCATCTTTTAGGAGAGAAGTAGCTCACAGAGTTAAATGATTTTCTTTCAGGTACATTTTTCCAAGGGGTGCCCCATTGCAGCACCTTTACAGACAAATAGTGCTCTGATACCAATTTATTGACTCATGGTGATCGAGCCTGCTTCCATGTGACACAGTTCAGAAAAAAAAAAAATAAACTGTTCATTGAGTCTGGGGAATAACTGCTCCCAAATAGGGCTATCTCAAATGAGGTGGTATGGTTTATATGCCTAGCTGGCAAGGATATGCTATATTACTTTTTTTTTTTTTTTTTTTTTTTTTTTTTTTTTTT